>JAZAYU010000115.1:152500-179470 GCA_038501625.1 Corbicula japonica
AAATTTGACAGAAAAATTCCATGAAATGACGCCAAAAACGTTTGTTAATGACTTGACGTCATGATGTCACTATCATAAACCCAAACTTGAGCCTGTTTTCTAAATGTTATCATTTGGAATGTTATGAACGTTTGGGTACCAACGTGAAAAAACAGTGAAAATAAAAATGATATTCCACTGTTTGAAAACAGTGATGATATTCCACTGTTTGAAAACAGTGAAATACCATTTTTATTTCACCGGAAAAATTCTATAATTCACTGGAAAGCATAAGATAAAATAAGAATATGTTGTAAATTAAACAAAGCAATCTATTATTAGGTAGCTGTGATAATGTTTTCACACTGGTATTAAAATAATGTGGTGTTGAATAATGACTGTAAATGTTGTTTTTTTTACGATCTGTGTTAACGCCAATTTTAGACCTGCGATTTTTCATCAAGTGTTTGGTTTGTTTGCGCAAATTTATGACCCTGCCAATATAAAACACTTCAAAATACACCAAAATTTGACACCACCAATATTAAGGGCTATACAGTAATCCAACTGCTGGTTGTGGAGAAATAGCATGGAAAAGAATGGTCCTATATCAAATTATTTAGAAATTAAAAGGGCAATAACTCTGAAGAAAAGTCACTGAGCTGAAAAGTACACTAGTACATATTATGTTGCAGTTTTATCAGATTGATAAAAAAGAATATAATTAGAATATGTCCTGAATCAAACAAAGCAATCTATTATTGGGCAGCTGTGATAATGTTTTCACACCGGTATTATAATTGAATATTGAATGTAAATGTTTAATGCTGAGACAAGAAAAACTTATGCGGTCTGGTTTGTTTGCGCCAATTTATGACCCCGCCAATTTAAAACATATCAAAATAAGCCAAATTTGACCCCGCCAATATTAAGCGCTATAGAGTATATAGAACATAATATCTTTAAAAAAGGTAAACGGCATAGACTGTATATAAAATGATGCAGTTTATAGCTGGCATTATTCATTTCATCTTGATTTACGTGTAAATTGAATCATTTCATTGTTAATCCTACACAGTGACTTTTTATTAAAATTACTTGAATTTTAATGTAAAACTACATCCCACACAAATTAAGGAACAGATAAATAGATTTTAATTTTGTTCATAAATGTGAATCTTGTAATAATGAAAAAACAGATTTTAAAAGTCTTTGCTTTATTAATACCTTAAACATAATAAACAAGGTAGTAGAGGATATATTAATTACCAAGATAATAAATAAATTCAGTAAAGATCTTAAGACTTATTGTGAGCAATAAACAATAATAGAGAGTTATAAGTGTCTTCTTTATAAACTTGAAGAGAATTTTCTAGGAATATGAAACAATATACCGCAACTTGCTACTCTATGAAAGCTGTATGGTTTAATTGCAATCTGATATAAATCATCTAATGGAAACCGTTACGCTAACATGTTCTTAGATCTTCCTTTAATAGCGGACTCGAAGTGTTTTCCCGTAACATATTACACATAGTTGCCAGATTTAAGACAAATAAGCACATTGTAAAATCTTCAGTCGCGATAAAGAATGAGTTTTATATAAGAAACGTATTGTAAAAAGCCTTGGTTGTGTTTATTCTTAAAACATAATGTATCAGATGATATATCAATTGCTGACAGAATAAAATATATTTAGTGAAGACTTCAAGACTTAAATAGCGAACTCATTGTTTATATCGCGCAGCATATTATATACAGCTGCCCGATTTAAGAGACGGGTTAACATTTTAATTACTAACTGAAAGAGCTGGGATAAATTTCCATTAACTAAAAACTCACAAATATAACAATAATTCAAGCTCGCAGATTTTATTACTTAAATTTTAAGCTTTACAGTGAAAGTGTAATATCGTTTTCTTTACGCCATTTCCACTTACTTTCACTTTCATTTTCATTTTGTATAGGTTGATATAAAGAGTGACTGTATTGTTGGTTTTTTTTGACAAATAATCCTAGTTAATGACGAGTACTGTTATGTGCCTCATTTCAACATCTCTCAACTCAAGAGAATAGCAAAGATCTAAACGTCACAGCAATAATTGTTGCAAACAGAGTAAACTAATTGTTTAAAAATCCCACTAGATACCTCTTTGCCCTGCTAGATGCCTCTCTGGTATAAATAGCTACCGATCGAAATAGTTTATTTAATTTTCCCGCTGCATAATAATATAATACGAGAATTATTTACAACACTTCAATGGTTAATAAATTAGGTCAAAGTGAGCTTAGACAGCTACACCGAAAAATACCAGGCCTAGTGAATATCTTGTAAAAAGTAACACTGCAATTTTGTGCTCTTTACAGGTTGGAGACACAGCTGCCTGGCCAGTGATCATTCATCAGTCCATGGCTCACACAGATTATGCTGGCATTCTCCGTCATAAACAACTCAAACTCAGAAGTAAAACAACTCTACTGTTTATCATTTTCTTTGCCATGTTGGTAAAAATTGCTTGTTTGAGATATAATAAGTGATACCTGGGGTAGAATTAAGATCTTAGTTTGATACCAAGCAATATATATCTGCACATCTAAACAATTGTGCCGAAATATATTCTACCATATAATTTTATTTGACACACCATGATAAAATGGGGCTTATGGCTAATGCGACCATTGAAAACACAGATAACCCTGCACATTTTGCAGCCTGATCAGGGTTTATACTGTTCACTGAAGCGTTCTTGGTGCATCTAGAAAAAAGTTTAAATGATCTGTGCCCAAGGTTATAAAACAGAGATCACACCTGTCAACCGGCAGAGCCAGGAGCGGACGGCACATCCAGGCGCAGACACCGTAAGTTTTTTCATACTTGACAGCGGTGTAAGAAATTATCATTTTCGCTAGTTTTGATTATTCTTGGAAAGAAATATCGGCTGATTTTAAAAGCCAAATGAATTCTACACATATTCGTTGAATTCTCAAGTGGTAGAAGGGATAATAAACATTTTATCGCGATTTAAAAAGGGAAGTTTGTGATGAAATCTCGAAGTTTTGCATTTTATAGCAAAATGCTCCATAGATCTGAAAATCTGCATAAATCTGTAAGCACTATTGGAAACTTTAATCATTCCCCTTGCAATATGTGAAATATTAGCACAAACAGACTTTTAACAAATCCGCAAGGGCTTAGTATATAGAGCTGGGGTATAGAAATGGGCGGGTCCATGGAGCAGAAAGCGAATTTATTGGCGGGGACCAGGAGTAGATATAATCGAGTACAGAAAATTGTTTGATGTATTGTTTTGACACTATTCTACATCATCAATAATAAAATTTCTTTAAGATTCAATGATAGTATTGTCCATCCGTATGTCTGTTCATGTCATAAAGTATACAAAAATCATTTCTAGAGGAGTTATGTAAGCTTAAGCTTGTGATGCATGAACTATCATTAGTTAACTAATTTATCGCTATTTAATCAGTATAAGCCTTAGTATATGTTTGCAACTGGATCATTTTAACAGCTTCAAACTATGATGGCATTTTGAAATTGTGAACTTCATTAAACATTGAATTATTTACTAGTCTGTGTCCTTAAAACACGGTTAGCCATCATTTCGTCATTGAGGGGAATGAGATCAAAACACGCTGGGGGTATTATCAGCTTTAGTCGAAACATGAAAAATAAGCTCTGGACTTAATTTGGACTAAATCTGTACACTATATCTCTTCCCACGGAAGAAAAAACGATCATCATTGATTTCAAATAAAGATTTAACCATTAGTTATCGAACTTCTTCTGGGAATACTTTTCTTCTAATTTCCTGAGATTTTTTTATAAAGAAACTATATATTTTCTGTTCCAAAAAGTTGAATGGCTGACGACCAGATTACCCCAGGTAATGTTTCAACTTATTTCACCATCATTTCTTTATCGATTTATGTAAACAAACCAAAATTGATGACGCTAAATATGTTTTTAGAAGTATTTGGGTTTTTTTTCTGCATGTTGGGTAGTTTTTAGTTTTGGTTAAATTTACGATGAAGTATAGCCTAGTTGTTGACATTTGCAAACTATGTAGATAATTTCCAATAATGAAGCCCAAAACGCATTTTCTGTCTCTAAATCTGGATTTATAAAATATAGAGTTTCTTCCACTTGTAGTAAAACCGACATTCACCAACTCGAGCAACTATAACACATTTGCGAAAAACGGCCATGCCTTGTGTACAGTGTCTAGCTAAGTTATGTACGGAGTGTAAATGAAAAATTGTTTGCGAGTGTATGGTGTAAAGTAGGTGACGAATCCATTTTCTGCCAAAATAAACTTCAGTACCTGAGCATACACATACACTGATTAAGGAATTGCGTTTAGTGTTGAAAGCAGTGAGCATGAAGCTGGGTATTACTATTAAGACCAAGCGTAAAGTAAAACATTTTAGTATTTTCAAAGAATAAAGTTTAACGTGTTTAATTTAACCATTCACATTATACGTGACATAAATAGTAATGTTAAAACGCTGTTTCCGTCCGTCTTTACCACTTTTGATACGTGACCATAACTTAAAAGAACAATGTAAAACCTTAGTTCATTCCAAAATTTATTTATCATTTTTATCCGGCCTAAGGACCATTTAAAAACAAACGTATGTAAATTATCTTTGGTAACATATTTGCCTTTACCAGTTAAGCACGAGTTTTCATTCTATGGAAAAGACTATTATATTACTGGCTTTTAAAGGTTGCGCCTATCTTTAACGAGATTTTTATGGGTTTTTTTGCACTTACGATAAACTTATATAAAATATCAAACAATAAAAAGATGTGGACATGAAAGAAATTCTCTATTTTATAATTCCCAATTGATTTTGAGACAACAGATGCGTTTTTGAGCTTTATATAAGAAAATATTAACATTATTCGCAAATTTCAAGAACTTCAAATTCAACCAAAACACAACGTGCTGAAAAAGCAAATACTGCCTTAAAAACAGGTAAAGTTAGCTTCAAAATTTTGTAAAGTTTAGAGAAATTGATAAAGTAATGACGGTGAAATAAGTTTAAACATTATCTGGGGTGAACTGAACGTCAGTCATTAACTTTCATTTTTGTGTCGCCCTTTCGAAGAAATGGCGATACATAGGGATCGTTTGTCCGTCCGTCTGTCGGTCCGTCCGGATACATAGGGATCACTTTGTCCGTCCGTCCGTCCATCCGTCCGTCGGTCCGTCCGTCCCTCCGTCCGTCACGAAAACTTAACGTTGGCTATAACTTTGCCATTTCTTTATCAAACTTGCAAATTATATTGCTTATGACAACACGCTCGAGATGATGCCAAATTCTCAAGGTCAAGGTCACATTTGATGGAGTTTTGCCCCTTTTTGTACTTGGATTTTTACACGAAAACTTAACGTTGGCTATAATTTGGTCATTTCTTAATATTTTTTCATCAAACTTTCAAATTATATTGCTTATGACCACAGCTCGAGATGATGCCAAATTCTCAAGGTCAAGGTCACATTTAATGGAGTTATGCCCCTTTTTGTACTTGGATTTTTACACGAAAACTTAACGTTGGCTATAACTTTGTCATTTCTTAATATTTTTACATCAAACTTTCAAATTATATTGCTTATGACAACACGCTCATGATGATGCCAAATTCTTTGATGGAGTTATGCCCCTTTTTATACTTGCATTTTTATTCCGACATAGCACCAGAGGGTGACACAAGTGTTCAACTGAACACCCGTCTAGTCTGTGTTTTGATGTGCTTTTTCCTGTGAACGATCAACAACAGTGTGACAAATTTTTAACCAGCGGTAATTCAGTTAACTTAAGAGAGTTCATGCATTACAAGCTTACCAAACCCCTTTAGAAATGATTTCTGTATACTTTGCAACATGAACAGACGTACGGATGGACAATACTATCACTGTATGTAAACAAATTTTTATTATTGAGAATGTAGAACTTCCCTTTTTAAATTGCGATTAAATGTTTATTATCCCTTCTACCAATTCAGAAATCAACGGATATGTGCAGAATTCATTTGGCTGTTAAAATCAGCCGATATTTCTTTCCAAGAGTTAATCAAAACTAGTGAAAATGAAAATGTTTTACACCGCTGTCAAGTATGAAAAACTTACGGTGTCTGCGCCTGGATGTGCCGTCCGCTCCTGGCTCTGCCGGTTGACGGGTGTGGAGATTGGAAACCAGTCTCAAATCTCAAGAATCTGATTGGCTGAAATGGCGACCAGTCGCCATTTCAGCCAATCAGATGCTTGAGATTTGAGACTGGTTTCCAATCTCTGTTTTATTTCCTTCAGCCCTGTTCAGCAATCTGATCATGGTGAACATTTATTGCCAAATCAATAATCCCATTTTGTCATACACAATTGCATAGCATTTTTTTTTTATTCAAGCATGAATGCTACACACAGGTTTAAAGAGATGGCATTGTTTGGCTAAGTAAGGTAAATTGACTGTACAAGATTACATCACAAATAAGAAATGGCATCATAAAAAGAATACAGACAGATACTGGTCCCTGTAAATGTGATTAATTTTGAGTATTAATTCAAGACTCTGCTGTTTGGCATAGCCTAGGGTGCTTGAATGAAATTGGGGATATATGTCTTGTGCAATGTGCAGTCTTCCCTTTCATTTTACACTGGTATACCTAGCTAAACATTATCTTTGATAAATTAGATCCATGGTGATTAATACTTCTGCTCTTAAACCAGCTTGCATTTCTGTGCTGTCTGATCAGGATCTACACTGGTTGCTTAAAAGTCAGAAATAATCTAATGAATCCAAAATTACCATTGTTGAGACTGATCAGAAGGCATGGATGTGCCTGCTTATCTGAATCTACAGTTTGCCAATGGAATAAAAGCCATTTTTGGAGTAAAAGGTTAATGACAATTATATCTTAATTATTTTGGCATTAGTTTCAGATGGTGTGATACCAGGCAGTGTAATATTTCCACTCTCTAATGTAGCGTTCCTGATTGTACCTCTGTCACAGTCAACCTGTCCAGATCCTGGTACTTCTGGCCTGCAGCTGTCTCAGGAACTTATTGACAGGTACACAACTTTTCAATTTCACAAAAAATACACCAATTCACCAATGTTCATGTACTTATAAATTTCCAATAGTTATGATGTTATATTTAGTATATTTCTATTAAAATCGCCACATGCCATAGGAAATTAATGTTATAAAATCAAGGTAGGGGGTAAAAACAGAAATGACATAATTGTCAGTATTGGGTAAGTTCTCTGTTGAGGCAGATGACTGTCTAAATATTTATAAAGTAAAGTATATCTATCATAAGTATTTTTGAGGAATTTCTTTCTACTCTGCAGAGATGCAGTCTCCCAGCTGTTAGATAGTTGACATATTGTTTCTGTAAATCCTCCTCACAAATGCTACTGGCCATTATGTGATTTTAGTTTGACACCAAACACCTCGGTTAATAGTCATTGGTTTCAAAAGTTCAAAATACATGAATATTGAAAAATATTGAAAAAAAGGTATACAGGTCTCGGATAAATACATTTACTAAAATTCCCACTCAGTATTAAAGAGGTTAAGAGTAATCATTATGAAAATAAAATATATTAAATTCATTGTTCATTGGTATTTTAGGACTGGCTGTTTCCTCATTCATCTTGTCAAGTGAGTTCTGAATGTGAGCAGTAATCACTGGTTAAGTCACATTATAGAACGTAACTGTCAGAGATCAAATGTGTGTGTCCTCTTCTCAGTGTGACCCTTTACTCTAAAGGAATATTATGGCTGTTATCCATGGGCAAGCAGTGAAGATCTCAATCAGCCAGCACATTTGTACTGTCTGATCAGAATCTACACTGTTCACTTTTTTAATTCATTAGTTTATTTCTCATTTTATGACAAAAATGCAAACAGTGCGAATCCTGAGCAGATGGTATATTTTCATGGAATTTGGAAAAAGAAGAATATGCATGACTATGATATTGCAAACCTGACCATATTTTGGCTTTATGAGACCAGTATGAAAACTCTGCTCAGTGTACTTGCTTGATATTTTAGAATTGAGAGGTTACTGCAGGTCCACAGAAAGTGCTATGTATTGTGCCAGGCCCCTCTGCACGGACCCTCCGAGAGGAGAGTTTTCTCAGTCATACAAAGAAGGTAGCTTTTACCTCTTATGTCTTTTTTTAAGATAAGAAATGATATTTTAATTAAATTTGTAAAACAAAACTAACCCCAAATAACCAGTTTTCTGATGTTTGACTATGGCAAAATCTCAACATGGAATATTTCCAAACCAAACTACACTTGCTAGTCAACGAAAAGAAAATCATTTGCCTCTGTTATATATATTTTTGAAAGTTGATAAGCACTGTTTTGATCTTTTCAAGCATAATTATACAGTAAATGAATTAACATAAATGCTAAATTTTCATGTATAGTCCCTCATGACATATATTACAGTATGTATTGTTAACAAAACTGTTCTAGTATAAACTTTATAAATATCAGTGGTTTTGAAACCCCACATGACCTACAGTACTTTGATTTTGTTTTTTATCTGTGTTAATTTACGAATTCCTAAGACAGGTGTCTACTGAATGAAGTCCATCATGGGGGCATGTTACTGCATGTCATTACATGTTTCAGGTATCTAAACACCAGACTGAATATGTTACCTGTGCATAATGCAAATGAGGCAGTGAAGACCATGTTGACAATTGCCAAGGTATTGATTGATTTAAATCATTTGAAAGGGAAGGATTTTAATATTATCCAATTCATATCCGATAGAAGTATGCACAACTGGCATAAACCATATTTATTTGCAAATTCATGTGCACATCAAGTCTTTTGCTCCGCTCTGGCTTGTCAAAAGAAAATGGAGAATATACACTCAGGTAATCAGATAATATAAGTAATGAATTCAAAATCATCTAACCAGATAACTCTTTGTTTCAATGTGATTTAATTCAGTTTACAACTAATTTTTGTTTGATTGGGAAACTATTCAAGTTGCAACATGACAGACATAGAATTTACAATACATTTACCTATTAATACATATGTAGTACATGTACCGTCCTTAACAAGTAGCTCGACTCACCCTACCAATGCTTCACCCAGAAGGGAAAATCGATTTCTACTGGCCACCAAATGAAACAGGAGGGAGAAAATGTGTAGGCCTCATCAATTTCGAACCTCGGACCTCCGGCTTACCGTGCCGTTAGTCTACCAATTGAGCTACTGAGGCTACCAGTTAAGAACGCTACTACACATACAAGGGGATTATTAATACATAAATACATGTACTGGTTTTATGGAATGTGCCAACAGTGTAGATCCCAAATAGCTATCACATCTGTGCCATCTGATCAGGATCTACACTGTTTGCTTCTTAGTCAGAAAAAATCTTATGTATCTTAACAACGAACAGTGTAGAATCTGATCAGACAGCATGGCCTTGCCAGCTGACATGGGTCTACACTGTTCACCCATGGATAACAGCCATATCTCAAGGAGTAAAGGGTTAAGGTGCATTCACAATACTGTATTTAGATCAACAGCAGTCCCAGTAAGTAGTTCGAGAAATAATCATCTGTTAAGTCCTAACAAACACCTTGACCATTACCAGAACCTGTTACAATTTCTTGGATAAGGCTCTTATCTCATAAGCAGACCCAGATCAGCCCACACCGTCATATATGTGATGAGGATCTACACTGAGATTTAAAAGCAGACAGCGTCCCACATAGGATATAACCACTATTTCATCTGTAATAAAATGGACCTATGCTTTGATATGTGCATGTTAGAGGGGTTGATTCAACCCATTAACTCGATGTGCCAGCTGATCTGGATCTGCTCCATTCACACATGGTTAAAGCCCATATTCCATGCATAAAGGAAAAATGGGATGAGACCGTAATTGATGGATTCAAACTACTTGAGGTCAACTACAAAATGGGGAATATTTCTTGACGAATGACGAAATAAAATGTAAAAAAATAATCAAGCAAAAATATAATTTATAAAATAGTCAAACAGTATGTAAAATACAAATGCAATGTATAATGATTATAATATTCCTTCTTAGGCTTTGTGTAAACCAGCCAGTGATTTGTTGTCCGAGAAACTTCAAGCTGTGATAACAGAACAACTGAACCATGACCACATGATTCCTGTTCTGAAACTGCTGGGACTCAACAATCATCATATCCTTGTTGACCAAGAAATAACAAATATCTTCCTGAGAATTTAATGGTGGGTGGAGTTCAGATCATGAGTTGCATAGCCTTGAGAAATAGTTATCTGCCAAACTAAATGATGCTGAGTAATATATTCAAAGACTTATCTCGAAATTTGATCTTTATTGTTTCAATTCAAGCAAAAATTTGCTGTGTACAATTTAAACCCTTTTCTCCATCTATACACATTTTATCATGTGCGACTAGTTTAGATCCAGATCTGCCAGCACATCTGTTCTGTCTGATCAGGATCTGCACTGTTCACTTTTTGATCAGAAATAACTTAAAAAGTAATTTTAAAAAGCGGAAGAATGCAGACACGGATGTGCCAGCTGATATAGGTGTACACTGTTTGCCCGAGCCATAAAGGTGTATATATGAGGGGATGTGTTAGACAAAGTAACAGTACATTAAGCAATTAAGCAAGCAACAACTTCAGTGTTGGGAGTAATGTATTAAGTATTTTATCACTTGTGGTCCGACATAGTACCAAGGAATCTCACCAGTGGTGTTATAGAATACAGTTTGAAACAAAGATTCCTAGAAAATCAAATAATGTTTGCAAAACTAATATAACACTGCAGTACCAGGATTCTTTTCCTAGTTAGTCTGTGTGGAAAAACTGTTAAGCTCAAAAAGGCTTGTGATGTCCTGCTGTATCACTGTTGTTGCAGTCTTCTGGTTCTGGATTAGTCCTCAGTACATGCATCCCGTCTTCAACATCTTTATATATCTAACAAGATATCCTGGTATTTGTGAGGTGACCAAAAGTTTCCGCAACCTAAGTTTATAAAGTTCTTGGACATTTTTAAAATAATATTATGTACTGGTTATAAATTCCAACTGTTAGTTACAGGATTCAAAAAGGAGTTCTGTATAATACTTCTATTTGCTTTTGCAATTTAAATTCATATCCTTTATGTTATCATACAGACTTGTAGATAGAGTGAATAATAATGAAGTCTACATAATCAATTTTATCAATTATCTAGTATTGTAACAAGTAGATTTGATCTTGGCATTGTCTTCTATATTCTAGAGTTGGTTGGTAAGTTTCTGCAGTCCATAGCTCGACATACAGTAAAGAGTAAACAGTACTGTGGACATATTATTTGATGTCTCAGAATGTCCTATACAAAGTTAAATGATAAAATAACCACAGACAGTTATCATAACTAAAATTATTCAGTTTTTAGTGAAATCCTGCAATAACTATTATAACAGACAGGCGAGGACTGGTCAGGTACATGTTCTGTATGTAGCACCAATGAGGGTTCAAATCCCACTGATGACTTGAAAGAGATCTTGATTGGATTTTATGTTATCTGTTCATCCCTTCATCTTTCTTCAACCATTTCCTCTATATATACGCATTTTTACGCATGTGCGACCAGTGTAGATCCAGATCAGCTGGCACATCCGTGCCGTCTGATCAGGATCTGCACTGGTTGCATTTTGGTCAGAAATAACCTAATGAATCAAAAAGTGAACAGTTTGTGCCGGCTGATCTGGATCTAAACTGTTCGCCCTAGCAATAAAGGTGTATCTCTACAGGAAAGGGTTAAATGAACCGAGCATTTTCAATAATGTTTACTTAGGAAACTGTGCTAGCCAGCTAATCATATTTTTGCCATTGCTTGAACAATATTCAATGGTTGGCCTAGCCCAATGCGGGATTAAGTGTTATTAGTAAAAACCAAGTATGAGAACCGAAACCTTAATTTATCCATGCTTTCGTGTTGTAAACTCCAGGATTTTAACATTGTAAATCACATTTCAAAGCCTCTCCAGAGATATCAAAGTGTGTTTTGTATGATAGAATATAAGATTCATCTTGTATTATCTTAACATTAGCTTTTGATTTTAACTTGTTTATATATTGCCTCCAATGGTCTGTGGACCTTTTATAGGCTCAGGTTCTTGTTGATGATTATTTTCTTTCACACCGCATATGCCACAGTGTTCATTTTTTAAACTTGATAAGTGCATTGTTAGATCTTTTAAATTTTACATTCATGAGGAAATAGTTTTCAGTTTAATATGAATACTTTAAACATTTTCCTTGACAGCAACATGCACAGTGTCAGGTTGTGGAGGATGGACTGGGAAGCCTGGCTAAACTCGCTCAAGCCAGCAGAGAGGAACTGATTGACTGTAGCCTGGATCCCAGTACAGTTGATAAGATACTTCATTTCTTCAGGGGAAACAATGCTGAACAGTGACTGTGATTGTACTTCAGGATAGTGGGTGCTCGCTCGCAAGATCTTTACTGAATGCCACAGCCTTACATGAAGATAGATTCTAGAATCTTCTAGCATATTTTTTTTATAAATGGTGTGTTCCTCAGAATGGTTTTGTTGGATCTTTTTACACTAAAATATCACCAAGACAAACTAATCTGTATCAACATTTTTCATGCATCCCATAAATCAATAATATATATTACAAAAAAGTGTAACTTTTAAAAACTGTAATGCTGTCAACTGGTTCGTGACATTAATTGGTCCCAACCCATTAAGTAACAGAATGCATTGTGTTTTGTTTATTGCAAAGGGACAATTGTGACATAATTATTGATATAGTTGAGTCAATATAAATAATAAACTATATTTATGTTGTATGTATTTATTTAAATATGGCTTCCCATGGCCTGAAAGTAAGAAAATCCGAGTAAAAAGAGCTTAGCCTACTCTAATAGTTTGCATACAACTCAAACAACAAAACATGTTTTGTTAACAATCAAACCTGAGGTATCTTGTTTGTCAGTAACATTTGCTTAAGCATTCAAACATGAAAAATGGCTATGAAATATACTTATCTTTCAATATTTTTATTAAACATTTCAATATAAATTAAAAATATTTGATTGGATGTAGAAATATTTAACCCTTTCCTCCATAGATACACCTTTATTGCATGGGCAAACAGTTTTGATCCACATCAGCCGGCACATCTGTGCTCTCTGATCAGGATCTAAACTGTTCGCTTTTTGATTCATTAGGTTATTTCTGACCAAAATGCGACCAGTGCAGATCCTGATCAGACAGCACAGATGTGCCGGTTGATCTGGATCTACACTGGTCACACATGCGTAAAAAATGCATATATATGTGTAGCTGTTTCATCTTGATAGTCTTGGCATTTAATATAAACATCAACTGGAAATTAAGTCGTAACTGCCAAAGTCCTAACATTTTCTTTTCAAAGTCAGCATCCTGGGATGGCTGTTGAAACTATACCCTTGGTAATTAAATAAGGGTTAAATTTTGTACTTTACTAATATATCTTGAAAATAGATGTTTTTCTGCATTTTTGTATAGTCTTTAAATTGGTAAAGTGAAATTGAGATGACATAAAAAGGTTCAGACATTTGTTACCCATTTCCTGCTCACTTTTCTATCAGTTTGAACTAAACCATGCATTGGTCCTAGGGTTGATTTAAAGAAAATTACTAAATAGCACAGTGTGAACCCTGATCACAGTGGGTCTACACTGATTGCAGATGTGAACAAGAGAGCAATATGGCCCTATATTGCTAACATGATTCTTGGATACATACATGGGTGAAAGTTGGCAAAACTGAAAATACTGAAACCTAAAGCTGGGGGCTGCTAGGGCCCCCGGTGGGTCCAGGGCAACGCCCTGGCCAGGGGGCCGGAGGCCCCCGGAAGCTCCTGCATTCCTTGCAAATTAATGTGTAGAAATGGCCTCTCCTGGCAACTAGCTGCTACTATAAAAGGGGTATGATTAAGTATTTCAAGTTGGCAATTGAGAAAATATTCACCAATTTTGCGAGTTCAAAATTATTACTACAACCTTCAGAAGTAATCTATCTATAACTCTGGTTAGTTTTGACGATCTTTTTGTTCTTTAAATGCGCAGCATCGTCTGCATGAAGACGAATGGAATTTTTTCCGTTCGATTTGTAATTGATAGTCTTGTTGCAATATTGACAGAACGCCATGCCGCTTGCTTCCGGCTTCTGCAGCCATTCTCCCCATTTTTTGCCGCAAGAATCACTTTCGCGTAGCCATTCCCATCTTCATTTATTCTTTATGTTAGCTTCAAGCTGCTTCGTGTTATAACCCAGGGGCAAAATCTTTATTTTTACAGATTTCCTTTATCATTTGCGAGCGTTGTTTTGTACTTGTTGTTGTTCAAGCGAAAACTTAAATAAAGTAGCATACGATTGGACGCCGGAGTCTCACTGACCAATCAGAATTGCCGATACAACTGCACTCCGCGCGGTTAAATTACCGACTGGTTTTGTTAATATCGCTATCGTCTGTCGCCCTGATTGTCCTTATTATATCTCCGAAATGTCCTTATCTCCCAAATTTGAATGAAAAGTGCTTGGTAAAATATTAAGCAATAACAATAAACAAATATAATTTAGATTATCACAGATATATTAAAGCTATGTAACTACAATGCTCAATAAAGTATATCATAATAAAGTAAATGTATCTTAAATAAAAAAAATTTGAACAGTCCTTTCATAAAAATTAAAAATAAAAAGGTAACAACTGGACAAATTGTCTTGTAACGAAAATCAAATTATCCTAAAACAGCACCAGACAATGTATAATGTCAATTCATTAAAAAGTTTTGACCATCATAATGTAGTCCATTAATGTTTTGCATACATTTATCTTAAAATAAAATAACTATTATGAATGTATCTATAACTGGTTGCTGTCAGGAGAGGAAAGACTGGATTCCATACATGTATTATTTTGCTGGTATCTGGCTCTGGTATGAGGAGATGAAGACTGGATCCCAACTTGCAGTACAGTGCTGGTATCTGGCTCTGCTTACTGTCAGGAGATGAAGACTGAATCCCAACTTGCAGTACAGAGCTGGTATCTGGCTCTGGTAACTGTCAGGAGATGAAGACTGGATCCCCTACATGTAGTATGGTGCTGGTATCTGGCTGACTTGTGTTACACAAATGGATACCAAAAAGAGCCTGAAAACAGTGGTTTGATCATGTAAACTGAAAATGTTCCTGAAAAACCAAAACATTATATGCAATCACAAACTATGGTCAAGTAAGTGGATAGAACATTTCCTTGAAGAAAGCAATATTACTTCTTTGCTAGTCACCCCTGTCTACTTTGGATATTCTGAATATGCAGTTAGAATGTAGTTAAAATAACTATGGAAAAATCAAGAAGGAATGTTAATATGTAACAAACATTTATTCTTTATTAATAATAGAAATGTGATGTAGAATCAGTGCTCAGATACATGTACTCATCCATACCTGCCATATTTCTGGAAAGCATTCCTGGGGACCAGGGGATGGCTCTAAATTCCGCGGGATTTTTATCCCCCGCAAGGGATGGCAGGTATGCTCATCAATTATCTCAGTTACAGTATACTTCCAACATTTCTATCATTCCAGAGTTGTAACAGCTTTTTACACTAAATGTCAATACTAAATCCTGTTTCTTTATTTAGCCACATCTTTTTTAGTACAAATGCATGCAATTCAACCCTCTTTAAGCAGGAAGTGTATGTTACACTTCAACAACAAACCTCTTCAAGCAGAATGGGTTTCATACTGTAGATGTTCATTCCTTTAATAGTATCTTACAAGGAAGTATACATAATTTAAACCTTTATTTGATATATATGGGTTTTGTAGCATGTGTTAACAGTGTAGATCTGGAACATCTGTGGCATCTGAACAGTATCTACACTATTTGCTTATTGGTCAGAAATAAAATATTGAGTCCAAAAGCGAACAGTGTAGAACTGATCAGACTGCACAAAGATGTCAGCCATATCCCATGGAGTAAAGGTTTAATACAAAGTGAGCTTAACTAGTAACAATATACATACTGAGATACCCAGTAAGTCACTGGAGTTGTTACAGAACACACACATACAAAGTACCTCTCTTTGTACTGCAAAGATAAATGTAAAATTTACCTTTGAACCCCTCCAGGTAGCAAGAGTTTTCAGTGGTTCCTTGCTTCTATCCCCTGTTTGCTGATCCATGCACACCATCTGGCAGCGGGTACATGGACCCTGGCTCTGCAACAAAGATCACAATTCACACTATAATATTACAAGAGGGTAGGAGGAATCCAAAACCTGGACCCCAGATTATAATACTGAGAATGGAAACCAGTCTCAAATCTCAAGAATTTGATTGGCTGAAACTGTAACTGGTCGCCATTTCAGTCAATGCTGGTTTCTAATCTCCAGTTTGAAACACTATAGAAGAGGTCAATGCCAGAGATCAAGGTCAGATTTGGTTAAAATCTATTCAGTGGTTTCAGACATGTTGTTTGAAGCAAATTGATGATGGACACCAGACAACAACTGGGCCCAAGATCACAAATCTGAGTTTGGAAACCAGTCTCAAATCTCGAGCATCTAATTGGCTAAAATGGAGACTGGTCACCATTTCAGCCAATCAGATGCTTGAGATTTGAGACTGTTCTCCAGTTTTAGTTTTATGACCTTGGACCCTGATCACAATAGCTCACTATAAGCCTTTGCTTTGTTTGGCTCAGGTGAACTAAAACCTGAAGGTTCACTTTTACAAATAAAGATTTGGTCAAAAAAGATATGAAACTGCAACACAATTAAAATAGGCAATAAACTTGTCAGTTAATATCTGGTGAAGTTTGAAGAAAATTTATTTCATATGTATGAGTAATAATTATGAATATCTATGATAGCATAAAAATTAACATCAACATGAGTGTTTTGACACTATATTATAAACAACAGAGATGATTGTTAACTTTTACTTGTCAGAGTTTACACTTTTATAAATACAACATGTTTACAAACTTAGTTTGTGATTTTTAGACCATAAACCCTATTTTGCCATGTCATAGCCATATCTTAAAGGTGAATAAAATATCAGCTTCACATTAAAAACATGAGTTCATTTGTGCATTATTCTTTTTATTATGTATTCCTGCAATTCTGGGCCTTATGACAAAGATAAATACAAACTTTTTCTTTAATTTTTGGTAGAGCTCATTAAAGTCCTGTCCATGCAGATGTTATCAGTGACATTGTCTTGATTTCATAGTGTAACCACTGCAGCAGCAGCAGTGTGCAGTATGAGAAAGACCCAAGTTCATCTGATGTTTTTTGAAAGGACTTGTAAATTATTTCCAATCACTTGATACCAGGGCCCAAGATAAAAAAACTAAGATTGGAGACCAGTCTCAAACCTCAAGCATATGATTGACTGAAATGGTGACTATATATACTTATTCTTGACATTGTATAATAAAATTACCTTGAAGTGAACTTTTCCAACTTGCACATTATTCCATGTATCTTCCTCAAAAGGATCACATCCATTAACAACCAGGTTACCACGGAAACGAGACACCAGATTTTCTACATCTTGAAATAAAAAAGTAAATGTATTGGTAAATAAAACAATTGTTAGAAAAACAGAATATCCATGTTTTTTTGTTCGTTAACTTAAAGCAGGAAAAAAACATAAAACTATTCAATATCATAATGCAAAATAGGTTGCAAGATTTCCAAAAACTAGATGGGTGTTCAGTTGAACACTTGTGTCGCCCTCCGGTACAATGTCGGAAAAAAAATGCAAGTACAAAAAGGGGGATAACTACATCAAATGTGAACTTGACCTAAAGAATTCAGCATCATCATGAGCGTGTTGTCATAAGCAATATAACTTGAAAGTTTCATGAAGAAATATTGAGAAATGGGAAAGATATAGTCAATATTAAGTTTTCATGCCAAAATCCAAGTACAAAAAGGGGCATAACTCCATCAAATGTGAACTTGACCTAAAGAATTTGGCATCATCATGAGCCTGTTGTCAAATGCAATAGACCCCTCTAATTTGAAAGTTTCATGAAGAAATGGCAAAGTTACAGCCAACGTTAAGTTTTTTGTGACGGACGGACAGACCAAGGGACGGACAGACAGACAAAGCAATCCCTATGTTTCGCATTTCTTCGAAAGGGCGACACAAAAAGTTCCTTTGGGGCAGTCTTAGGGTTCCAACTTGCAGGCCACAAAAATCATGAAAATTAAATATTGATGCTCGCAAAGAGGGTTCAAGCAACCCCACTGAACCCCTTTTTTTATCTGCCCCTGTTATGTTTGCTTCTCAATAATCTTTATTAAGAAACAAAAAACATTGCAGAATTTCTTCTAAATAATTGAGGTTCCTTGTCCTCGAGATTCTTATGACAGAAAGCAATTATTCATCAAGTGCATTATACTCTGGCCAAGAAGCAAACAGAGTAGATCCTGATTAGATGGCACGTATATGTGTCATCCGATCTGGATCTAAACTGTATACACAAGCAATTAAACCTGTGTGTAAGGAGTATAGTGTTGAAACAAATATATCAACACAACAAACTATTCAGACAACAGAATATGTCCTAAGTGAAGTTATCTTGCATTCATAAAAATGGAAATTAAAAAGACTAAATCAGAATATCAAGAAATTTCAAGATAATGAGTTTCAACTGTATCTATATGGCTGAAATAAAATATTACCAAAACATTCAAGTGTGTCCCCCTGTTCTTGGCGTTCTAGGATTTTCTGATGCAATTCTGCCACACTGTTTCTGCTGATCAACAGGTACTGTGACTCGTTGGCCAATGACAGTTGCCCAGTGTCCCCTTCAGATTGTCCTAAAACATCAAATAAATTTTTAAAATAATTTTCATATATTTTGTCTTGTATTGCATTTAAACTTATATATATAATCCTTCACTGTGCCTCTACCATATTATCATACAAAATGAAAGGAAGTCTAAGGTAAGAGAGGTAACTTTTAACTGCCTTGATAAATTCTCAAGGCATTCTTCAATTTGCTTTATGAAAAACAGATCATTCTGCCCCTTTAATAAAATTCTATTTCTCATCTGATCATATCAGCAATACATTTAGAACAACATTACAGACCATGCTTTTCTTAATCAATTTTATTGAATTCATTTTTATAAAATAAAATGACATATTTGTTAACCCCTTACTACTTAAATAAGGCTTATAACCCATGTTCTGGATCTAAACTGTTTGTTTTTTGGTCAAATATAGTTTGATGAATATTATAAATCAGGCACTGAAATTTTGCAAGAAAGCTAAATGTCATTTTTATGTAAAAATTCTCAATACAAAAGAACTCTAGCTCATAATCGAGAAAGGTCACAGAAAACCAATGAATGACTTTACTATGTCACAGATGCTCAATTGATTAGTCAAGAGTTCTTTGGCTTGCCTACCGTACTGTTCTGTTAAATCTGTGTAAACAGCTTACAATACCTGATAAACCTTCTCGTTCTGTTGTCAGGCTGAGCCTATCTGATCAACTAAATGTTTCTGACATACCTTACCACAGGTAAGCTTTAAAAGCCTGATATAATGTAAAACTGTTTCATAAACTTACTGTACCAGACAAACCTTCTCCACAGGTAAGTGACAGCCTAAACCATACATTCCTTCTCCACAGGTAAGTGACAGCCTAAACCAGACATACCTTCTCCACAGGTGACAGCCTAAACCAGACATACCTTCTCCACAGGTGACAGCCTAAACCAGACATACCTTCTCCACAGGTGACAGCCTAAACCAGACATTCCTTCTCCACAGGTGACAGCCTAAACCAGACATTCCTTCTCCACAGGTGACAGCCTAAGCCAGACGTAGCTTCTCCAGAGGTAAGTGACAGCCTAAACCAGACATTCCTTCTCCACAGGTGACAGCCTAAACCAGACAAACCTTCTCCACAGGTAAGTGACAGCCTAAACCAGACATTCCTTCTCCACAGGTAAGTGACAGCCTAAACCAGACATTCCTTCTCCACAGGTAAGTGACAGCCTAAACCAGACATTCCTTCTCTACAGGCGACAGCCTAAACCAGACATTCCTTCTCCACAGGTGACAGCCTAAACCAGACATTCCTTCTCAACAGGTGACAGCCTAAGCCAGACATAGCTTCTCCACAGGTAAGTGACAGCCTAAACCAGACATTCCTTCTCCACAGGTGACAGCCTAAACCAGACAAACCTTCTCCACAGGTGACAGCCTAAACCAGACATTCCTTCTCCACAGGTAAGTGACAGCCTAAGCCAGACGTAGCTTCTCCACAGGTAAGTGACAGCCTAAACCAGACATTCCTTCTCCACAGGTGACAGCCTAAACCAGACATTCCTTCTCCGCAGGTAAGTTACAGCCTAAACCAGACATACCTTCTTCACAGGTGACACCCTAAACCAGACATACCTTCTCCACAGGTAAGTGACAGCCTAAACAAGACATTCCTTCTCCACAGGTGACAGCCTAAACCAGACATTCCTTCTCCACAGGTAAGTGACAGCCTATACCAGACATACCTTCTCCACAGGTGACAGCCTAAACTAGACATTCCTTCTCCACAGGTAAGTGACAGCCTAAACCAGACATACCTTCTCCACAGATGACAGCCTAAACCAGACATACTTTCTCCACAGGTTATCGAGAGCCTAAACCAGACAAACCTCCACAGCACAGGTAAGTGACAGCCTAAACCAGACATACCTTCTCCACAGGTAAGTGACAGCCTAAACCAGACATACCTTCTCCACAGGTGACAGCCTAAACCAGACATACTTTCTCCACAGGTTATTGAAAGCCTAAACCAGACAAACCTCCACAGCACAGGTAAGTGACAGCCTAAACCAGACATACCTTCTCCACAGGTGACAGCCTAAACCAGACATTCCTTCTCCACAGGTAAGTGACAGCCTAAACCAGACATACCTTCTCCACAGGTGACAGCCTAAACCAGACATACCTTCTCCGCAGGTTACCAAGAGCCTAAACCAGACAAACCTCCACAGCACAGGTAAGTGACAGCCTAAACCAGACATACCTTCTCCACAGGTAAGTGAGAGCCTAAACCAGACATTCCTTCTCCACAGAAAATCTATGCTATCATACACAAGAAATATCTTTAAAATCCTACATCAAACATCCCTTTCCTAGAAGGTAAGCTTTAATAGCCTAAACCAGAAATACCATCTCCACAGTTGATCTTTGTTATCCTAACATTCCTTAACAAGCAATGATGGAGACTCACTCAAAAAAAAGGACAAGCTATCTGATCAACTAACAGTACCTCTACATGTAAGCTACTGGATTTTGTTGTCTCCAGACTATCTGATAAAGATAAGCCAACTCTACCTGACCTGTCAACAGGTAAGCTTTGATACCCTGTATTGTACACATCTTCTTTGGTGGTAGGCTTTGATACAATGGATCTGACATACGGTCTTTGTAGGTAAGCTTTGATACCCTGTATCTGCTATACCCTCTTTGTAGGTAAGCTTTGATACCCTGTATCTGGCATACCTTCATTGTTGGTCAGCTTTGATACCCTGTATTTGACATATGACATACCTTCTTTGTTGGTAAGCTTTGATACCCTGTATTTGACATACCTTCTTTGTTGGTAAGCTTCGATACCCTGTATTTGACATAACTTCTTTGTTGGTAAGCTTTGATACCCTGTATCTGACATACCTTCTTTGTTGGTCAGCTTTGATACCCTGCTGTCATGTCCAGCCTGTCTGATCAGCTTACACCCTGGTCTACCAAGAGCTTCACTTAACCAGTCTCCCACTTCTCTACCACAGTCTATACTCCGTACCCTGACAGAAATATTCAAACAGATGTAAATGAACTTTCAAAACTCCTTGTAGGACAAATATGACAAAAACAGTACAACACTGATGTATTCTTAATAACAGACCAGCTAAATTTGGCATGTTTACAACTAAATTATATAAAAAGAAATTGAAAGATTCATTTCTTTCCTGAACAACTTGTCATTCTTTACACATTTTTTCCGATGTTTAAAAACTAGTCATAAATATTTATTGATACTCTGAAAAGAGTACAAGCACTAAATGCTGGAGTTCCATCCTGTATCACAACCTTGACTTTGAAACTTTTACTGAATTGCATTTCTAGAAGGTTTCTATGTTTTCAAGCATTCAATGATGAGTGGCTTAAATAGAGGAAATGCATCAGGTAAGCAATGATTACTACTCTAAAGCAACCAATGTACTGCTCAGTTCCGCTGACACAAGAGTAAGGAGCATTTGGTCTGGCTAGCACAAGGTAATTGTGGCAAGTCCTGATTTAGGTTTATTCAGTTTTTGTTTATGGCGATTGAAGAAGGTTGGTTATCCTTAAAATTCTATTGGGCCCCAAAGTTCTTTACTCCATTTACTCCACATTCATCTGATTAGGATTGACACTGTTTGCTTAAGTTTCATTCGGTTATTCCTAACTAGGACAAGAACAATGTATGTGCCAGCTGATCTGGATCTACACTGTTTGTCCATGCCATTAAAGTCATATATATACAGCATAAAGGGATAGAAGATGAGGAATGTAGCAGTTTGTGTATGTTCAGTTCAGGCATGGTTTGTTGTATGTCTAAGGTTCAAATCCCACTCTGCAGTGCAATTTTTTCCAAACATGTAAAAGCAACAATGCCCATCAAAAGAAATTAATTAAACTTAGACAGACTGACTATCCATGGAAAACAGGTCATTTTAACTATCCTTCGTAGCTTAAAAGCTGCTGAAGTATTGAAGATTCATTCTAATATCTGACACTGAAAATGGTTACAGAAATGTACCTGTCTCCACAAACTTTGGAATTACATAAGTTGTATTCATCATTTCTTTCTTCTGTGATGTCCAATGGAATACTGATAGGCTCCATACCTAAAAAAAGATTTATAATTTTAGAAATTCAGGAATCTTTTTCTATATACACACATGTCCATACCACTGCTGAAATTCATTTAAGGAATGATTCTTATTTTGGTGCGGTTCATGAAGATTGGACGTGCACGCGAGAGCTGGCAAATCCATAAAGCGCGCTAGCGCTTTATGGTAAATTTGCCAGCTCTCGCGTGCACGTCCAATCTGCATGAACCGCACCAAAATAAGAATCATTACTTATATTTACATTTTATTCATTTTTTTTCTTTAAATAAACTTAAGTCGAACGCTTTCAAAAATTAGTATTAAGTGAAAAGGGGGAGTAATACGTGGGAGTTTTCAATAGTAACAGCCATGACGTTACTGACGTCATTACGGGTCATGCAGTTCATGCAAAATGAACCGAATTTTTTCAAACGAAGAAATCAATAGGAATGTAAATATATTGATTTATTATCCTTAGTCTTTAATTTTAAATATTGAAATCATGTATGTCCACCTAAGTTGTCTCGAATTATAGCAAGGATACATCATTATTTCTACAAGAAACACTAAATATCGCCACAATATATTCAGATCTGAATGGATACATTTCTTGAACATTTAAAATGTAACAAAGTGGCGTTCTTAACCTTTTACTCCACATATCTGGTTTATCGCATGTGTGAACAGTGTAGATCCAAATCAGCCTGCACATTTGTGCTATCTGATCAGGATCTACAGTGTTAGCTTCATGGCAAGAAAAAAAACCTAATTAATCAAAAGTGAACTGTGGAGATCCTAAGATGCCACAAATGTACCGGTAGACATGCATCTGTTTCAATCTGAGCAAGTTCAGTTATTGTTTACAGACTGCGTAGAATCACACGCTTTTCTGGGTCTAAACTTGTCACAAAAGTAACAAAATTTAAATGTTAATCTACCTGGAAAATCTAAAATGAGCAGTCTATGGGTGAGATCAATTGATGGCTGGATAAGGCAGAGCCGAGCTTCTCGCTTCTGACTCATCGCAATACCAGACTGTGTTACAATCATCCATTCCCTGTCATACAAAAATCCTCTGCCACTCAAAGACCAACTGTCTACCTGAAGGAGATAATTACTGTTAAGTAATACTGCTATAGAGGTCATTTAATTATATTTCTCAAACGACACATCATCAAAACTTTTGAAAGAATGAATGAGCCAAAGATCGTTATCATGTTTGAAGAATGGATCAATTAACCTTTTACTACTCCATCGGCAAACATTTTAGAACCAGATTAGCCAGCAAATCTATGCCTTCTGATCAGGATCTACACTGTTTGTTTTTTATTCATTAGCTTATTTCTGACCGAGAAGCAAACAGTGTAGATCTTGATCAGATGGCATTGATGCACTGGTTGATCTGGTTTTACACTGTTTGCACATGTGATACTGGTAAAACTCATATATATGGAGTTAGATTATTTATATTTGGTCAGCTACAGACATGGGGCGAATTAAATTTTAATGCTAATGCATTAATAATGCATTACTTTTTGTCAGTAATGCAAGGTAATGATTAATGCAACAGATTTAGCATTATTTTAATGCTAATTTAATGCATTACCTATACCAAAATGCTGTAATGCTTAGCATTATTGAGCATTAATTGGATTGTGTTTACTATTGGATTTTGTTGATTTCTTTTATTAAATAATATTTATATTATCAGTAACCTTTTTATGCCATGATACTTGAAAAATTTAATATGTTATTAGTTTAGTACATATCTTATTTATAGCAAGAGAAAAACATTAATAAAACAGTTAAGTATTTTGATATGTGTTTACTATTAGTAAAACAAGATACAGACTATAAGTGAAGTCTTTTCATCAGAATGTTGTAAAGTTTGCACATTTTTTATGATTAAGCAATGAGATCTTAAGCTAAGTTGTCTTAAGAAAATGCTAAATTTAAAACAAATCAATAGTCAGTGATCTATAAAGCTCTGTCAACAAATACAGCACTTTAAAATCTTTTTACTGTACACATTCATTGGGACAATATATTTCCCACCAATTGTCAAACACTTAAATATTCCTGAAAATGTTACTGGCAGAAATTTGAAGTTCAGTGCAAAATACCAAAAATGTTGTTCTGAAATGAGATAGCATCGAAATCAAATTAAACCTTCAGATTTGCAAAATATTCTATCTTTCACGAATGAAGTTATTTTTCTAACCAATTATCCAAATTGTACTTCCTCAATCAGTGTCATTGTAAAAATATTAGAGACTATGTCATATTTCAGGAAATCAGCATATAACGCAGGTACAGGTGACATAATGATTTAATTAGATAGTAGGCAGTGTAGTCCTTTGTCAATACAACACTCTAAATGTGTGAAAACAGCAATAAGTCAAAGATAACATAAGTGTGTAAAAAGGCTAAACCAGAACATTGTATTAATCTATGTGTACTGAGAATAGTTTTATTGTAAGTTCTTGAGGTGTCACTTCAGATCTTCACACTTTCAGATTTATACTTTGTATATTAAACTTTGGGGTGGTTTTTTAGGAAGATGATCCATTTTGTACATATACTGACAGTTGATTTTTATTTTTTTGTCAGTTCACTAGTGAATAAAATAATGCTTAATTTAATGCATTACTTTTTGAAATAATGCTAATTTAATGCATTACTTTCTCAAAATATAGTAATGCTAATTTAATTTAATGCACAAATTTGGCAAATAATGCTAATTTAATGCATTACTTTTCAAAATAATTCGCCCCATGTCTGGTCAGCTATGATTGTGTTGAATTCCAATGAATGGACATTTCCCAAATTGAAAGAACTGTTTTAAAGACTTAGTGTCAAACTGCTACATGTGCTTGAGAAACTGTCTTATGATACATGTTTTTGATTAAGTAAACAATGAATTATTCAAATTCTATTGTGTACATCAATAATCTTTCTAATACTTATGACTTGTGAAAAGAAAGATTTGCTGTTTATTTCTCATTCATAATATGCCAAATATGTCACAGAGCATCACTCACTTTAGCTTTATCCAGCAACCGGTGAAAAAACTGGAAAAAGTTATCAGGTGCTCACAAAATAACATTTGCTGAACAGGCTAATACCTTGAATGGAGCACAGGACTTGACAGGATAGATGAATATATCTGTCAGGTATCTCCCTCTACACATTTCAAAGGCAGATGACTCACTGCTGTAGTCAAGATGTCTTCTTTCAGACTTCTTCCCATCATTTACCACATGCTTGCTTTCTAGGTCTATAGTCTTCTTGCAATCAGATGTTTTATGTATTCTTGCACAATCTATCAATTCCTCAGTTGGTTCTATCTTGTTTTCACCTTTCAAATTGAAATTAACTAAGACATCACAGATAATGTTGGTTTTGTTGACTCCTTGCTCATGCGCTGTATAATCCCCATCATTAATGTATGAATGTATTTCACTGGACTGTTTGCTGCCAGTTGTTTCCTCAGATACTTTGCCTGGACTCTTCTCTGTAGATATTACAGCTCTGGAGTTATCCCAGAAGGTAGGTTTAACAGTGTTATCAAGAAAACAGTCTACAATGAACTGCAGGCATCTCTGAGCATCTTCCAGTGTTGACATGTACCCGAACGACACCCTGACAGCCCCTGTGGGTCTCCCATCCACCAGGTCCCTATCATCTCCACATACATGGCCAGACTGTAAGCAAACAAAATGAAAAATTATGTATTGATATTGACATCAGAATTGTACATTAGATGACAATGCATGCAAAGTAACCAATTTATTGATATATTAAACTGATCCAACATAATTATAGTCTTTACTGAAAAAAGCAAAAACAACAACTTCAGACCACATTATCATGTAATCAGACTCAATAACTCTTGTTAAAGTGTGTATAAGTTAGCAGCAGTTACTTTTTCTTTGCAACATGCTTCAGTATATGTCATGATGCGAGATCGTGAGACTGAGTTTTCTTATT
>JAZAYU010000115.1:179970-637433 GCA_038501625.1 Corbicula japonica
GCAGTTACTTTTTCTTTGCAACATGCTTCAGTATATGTCATGATGCGAGATCGTGAGACTGAGTTTTCTTATTAAAAATTTGATTCAGGTAGACATTTTGCATTTAATGCTTGCCATGCTTATACACAAAAGACATTTAATTTTCAAACAACTGTGATGATAATCATATGAAAATATGTAGCCTCTACTGGGTTTATGCCTATATATAAAAAAAAATTTGTGCATGTGCAACCATTATAGATCCAGATAAGCTGTGGTCCCTATGACTTTGTATCACCTTTTCTTCAAAGGAGCAACACAAAAAAAATCTTAGAGCCAATTGTGTAGATCCTAATCATATGGCAGCTGATCTGGACATACATTGTTTACCATTCGCCCAAACATAATAGCCATATCCCATTGAGGGTTAAGGAACCTTCTTTATTTTTTTCACAAAATCTTTTTTTGTTTCTCAGACAATGCTTTTTAGTTATAAAAATATCTTCTTGAAAAGAAACATACTAAAATTGTTACGCAACTTTAAACATGATAAAATCGATTATCAAAATATGGATGCATTTGCATACCCATACAGTAATTACAATTAACATGCAAGCAATATTGGAATCGCTGTTTGGTTATTCAAAGGTTAAAGATTTTCATATATTGATATTTGAAGAAAAAATATAGTGTTTTTTTTCACAGATAGTAAATTATTGATGCATAGAAAATAAACTTCAAAGTCAGTCAAACCCAGTAAATTTGGCATTTAATCCTGCTTAAGTACCAATAGCAATATTTTACTGAGAAATATTAAACATTTTAATAAAAATTTAACTTGAAAATACCTGACAATATTCAAACAAGAGTTGATTGTGTAGATTTTATTTATCTAAATAATGAAATTGCAGCAGATGTTCACAGCTAAAGTTATAAAATGCAGTGTACATGTATCATTTCATTAATGCTTTATACATATTGAAACTCATCTGGCTGTTTGCTGTGATAAAAACTTTTCATTTGGCATAAAGACATTTACTAGGCAAGTATGGCTTCATTCAATGCTGTTCACAAACTAACAGACTGTGGATAGTAATTAGACTATCCAGGGTGGCTATACCACGTGACTTTTCGGATGTCGTGCACATATTTATATTGGAAAAATCGCTCGCTTCAGGTAGGGTTTTTGCTTATTTCTCAGTAATTACTTGGCCGATTTTGACCAGATAAAGCGCACCGTACTTCTGTTACCAAGCATTTTCATCCACACTTAGTCTCTTCTTTTAGTTTATGGCCGTTTTCTCAAACATTCAAAGACAAATTTTGTCTGAAGCGTCGAATGTTTTGATGTCGTGCACACCCAATCATAAAATCCAATGATTCTCGCGCATTAAACTTTGTTAACGCTTACCATGTTATTTAGCTTGTGTCATTTAATATTCTGGAACACACGCATGTTGTATTTCATCCGGACTCGGGCTACTTATTGAGCTTTTTACATTTTTTTAAACGGATGTCGTACACACCTGGAAAAATAGACGATGTCGTACACACTCTGGTTTTCTTATTTAGTCACCGGGTGCAGTGTTTTTGTATAGGTATTTCATATTCTTTGAAGACAGATATTTATTATCTATTTATTTTTTATTATTTATTAACACATAGATGGTAACCATTTAAGTTTGATGCTAGACCATCGTACACGCCTCTTATAATTAACACGTCAGTGTCGTGTGCGTGCGTGAGTGCGTGCGTGTGTGTGTGTTTGGCTGAACATCTTTGATTTCTTGTAAGATAATAGACTATAACACTTTTAAAGAATCTTTGTTCTAGAGATCTGCAAACGTTTTGTCCTTTGGGAGGTAAATCTGTCAAATACCGTGTATATGTAACAATACGGTGACTTCTAGATAATTGTACACTCTTTATAATGCGTCAGAATGTAATTTAAAGAAAAGATAAATATAATCAGCATTTGTTAAGTCTCAAAACAAAACAATTCACTTATACTATCTCTGCCGAACAGTCCAAGAAATAACGGTATACGGTAACACTCCTCGTAAAGACCACATCAAAATCATTATCAACCATGTGACCACCATTTCACTGTCTCATTTTACTGATTATGGCTATTTTCAACTCTGAAATAACGACTATCCAACTATTAAGACTACTTTTCTGCCCAGTCTCAATGGTGATCTAAATAGCGGGGAACATAATGTATCACTGTAGTCTGAAATATTGCACACAGATATTAATATGCTCTGCTTTGCGCTTTTATTGCACTTGGTTTTAAAATAAATAAATAAATAAATAAATAAATAAATAAATAAATAAATAAATAAATAAATTGATTAATTAATAAAAAATAAATAAATAAATAACCGTGGTACCTTAATTTTAATTTTTCTGTATAATAAGAAGTAGCTCCAAATTATGATAAACTTCTGGAAATGGAAATGAGCACAACAATAATTATTGTGTACTAAATCCGATTGTGGAAGAATTTAACAGAAGCAATCGCTTGACTGGCAAAATTTGTCTTTAATTTAAATATATGAAGTCCCGTTCAACTTGAATGACCCCTTAGCTGACATTGTTCACACCTCGTTAAAGGCTGACACGATACCTAATTACCTTGTTTGATAAATTAATCAAGACTTAGGTGAGAATTTTCTTAGATTTCTCAATGAGATAACACATTTTCCGATCATCACCTTATTTTTGACACGAAATATAATGTAGTTATATTATTTTGGGGTCTTGTTTACAATCTAATGAAGCTGGAAATTTCACTCACAGTTTATATTAGTATTTTTAACTGTTTCTATCAAACAATTTGATTGCGCGGACACGTACAGATTTTATCTCTTCCGGTAAAACTTTCGTAAGATATTTTTTTCGAACACGAAAACTGTTTGCTCTATGACACTTCGATTAAAAAGTGAATGATTTGTCAACATACACATTGACAACAATCAAGAAACTGTCTAAAGGATTTAGCCAACACTCACTTTTCATATTAGTAATTTTTTAAAGTAATTATTAGTAACTTAACCCTCTCACATGTTTGCACAGCTTATATCACATATTTGCGACCTGTTTAGAACCGGGTCAACCTGAGCATTCAAACAGCCTGATCTCATTCGACTCTGTTCTTAATCGGTTCATATTCTTCTTAAATACTCCTATGAACATTGAATGCATGGGTTCAATTCAAGGGTAAAAATTGAAATATAGGGGAATATTACATGAATTTGTGGGATATATAGATAGTTTATATTGGTTCTGTCCCAAGTATTTAAGTTCATGCCCTGCTCCACCCCCGTCCCGACCCCTTGATGTTAGCTACATCTTGATAGCTAATCTCTAGAAAAAATCTTTAATTGTTAAACTGGTGAATTGACGATAAACTATATGTCAAATAGAAAATTTTAAAATCAAAAGTTTCAGTTTAATTAAATTTATAAAATTCAGCTGAAATTGATGTAACTAACTTTCTAGTGCTATTTGTACATTCTGGCCATGGAAGATTCGCTGTTCGCTAACATATTAACGTTGGCATGGCAAAAAATACACACTATGTACGTGTGAAAGTTAAAAATATTTAAAATTGAACTTCAATTCTGGTTTCTTAAATAAGCCCTCACAAAAATCGATATAAATGGAATTACACATCCCGATCGGTTTCTTAAGGTAGTTTGCACCCTATATTTACGAAAAACGACGTCAAAATATGAAATTAAAATACTGGTAGACGTTTGAAATTTTGAATAGTATAAAAAAGCATTTTCCCATTGCCTAGTTAGCAATTTTTGGGAATGACGCGCCACCTAGCGGTAGCTGTCTGTGAACAAACGTGTATCATTGAAACTTGAATAACTTTGCAAACAATAACGTTAAATCGTTTGTAAAAGGTGTTTCTGATAGAGAAACTATTTACATATCGTTTTCCTTATAAAATTACAATCTAGTCGTACTTAACGGACATTAAATGCGACGTCAAACATTAAAAGCGACGTCAAACATTAAAAATTCGCAATTTTACGCACGATCAAAACGTAAACCAGTTTTTCTCGAAAACGGTGTGGTAAAAGTTTTCCATTCTTTCACAAAATTTTGTTTGACATAAATGCTATAGTTTAAAAATATAAACGATATGACATCGTTCCAGATTTTCTGTAAATTTGCGTTAAAAAAGAACAGAACAGATATTTTATTAATACGTGTAAAAAGTACGATGTCTATATTGCAGTTTAAATCATACAAAATAATGTCACAAATACAGCACACAAATGGAAAAGACATATCTAAATAAAAGACTAGATTACCAGCGTGAATGAGATATAAGTGTTACATAGTTTCTATATAAATGGATATAAAGGGGAATCAGACACAAAACAGATTTTGCACAGACAGTGGAATGAACTTAGGGGTACAGACTTTCAAATGTTCGAGCAGTTCCCTAAGGAGTACTTGCTTAAGAGAAGCAGCAATCGCCAGATTTTATAAATATCGTTTCTTATGCTGATATTTGTTGGTTTTTTTTGTTTCAATCAATGTCAAAATCATCTAGTAATATTGCTCTTAATGGTTATAGTCCACAATTTGTACAGAAAGTTTCATCATCGTAATGCTCGGAGGTCTAGCGGAGGCAAAGTTTTATTATACAAAGAACATCTTTAAGATTGCGTTAAAATACACAGTGCATCGGTAAAAACAGCGTTTAATTTAGATACATCAAGTCACAAAATTATTTTGTTTTCATCCGGATCTCACACTTTAAAAGCCAGCCTCCCACCTAATCGATTTAAAAGGCTCACAGATATGAATTTGGACAAATATTTTAATAGTTGGAACATACAAACTTCATCTGCGAATACACAGCTACTGACTTTTATTTTTTTTAAATATGTATATATTTACGTTATGCTGTTTATTATTCAAAAATAGATGCTATTTGACAATGTTAAAAACGTATTCATTTAAAAATCAATTGAAACACACAGAATTTGGAAAATTGTAAACACAGGAATATTTTGACCAAATGTGTAAATCTGTGCTGTAGAAACAAATATTCATTTTTGGTTATGATGAAGCATTACCATGTTATATTTCGCGGTTATTTTATACTACATTAAACTGGTAATAACCGACTTTGAGCTGGATAAAAATAAAACATCACAACCATTGAATGAGCCGTAGACTGAAAACCTGCATTCCAGAGTGTTTCCATATTTCAAAACTATTTTATTTAGTGTAGGGACTGAGAGGTTGATATTCAGAAGGATCACATATGAAAATAAAATGATTTGTTTACAGAATTACGAGAAATAGTACAAACACTGCACCCGGTGACTAAATAAGAAAACCAGAGTGTGTACGACATCGTCTATTTTTCCAGGTGTGTACGACATCCGTTTAAAAAAATGTAAAAAGCTCAATAAGTAGCCCGAGTCCGGATGAAATACAACATGCGTGTGTTCCAGAATATTAAATGACACAAGCTAAATAACATGGTAAGCGTTAACAAAGTTTTATGCGCGAGAATCATTGGATTTTATGATTGGGTGTGCACGACATCAAAACATTTGACGCTTCAGACAAAATTTGTCTTTGAATGTTTGAGAAAACGGCCATAAACTAAAAGAAGAGACTAAGTGTGGATGAAAATGCTTGGTAACAGAAGTACGGTGCGCTTTATCTGGTCAAAATCGGCCAAGTAATTACTGAGAAATAAGCAAAAACCCTACCTGAAGCGAGCGATTTTTCCAATATAAATATGTGCACGACATCCGAAAAGTCACGTGGTATAGCCACCCTGCTATCTATCAATTATTGTGAAACAGTGTGCAATTACATGTACTTGCTCTGCCATCCACCATGCTGTACCAACAACCTTTTCAAAAAGCTGTTATGTCACAAATACTTGCAGGAATTGGAAAATTTAAAACTATAAATTAAATAAACAAATAATGAATTTTTTGCATTCATCAGGTAATCAGAAACATTTGGTTTGTTAAAGTAACCACAAAGCCTTCAAAGACTTCCAGCAATCTAACTGTTTTCTTTCCTTCATGAGTACAATAACTTATCATCAATTGAATCTTAAGGTATACCTGGAAGTTGTGTTTTATCTGCTCATCCGACTGGTTGAGGTATTTCTGACAGGCGCCAATGTTACAGAAACAGCCTGTTCTTACATGGATGTTGTATAGCTGGGCTAGCTTGTCAAACTGGAACACAAATTAAAGCATAGCAGAAACCTGTGCCCAAGATCATAAAACTAAGTTTAGACAGAAACCTGTGCCCAAGATCATAAAACTAAGTTTAGAGATAAGTCTCAAATCTCAAGAATCTGATTGACCTTAATCACAGATAACAAGGTACAAATGTAGCAATCCTAAGTTGTGTCTTGATGTAAGCTACCCACATACAAATTTAGGTGTCAATAGGTCATAGCTAACTCAAGTTATTACGGGGAAACTGAATTACTATTTTGAGTCACAAGGCCTTGATCACAGACACTTGGGTAGCGATCCTGTGTAGACTCTTGATATTAGCTACACACACACTAAGTTAAGTGTGAATAGGTCAAAGCAATCTTAAGTTATTACGTAGAAACTAAAATTCTATTTTTAGCAACAGTTGCCTCTTGATAAAAGATACCCACACAACAAGTTTGTGTCAATAAGTCACAGCTTACTCAAGTAATTATGTAGAATCCTAATTTCTATTTTTAGAAACAGTGACCTTGACCTTGATCATAGACATCTTGGTAGCAATCCTGAGTATCATCTTGATCTAAGCTAATCGTATAACAATTTTGCTGTCAATAGGTCACAGCAAACTAAAGTTATTAGGTGGAAAATGAATTTCTATTTTTAGGATCATAGACGCCTCTCGATATAAGCTACCCACAAACCAAGCTTGGTGTCAATAGGCCAAAGCAAACTCAAGTTACTGAGAGAAAACACCAAGCTGTCTCTTGATACAAGTTACCCACACACCAAGTTTGGCGTCAATAGGCCAAAGCAAAATCAAGTTATTTAGGGGAAACTGAATTTCCTCTTATAGCCACAGTGACCTAGACCTTTATCAGAGACATCTGGGTAACCATTCCAAGCTGCCTCTTGATGTAAGCTACCCATACACCAAGTTTGGAGTAAATAGGCCAAGGCAAACTCAAGTTATCGAGCGGAAACTCAATTTCTATTTTTAGCAACAGTGATCTTGACTTTCACCTGATTGGCCCCAAATACAATCCCAAGTTAGGTCTTCATGCAAGACTGGTTCATCAAAACAGAAGTTATCAACCAGAAACACACAGTTTGACATCGCCTGCCATACCCCAATCTAACAACCAGAATATTAGTTGAAATCCTGGTTAAAAACAGCGGTTTCTCAAAGCTATACTCAATAAACATAATTGGCATTCTATTATTGTATAATATTTGGGGCTGGTCACAGGAAGTGTGTCTTCAGCCAGCAGACGTCAATTCTCGGAATGTTGTTACAATGCAGATGACATTGCATATTATGCATGTCATGGTAAACTTAACATCAAGTATAATTTATGACAAAATAATAGAAACATTTTTACCTTTCCAAATTTAATAATAACAACTAAAATGCAGAGCACTGTTAAAAGTGAACTCTAGACACAATTAGATATACGAAAGACAGTGAGTGACTGATTATTCTTTCTGTACACAGTTCTTAAGATTATCATTTTAAGAAATTATTTTTTCAAAAACTTCAATTAGACCACACATCAAACTTTTAGTTTGTTTTATTCCTTCAGTCATGTACTGCAGGTGCTCTTAACTTGGTTAACCCTTTACTCCATATATAAAGTTTTATCACATGTGCCATCAGTACAGATCCAGATCAGCTGGCACATCTACATCTATCTAGATCTACATTGTTCCCTTCTTGGTCTGAAATAAACTATTGAATCAAAATTCAGATGGCACAAATGTGTGAGCAGATCTGGATCTAAACTGTTTACCTAAGGATAACAGTCATATTCCCTAGGGTAGAGGGTTAAGGTCACTGAGTACCTACCCATGCAACATTATTCAGAAATTGGTGGGTTGTAGTTTATTTACCAAGGCAACGTGTATGTGTTTGTTTGTATGAGAACCTGACAGAGGAAGTGTGAGGTTGGTACACCCTTATTCCTGGTTTAAACATTATTAACTTGTGCTTTCTTTATTCTCTACTTTTTGACAGTGTGGGGAAGCTGCATTTTATAAATATGACTATTCATATATTCCTTATGCACTATTACACAAGATATTTGTTAAGTGTTTTTTGCAGATCAAGTATTCAGATGTACAGCTGAGAAAGTAGAAATGGGAGTCACTTTGCCTTTTTAATTAAAAAAATCAAATCTGAACATTTGATAGCCTTGGACAAAAAGTTTATCATTTGTTTACCTCAGAGAAGCCTATATAATCTCCGTTAGACCGAAGCAAGTTGAAGGTCACAATGGCTCCCTGCTTCTGTACATTGGTGAAGTCCCCGTCACAGTAGATCTCTGAAAGCCTGGAACCGTTACCATGGAAACATGACAGCAGGCTGTGGTGGAAGTACTGAGCAAGTGAAAATGTGTGCTGTGACACTGCACTCATGCCACCTACAGTAACAAAAAGCTCTGTTTAGAAAAACAAGCAAGTTCAACGCTTTCCTCCATAAATATTTGTTTTTATGCATGTGCAACCAGTGTAGATCCAGATCAGCTGGCATATCTGTGCATCTGATCTGGATCTGCACTGGTCCCATTCCGGTCAGAAATAACCTATTATGAATCTAAAAGCAAACAGTGTAGATTCTGATCAGATGTTCTGGCTGATCTGGATCTACAATGTTCACACATGCAATAAAATGTGTATGTCACACTGGACATTGCTTTCGCACTCAGGACATGACTAAAATGCCTATGACGAATTTCGATCGCGTATACAACACATTTTGACAAAGTAGCGTCACCGCAGTAAGTTTACACTTTGTACTTCTTTAGATAATGATACGATGGCAAGGACTGATCGCTAAGTACCCTCTCACCATTCTAGTTTTTGTTTGTATCACTAGAAAATGCACAAACTTGTCTGCTTTTCAGAAAATCACCCACAGTTTTGCGAGGTTGGTGCATAATGTTGTGAAAAAATTCTTTTGTACAATACAACAAGGCATAAGCCCATTCCTACTAGAAAAAAATATGGGGGGGGGGGGGGGAAGTTATCATTTGACAAATAATACATTTCTTGTAAAATATATGCATCTTCTGCTTATTTATCTGAGAAGAAATGAACTGAACACGTCTAAAAGGTTTTCACCTAAAGGCATCTAAGACGGCACCCTTTTTGTTCCATGTAAATTGCAAGTTTGGAAGAGGAGCATGTTGATTCCAACAATTTAAAGTATAAGCTCGAGTGGATTTTGTTTAAACCGACAAAAAATTAAGTGTCTGAGACAAGTGTGAGACTTATCACATCTCTGAGCAAAAACTATCTCCAATGTGTATGTAGCAAAGGTTTAATAGAATCAGGGGATGTTATTTATTGTGAAATAATAAAACTGAGTTTTTGAGACCAGTCTCCATTTCTGCCATTCAGATGCTTGAGCATGGACTACAGTTTTAGTTTTTATGATCTTGAGCACAGATTTCCAAGCATTTGCTCAGTTCTGAAACAGTTTTTTGACATCAAAAGAAAGTTCAAAATCACAATGGCAATATTGTCTTATGAGCACTTCAGAATAAACCATGGTTGACTGTTACTCTCTGCCCACTTTCTTTAGTGCTGAAAAAATGTCTTTTAATGTGAAATCAAGGATTTCTCGTATTCAAGCATTATACACTTTGGCAACAGTTTAAAGTAACTAATCTCGCAATTTTCTTAACAGATTTGTTACACATTAACACACATTCATTCATTATTTTCTTATATTCAAGTTACATAATAACAACATCCTGTGAGTGCTCTTAACTGTAGTTAATGCAGCTCACATTTATGAATTTTGCAAAACACTTTATTTTCTCCATAAAAAAGAAAGCTCTCCTTTGATGAAGGAGAAGAAGCTTATAATCAAATGACCTCAAAAACATCAGCAAGAAGGTAGACAAATATAACAACTTTCTATTTCATCCCATGGACAGATGAATTCTGCTGTTTCTGCACAATAAAGATTTCCAGTGACTTCCCTTTGATGATATATATATCTCTTCTATTCTCTTTTTTGCAATATATAATAATTGGCTATATATTTAGATCCAGTTATATTAAGAACAAACAGGGATGAAGACTAATAATAATATATAAAATATTTATTTACTATATAATAATAAAACTAAATCAGAAGAGCAGTCTCAAATCTCAAGCATCTGATTGGCGAATGTTGGCCATTTCAGACAATCAGATGCTTGAATTTGATACTGGTCTACAATCTCAGTTTATAATCATGGATCCAGATTTCTAATCCTTCTTAGTTGGCAAAGAACAGCATCATAATGATGCAGTTTTCCTATTCTCGTCAAAACATGGTCAGTACTAACCCATACATGATCTCAGCTTGATCAGTTTGATAACCAATCATTATGACTATGGTTCAATGTAAAACTCAGTTTGATTCAACTAAAGTTTTAAGTTACTCTAGTTGCACTCTTCTGTAAGTTATGTTTACAGTACACAGGTATTCCACATGAGGACTAAAGTCTAAGCATCCATTTTGTTGGCTGGACTAGAATCCCCATTCAGAATACCACTGTACAATACAAATCTCAGCACAGAATACTAAAGTAATAGTCACTATTGTTTAAAATTGAACTCAGCCAAAACTGTAACATCTCTGTACATATTAACACTACCAAGTTTTCACTTAACCCTTACTCCATAGACACATCTGTGCTTTGTGATCAGGATCAACACTGTTCTCTTTTAGATTCATTAGGTTTTTTCTGACCAAGATGTGACCAGCGCAGATCTTGTTAACATGGCATGGATGTGCCAGCTGATCTGGATCTACACTGGTTGCACATATGTATAATTATATGAAGAAAAGGGTTAATTATATCTGACATAAACTGGTACATGCTTACACATCAGAGCTTTCTTTAATATACCCAATATATAGCATCTAATGTACAGCACCCTATCTGCAGCACCATTACACAGACTGATGGAATGAACCAGTACTGTGCAGGTACAAAATACTGAGTAGTGATCATAAATTAAATCAGGAGACCAGTCTTAAATCTCAAGAATCTGACTGGCTGAGATGCTTGAGAGTTTAGACTTGTCTCCTATCTCAGTTTTGTGATCTTAGGCACAGAAGTTTCCACTGCCTCATTTGAGTTTCAAACTCACAACCCTTATATTTGCCCGGCAAAGCATGTAACTGCAGGACCACCTAGCTATTTGTTATGTCTGTGTGTGTCCCAGGTCAAGATACTTAATTCCACAAGCTGAAGTGGTCCAAGATGTAGGTAATTTCACTGGCCACTCAGATGCTCTTGTAAGTTTATCTTAATTTTTCTGAAAAGTGCTAGTAATAAAATTTATGTTCATTTTTGCCATGAAGAATGTACATGGCTAACAGTTGAGTAATTGACAACAGCCCTCCCTTTTTGGACAGCCTCTAACAGAGTCTAAACAACAACATCTGCTTTCACTTTATTATGATAATCAGTCAGAGTTATGGCCCTATAAAAAGTTATGAAATGTAACTTACAACAATGAGGCATCATAATTCCTTGGTTAATGACCTACAGTGTGCCAATGTCAAATCAACATATCAACAAGGTTCATGTTAATGTACTAGTAATAACTTTGTGTGTTTGTTTTTCTAAAAAAATACAGATATCTATCTCAGATTAAAAAGGTAACAGCTGAATTGTAACTTATCCAGCAAAATCTGTATTCCATACTTGATTCCTTTCAAAAAGAGCCAGTACACACAATGTTCAATGTTATTAACTAAAAAGCATTAACATTTCAGACCCTGAGCAAGTTGATGTCCCTGGTTAATCACTTTAATTACTCCATATGTATGGGTTTTATCGCATTTGGGAGCAGTGTTAATCCAGATCAGCACATCTTTGCCATTTGATCAGGATCTACAATGTTCGCTACTTGGTCAGAAATAAAATAAAAAATCAACAAGAGGATCCATAGGACCCTGGGTCGCTCACCTGTCAAAAACTGCTCAATGGTTGCAAGAGTTGTGTGCAAGTTTGGTAAAATCAAGTCAAAAAATTAAAAAAAATTAAGCTGCTATTGTGGAGAAAATGTAACTAGATGATGCTCTATACCAAATATCTAAGCTCTAGGCCTTACGGTTTCAGAGAAGAAGATTTTTAAAGATTTACTATATAACACTATGTAATAACACAAGTGATCCCCGGGGCGGAGCCATTTTTGACCCCAGGAGAATAATTTAAACAACTTTTGTAGAGGACCACTACACGATGACACATACCAAATACCAAGATTCTAGGCCTTGTGGTTTTAGAGAAGAAGATTTTTTTAAGTTTTCCCTATATAAGTCTATGTAAAACAAGTGACCCCTGGGGTGGGGCAATTTTTGACCCCAGGGGGATAGTTTGAACAATTTTGGTAGAGGACCACTAGATGATGCTGTATATCAAATATTAAGGCTCTAGGCCTTTGTGGTTTTAAAGAAGAAGATTTTCATGTTTGTCCTATATAACTATATGTAAACCAAGAGAACCCTAGGGCGTGGCCGATTTTGGCCCATAGGACATAAATTGAACAAATTTAGTAGACATCCATGAGACAATGCTACTTACCAAATATCTAAGCTGTACGCATTGTGGTTTGTGAGATGAAGATTTTTAAAGATTTCCTATATAAGTCTATGTAAAATGAAGTGACCCCTGGGGCGGGGCCAATTTTGACCCCAGGGAAATAATTTGAACAATCTTTGTAGAGTTCCACTAGAGGGTGCTAAATGCCAAATATCTAAGCTCTAGGCCTTGTGGTTTCAGACAAGAAGATTTTTAAAGTTTTTCCTTTAGGTTGCCATGGCAACCAGAGTTCTGCATGGAATTAATTTCTTTGAACTGCTTTGGAAGGGCTTCATGCAAGGAACATCCATGGCAAGTTTCATCAACTTTGGCCCAGGGGTTTAAGAGAAGATGTCGTTTAAATTAAAAGTTTATGGACGGATGGACGACTGACGCCGGACAAATTGCGATCACAAAAGCTCACCTTGTCACTACGTGACAGGTGAGCTAAAAACTAATAATTAACAAAGAAATGCAAACTTCGAAAGAGTTAATTTTATTTTAATGCAATGTTTCGATCCTGCAAACCTTAATCTTGCATCAAAAGACACCAACTGTGTGTATAAGCAGCAAACTTTAAAAGGTCTGCTGTAAAGCCTTCAAGTGCTGGTTTGTTTACCAAAGAAATTGCTGTGCAGATGAATTCTTCTACATCACCAAGACAGGCAGGGAGCAATGATCAAACAGAAAGTTACACAGAACGTGGGGGACCAGACATATGAGGAAGGGTCAATTTTGACACAACTATGGTAGTCCATATGGGATTTAGAAATTGCCTGAAAAACAACTTTACATCATTTTGATTTTGAACTTGTGGTACTGGATTAGTCTGCTGGCATGGCCATTCTGTGAATGAGACAAACATCAATACATGCTATTCTGGAAACTCTCTCCATAGTTCTTCATAGTATTACTTGTCTATTAAACATGCCAACCCATCCGGTCTGATAACAATCTTAAAGGCAATTAAAGTCACACCAGGTTGTTGAATTACTGACAAATACAGTTCTAGCCCAGACATCAGTCACTAAACCTGGCATGTTGGCACAGGCAAGAGAGTATATTTCATGTTACCAGATGTTAAAACTATGTCCAAAGGTGTACAGTTTCCTATGTTTGCTTGTGTTGGAGTAATGTTAGTAGGTAAATACCTGCCAAAGACTGTAAGGCATCAAATCCGTGCCGGAGAGAAATGATGTCCAAGAATGATATCGTACCATCTTCAAACCTGCAAATAGGTAATGACTAGTAAGTTTTGCAAGTCTGCAAGTATATAAACAAAAAGGCAACCTTTTTTCATATAAACAAAAAAATTAAATCAGATATGACTATTCTGTAATCGTCAATTGCATAGATCAGTTGCCATTTCAGCCAATCAGATGCTAGAGATTTGAGAGTGGTCTCCAATCTTAGTTTTATGATCTTGGACTGTGATCCAAGTTTCTTGAAAATCCTTCCAAAGGTTTCAAAGTTACATAGTGGAAATGAAATAATTATGTAAATATTATGGCTCAAGTATATAAATTCCATCTGTGACCTTGCGCTAGCACAGTTGAAACAAAAGATTCTGCCCACTGTGAACCTTAGACAAAAGTTTCATGAAATTCCTTTCACTGAGGTTTAGAAAATATGGAGCGGACATCAAATGCATGGCTCAAAACTCTAAACTCCACTTGAGCCAGCAGTTGAAACACAGGTTCTGCACTTAGTTTTGATAAGACCAACATTTATCATAAGTTTCTTAAAAATCCTTCCAAGGGTTTTGAAATTATGGAGCAGACATGAAATACAGATGGATGTATGCATGGATGGTGCACAAAGACCATTACTTAAATCTCTTCCAGCTAAATGAAAGAGGATGAAAGCCTAAATTGGTCTATGTTCTGACAACTTTACTGAAAATTTGGGGGAAACCCTGCCCCAACTCAACTATGGCCATAGAGTAGATAACAATTTGATGGCAGTAAAAAGATGTGTTGTATTGGATAATTGGTTGTTTTTTTAGCTAACTGGTTCCGAAATCATTTGCAACTTACCTATGTTTAGCTGACACATGGTATAGTAGGAAGTTTAAGGTGAAAAGTTTGGGCATACTTTTAGATACTGAGCGTGGTAACCAGCCTCTCACAGGTCAGTTCCAGAACTCTGACTAGTGAGATTACTGAGATCTGTGATCTGAGTGGTAACCAGCCTCTTATTGGTTGGTTCCAGAACCAGCCTCTTACTGCTTGGTTCCAGAACTCTGACCAATAAGATTGCTGAGATCTGTGATCTGAGTGGTAACCAGCCTCTTATTGGTTGGTTCCAGAACTCTGACCAATAAGATTGCTGAGATCTGTGATCTGAGTGGTAACCAGCCTCTTATTGGTTGGTTCCAGAACTCTGACCAATAAGATTGCTGAGATCTGTGATCTGAGTGGTAACCAGCCTCTTATTGGTTGGTTCCAGAACTTTGACCAATAAGATTGCTGAGATCTGTGATATGAGTGGTAACCAGCCTCTTATTGGTTGGTTCCAGAACTCTGACCAGTGAGATTGCTGAGATCTGTGATCTGAGTGGTAACCAGCCTCTTATTGGCTGGTTCCAGAACTCTGACCAGTGAGATTGCTGAGATCTGTGATCTGAGTGGTAACCAGCCTCTTATTGGTTGGTTCCAGAACTCTGACCAGTGAGATTGCTGAGATCTGTGATCTGAGTGGTAACCAGCCTCTTATTGGTTGGTTCCAGAACTCTGACCAGTGAGATTGCTGAGATCTGTAATCTGAGTGGTAACCAGCCTCTTATTGGTTGGTTCCAGAACTCTGACCAGTGAGATTGCTGAGATCTGTAATCTGAGTGGTAACCAGCCTCTTATTGGTTGGTTCCAGAACTCTGACCAGTGAGATTGCTGAAGTCTGAGACCAGTGTCTCCAATGTCTGGTTTATAACCTTGAAGCCAGGTTCTGATGATCATATAAATTTGCTATATAGCCTTTTGCTGGTCTGGATCTACAATGTTTCACCCATGCAATAAAAGGCATGGGCCAAGCTATAGCTATTAAAATAAGTGAATATTATTTAAAATACCATGTGAACAATGAATTGTCCATTAGTTCAAGGTTGAATTTGATTAACCAAGGTCCCCATCATGCAGCTTTAATAATTCTGTACTGAAATTACTTGTCTTGGCATAAGTATAACAATGTAATGTGGTAAATACACATACAAAACAAGATGGGTGTTCAGTTGAACACTTGTGTCGCCCTCTTGTACATAGTCAGAATAAAAAATCTTAGTACAAAAAGAGGCATAACTCCACCAAATGTGACCTGTGACTTAAAGATTTTGGCATTGTCATGAACATGTTTTCAGAAGCAATATAACTTGAAAGTTTAATGATGAAATATTAAGAAATCACAAAGTAGTAGCAAATGTTTAGTTTTCATGACAAACAGACAGACAGATGGAGGGAAAAAGCAACCCTATGTATCGCCTTTTTTTCTTAGGGCACCACAATGCATAAATATCAGTCTGTTTTAAATATGCTTTAATGCAACTTAAATAATAACATGTCAGTTACCTATTTATAGTTTATTGTATTGTTTATTTCAATTATTATTTATGAAAAAACTAAGTAATGATCTTCCTGAGTGTGCGTTCATTAACAGACAGTACCAACGAGTTAGCAGGATATTTAACTCAACATTTGTTGCAAAAACAGTACTCTGAACAAGGGACATGCTAATCACATGTCATACTTCATTATGATTTCAATTATAATCACTGGAACATTTCAGACTATACATTCATTAACCGAATTATCACAAGCTTACACTAGATGTCACACTAACTGACTTATTCTTTGGACCTTTGTCATTAGCGAAGTCTTTACCTTTATTTGTAAAACTGACCTAGACACAAATGACCAAAACTACTCAAGCATTTGGTTGGCTGAAATGGGCCATGTCTAATGTTGTCACATGCATTGCAGCAATAGTGTCCTTAAATAACATTCAACCAACCCATGATGATTAAAGTATAATGTTCTAACGTATTATGTAATGATATTTAATTGATTTCATTTCAGATAATTTTTATTTCATTTCTTGGCCACAAATTAAAGATTATAACGTGATCAATATATGCAACAAAACTAGTTAAATAAGATATTGTAAGACTGAACTAGGTTATTTCCCACCAAGAAGTGAACAGTGTAGACCCAGATCAGATGACACATCCATGCAGTCCATTAAGGACCTACACTGTTTGCTTTTAGATTCATTAGTTTATTTCAGACCAAGAAGTGAACAGTTTAGATCCAGATCAGATTGGACAAAAGAGTACAGGGTTAAAGATGAAACTCTTATTAACTTTGTAAACAGTAGTTAGTCTACAAGAAAAGAAAGTTCTTATTTTGCTGGTAGAAGAAATTCCTCTAATGATGTGGTGTAATTCCATTAAAACCAGTCAGCTAAAATAAAGAAGAAATAAGGATCTTGTATTCAAACACATTAGCTTCCAATAACATTCCCAATGAGACAATTTCATTTCAGACCTTAAATGTTGCTATAGGAACAGTTCTCAATATGTCAGAATTCAAAAGAGTAAAATATGTGAATGGCCAGTAAATCAGCAGATATATGGTATATATTTCCAATGAAGAATATTTCCAAGAAGTAAATTGCTTATCTAGGGACTCTTTAAGTATAATTAATATTTTTTATGATTTCTGTTGTGATGCAATTTCAACAACATAGGTTTCAATGACATTTATAGAAATATTGTCTTGAGTATATTATTCACTTTAATTAAAAGCTGAAGATTCTAGCTAATATTGAGAGTTGTGAAAAGTTAACCCTTTACTCCATATATATATATTTCTTTAATCACATGGGCGTACAGTGTATATATCAGCTGACACATCCATTCCATCTGATCTGGATCTACAGTGTTTGCTTCATGGTCACAAATAACCAAATGAATATAAAAGCAAACAGTGAAGATCCTCATCAGAGAGCACTTATAGAATCATGAGTAATTGCTCCCTTAAACTGGATTGAATGGGTTTTATTGCATGTGCCAGATCAGCTGGCATACCTGTGTCATCTGATAAGCATCTACGATTGGCTTCTTAGTCAGATTTAATATAATACATCTAAAAGTGAAAAGTGTGGATCCTGATCAGAAGGCACACAGTCATGTGATGGCTGATCTGGATCTACACTGTTTGCCAATGCATTTAAAGTCATATCTGTAAAGTAAAGTTTCAAGTTTTTTTAATGACTTTCCAAGTTTTCATATGATTTCCAACATCTTGGACTTCCTAAGAATTCCTATGATTTTCTGTTGTTTTTCTTTTAATTTCTACATATTCTATAATTTTGCCACTTGGAAATCCTAGGATTTCCTAGGAATTTCATGCCAATACCAGCAACAATGGAGTTAAGTGTTAAGTATTTTCTAATGATTTCTCAAGTATTCATATGATTTCTAACATCTTGGATTTCCTGTGATATCTCAGGTATTCTTATAATTTCAAAAAAGTGGCATTTCTTCGGAACTCATAGGATTTCTTACATTCTGGATTTCCTGAGAATTCATACAATTTTCTGTTCTCTAATTCTACATATGGAGATTTCTTTTACCATTGACCCTTTCCTCCATATAATTATATGTGTTTTTAGGCATCTTGGTCAGAAATAACCTAAAACTAAAAACCTAACCAGAAATAGCGAATAGAGTATATACTGATCAGACGGCATGGATGTTCCAGCTGATCTGAATCTACTCTGTTTTTCAATGTGATAATAGCCTATCTATAATGTTACTGACCTTTCACTGAGAGATTTTCTCAACACATGGAATGGTCGTGCAGGAAGACTTACAGCCACTGTCCCTCCACCATAGTATGTCTTCTTCAACACATGCCCCGAGTCATTCTTCACCAGCAAAGCTCCTGAAAAACACCATCCAACATCATAAAAGTGAAAAATAAACAAAAATGACAGACCAAACAAAAGAAACATGAACAAAACAACCATTACAAGTAAATCTGGCTAAGGTACCACATGGGAACAGTCAGCGGCAAAACCGAAATATAAAAGCCACTGGGAGGTTAAAACTGTTTACACGAAGTTAGACTTGAGACCAGCTTCAACATCATAGCAGCTGATTGGCTCAAGCTAGGCCCTGTCTCGGAACTGACCAATCACAAGCTAGGCCCTGTCTCGGAACTGACCAATCACAAGCTAGGCCCTGTCTCGGAACTGACCAATCACAAGCTAGAGTTTTAAGACTGGCTTTTAAATTCAGTTTTTTTATCTTTGAGCAAGATTATAAAATATCATTTAAATAAATTGAAGATGTCTACAGAACATTAGTTTATTCCCCTAAGGTATAGTTATTTTATTTAACTTAACAAAATTAAATAAACTGTCTTTTCAAGATCTGTTCTTTGAAACATAAACAGAAAAACTTTTGATAGAATTGTTAACAACACACAAAACAGGATTTTCATGTTTATATTAACTCTACTTGAAAGATATGGCTTTTATGGCATGGGAAAACAGTTCAGATCCAGATCAGCCGGCACATCCGTGCTGTCCGATCAGCATCTAAACTGCTCATTTTTAGATTCATAAGATTTTTCTGAACATGATGTGACACCTGCACGAATGTGCCAGCTGATCTGGATCTACACTAACACAATCATGTTAAAAAGGGTAAGTATGAACTAAAGGTTAAATTAATTTTAACCTCTGGTCTTGTAACACAGATTAGTTATTTTTTTATTACTGTTATAAAGCATGCTTCATGAATGCCTTACATGTAAAAATTACATAACATCTTGTACTCATAAACTATAACAAAAAATGTCATCTCTTTCAAACATGTTGAGACTGCTTTATAAATCATAATATGATGTAATTGAGCTGGTGAAGAGCATGTCATATTGTAAGGCATGTTCAACATGGTTTATATGATGGGAAGTTTTATTCTTCCAACATACGGCAAAAGAAAATTAAAACTGAGATTCCCATCCCCACCCACCCCTCGATAATCACTCCGCCCAAACTTTTTTTATTTTGAAAAACAAAATGCGTACATCAAAACTGTTATTACAAGTATGAATCAGTAGAGTACGAAACGCAGTATGAAACATTTAAGTGTGAATCAGCAATTCATAGTTGGATAGACACTGATTTACTTTTTCACTGCACAAGTGTCTTTAGAAACAGTGAGAATGACAAATAAAAAATCAAAACTAAAACCCACCCACTGCCACATTTTTTCCCAAAATTTGGATTAGAATCTAGGAATTAATTTTCTATTTCCTTACGTTAATCTACATGTACCATTTCAGAGCATTTGACAACTGACATGACAATACATGATGTAGTTGATTTCATGTTTGACCTGTGGGTAAATGAAAATACAATTGAGACCGATGCCCAAGACCATAAAACTAAATGTGGAGATCAGTCTCAAATCTCAAGGATCGCCATTTCAGCCAAACAGATCCTTGAGATTTGAGACCGATCTCAAATCTTAATTTTATGACCTTGGGCCCGAGTGCCTGAAGCTCAAATCTCAGACATCTGATTGGTTGAAATTGAGCTGAACCAATCAAATGTTTAAAGTCTGCAACTGGTATCCAATGAAGGATTGAATTGATATTTGATGGTTTTCATTTGGGTATGGAAAACAGTTGGGTTGTTTAAAGTGTGTGAAGACCGAAGGCAACGTTGATCACACAGTGAGACGGCACGCTTTTTGTAGCTACTCGTGGCAAAACATGCGTGCTCGGCGACGTCACACGTCAAAACATTGTGCAACGTCCAATAAATTATGAACGGCTCTACTGTAGCCACGCCATTTAAAATAATACTTCATACTGTTCACCGAAGGAAATTATGATCCATTTCATGAATGAGACTTTATTGTAGAGGACAAAGTTTAAGTGTAAATATTCATATTTATGATTTTGGGCCATTGGCCAAAAGATCACTATTACAACTGTTACTGGAAACAAGAATTTTATCCCCAGAAAATGATTGGTTGAAACAGGTTGTAGAGTCTCTTATCTAACCAATCGTAAGCTGAAGTTTTGAGACTGTTCTCTTCCTTCAGTTTGATGATCTAGTTGAAACACTTTTCTATTCTTTCAAAGAATAGTTGAATCAGAATCTTGGAAACAAAATATCTCAACAGCTTAAATAGCCATCTCATATAATTCTTACAGTCAGTCAACCTGTCAATGAGACAAAACAAATTTAACCCTCATTACATGGGCCAACAGTGAAGATCCAGTTCAACCAGCATATCTGTGCTTTCTGATCAGGATCTATGCTGTTTGCTTTCATATTCTTTTAAGTTTTTTAACCAATAGATAAGTGACCAGTGCAGATCCAGATATTATGGCACAGAGATGCTGGCTGATCTTTATCTTCACTGGTAATGAATGGTAAATACAAATTTGGCTTGCATTATTTTAAAGAAAGATGCATATTCATCATCATGAAACTAAGATTTACTATTTATTTATTGATATAACAATCAAAATTGCACCATACCGTTCAAAGTGCATTGGCCAGCAGAAAGCAAACAAACAATGTGAAATGCCCATCATATCATACCTTACAAGGGCCTTAAAAAGATGTGATAATTTTATCAATGTGTTCAAGAAGTATATAAAAATAATATTATAACATGAAGATCGATTAAAAGTGATGTAAACATGATTAAAATCCAGTCAACACGTAAATATCTTCTATCGAATTGGCTACAAGATGGCGAATTATATAAAGTAAAAATAACACTCTGTCATGTGATGAGAGTCTCGTCCAGTCCATGTATCAAAACAGGATTTACTATATATGTTATAGAGAGATGCGAATCTGTGTAATATATAGGTCTTTGCAATATGTATGAAACAACACCCAAAGAAAAAAAAATTCCATAAAAACAAATGGTAAGGGGGGGGGGGGGGGGGGGGTGATATCACTTATGATATTTTGGAAATGTTCACAAAATTACCACCTATTAATTATCGTGCATCAGTTTTGCCAAAGTTTGCAAATTCATCTCTCAGAAATTAAACTGCAATTTGAAATTTTATTATTCGACATTTCACCAGAAATATGAGCTTTGTTTCAAATAAATAAGGCTTTTGCAGTGGCATTTATGTTCAGTTAAGCAAGAAAAACAATCAAATTGATTAATTATTCAATTGAAACAAAAGTAATAAATATGTAACAAGCATATCAGCTGCACTACAGAAAGTGCCAAATTCATCCTCAGGAAGTTGCACTTATGTTTATGGGACATAACTCTGTGAACATTCTGCAAATTTCCACACAGCCATCACATACTGTGGAATCATTACATTTCGCGCTGAGTTAATTTTGGCGTATTTTGCATGTGAAGTAAGGTGTGTGAAATCAAACCCAAGCAAAATCTAATCATGTTAAAGCTTATCTGATTATAATGATACTAATATGCGAATTTTAGCCAGTGCTCCAGTGCTAAAATGTGGTTTTTTTTGCCTTTCTGTGAAAATTTATGTCTGCAAAGCCGCAAAAAATTATACCACAGTAAAGAGAAGCTCTAATTATCTAAGAAAAATGTTCCAAAGTCATTGTCTCTCGTTTGTTCCCCCCAAGCATTTCTGAGATAGAGATCGTTCACAGCGTCACTGATTGATGCACAGGAACAAAGCACTAATTATTGTTTTAATGCAAGAAATAACACCCTTGAGAAAATCATACAAGAGCTATGTGCCAACGAAATACTAGAAATAATACGTCAGGAAAAAAGACTAAATGCATCATTTGACTGACTCTTTGCCAACTTATAATAGTGCAAATGAAATAGCTTTATTATAATGGATGCATAATTGATCATTGGATGCTAATGTGCAATTATTTGAAGTATTGGGTTAGATCAAGGGAAACAGTAATCAGGAAAAGCTGTTGTTTTAATTGGTGAAATCTTAAGGACTATTCCTACAAAGAATGTAAGACATTTAGTAACACATTCACAAAGCTTCTTTAACAGTCACACTAACGTTATGCCACTAAGTAAATGAGATTATCCTTCCTTCACAGACACACCTTTATTGCGTGGATGAACAGTGAAGATTCAGATCAGCCAGCACATCTGTGCCATCTGATCAGGATCTGCACTGTTTGCTTTTTGATTCGTTAGGTTATTTCTGACCAAATTGCGACTAGTGCAGATCCTGATCAGACGGCACGGATGTGCCAGCTGATCTGGATCTACACTGGTCACACATGCGTAAAATGCATATTTATGGAGGAAGGGGATAAAAGTGTCTGTGTTGTTTAGATTATTCCATAGATAGGTAATGGGTATCTTGTTGGAAAGTACCTACTAAACTGCAAAATTCAAGCTTGATCTACGTCATTACTGTCCATGAACTGACTAAATCAAATTTAGCCTTCAATATTTTGATATTTTCTGTGTTCCATGGCTTTCAAAGTTCCTTTTTCATCCATGTAAATGTAACTTAACCATTTATTCCATATATACAGGTTTTATAGCATGTGCAAGCAATGTAGATACAGATCTGCTAGAACATCTACGCTGTCTGATTTGGATCTACACTTGTCTTTTCTTGGTCAGAAATAATCTTGGGAACCTTACAGCAAACAGTGCAAATCCTGATTAGATGGCATGGATGTGAAAGCAGATCTAGATCTACACTTTTATGCCAGGGGATAACAGCCATACCTCATGGAGGGTTAAATCATGACAAGTTAACTGAGGGAGCCATAAGTTGCAGTTTGGGTAAAGGCTATAGTTACAGGGCTCTCACTAGACTTGCAAATCATGGAGTTTTGTCATACTTTTACTGGATTATGGAGAAGTTTGAAGTCAACAGCATTTTAACCTTATATTCTCTATACAAAATGACTTCTCCCTTAGCTCAAAATGGGAGAAGTCTGGTCACTTTTGGGAGATCACTTCTCGCAAGTCTCCCTCTAGTGAGAGAGCCCTGGGTTACTTTTGTACTTCTATCTTAACTGAATTAAAAATGCATGATAATTCAGTAATAAATCCATCAGAAGACATGGTCAGGTTCATCACCATCAGAAAAAGCCTCAAAGATCTTTGAAGTACTCGGCCTACATATTAGAAGCTTAATGGGGATTATAATATTATAACATGAAGAATCAATGATTAAGTGACTAAAACCTAGCAGCACTCTTGACTTTATCAGAATTCTAATGGATACTATTTATTCAAATTCTATATCTTAACCCTTTCCTCCGTAGATACACCTTTATTGCATGGGCAAACAGTTTAGATCTAGATCAGCCAGCACATTTGTGCCATCTGATCAGGATCTAAAGTGTTCACTTTTTGATTTGTTGGGTAACTTCTGACCAAAATGCGACCAGCGCAAATCCTGATCAGAAGGCACAGATGTGGTGGCTGATCTAGATCTTCACTGGTGGCACATGCGTAAAAATTCATATATATGGAGGAAAGGGTTAATGTTAAGATGAGCATTGTTTGTTAGCAAAATAAAATATTTTTCTATTTCTAGAAACCCCACCCCGTCATAGCTGCCCAGCAGAAAAATTCAATAACTGAAGGGATTTTTCATAGCAGATGTATTGCCTGCCAGTGCCTAATCACAAGGAACATCATGTGTACTCCAGAGTGTTCACTTATTTGTGAAATCTGCAATATTCATGCAAATGTAGCTTCTCATGAAACTGTTGCAGTGATATATTTCCCAAATGGCAATAGTACTGATTATTATCTGTTTGTAAACTACATTCCTAATTTAAAAACAAACCTGGCCTTGAGTTTACAGTTTTTACTTAATTTAACCCAAAATAACTCTGTATAAACAGATTGCATGTGTGACCACTGTAAATCTAGAACAGAGTGAACAGATGTGCAGGCTGATCTGAATGTACACTTGTGGCACACAAGATAGAAGGTCTATCCCTGGAGTAAAGGTTCAACAATTCTGCAACGCATACAGTACCTAGTCCTGTTGGGAATCCAAACATCTTGTAGAATGACAGAGCAACAAAATCTGGCTGAACTTCTCCAAGGTTGAGTGGTGAAGTGCTCACTAGACTAGCTGCATCAAGTAATGTGAAATAATGACCTTGACCTTGACATGAACATGACCTTGATTCCTTCAATGACCTTTGCCACTCCATATCACCCTGTTTCATCTTGGCTACCATTTCAAATGAGTACTTTTTGCCTGAAAAGTTAGACTGAGCAGGGAAAGCAAACAAATGATTTCCACAAGAGTTACAATCTTGATGAGCATGGACAACAGTTCTAACATAAACAAGGTTATCTGCATTGGTGTCCAAGCACTGAACTTTACCAGCTTTCAATAAGGCAATTTCTCTCATTCCCTGAACTGAGGTATGGTTGTCCATCAGGTAGTTGAAACTGCCTCTTGCACAGCAGGTCTTGTGTGTCCCTAAGTTCTGAGACAGGTCTCTGCATGTGACGGTGTTGGTCTCCTTTTTCATTTTATTGATTGATACATTTCCCACTGGTGAAGTATAGTTTGCAACATTCTGGTTCCTGTTTCCTGTATCTGATGACATGATCCCCTGCCCATCACAGTCACATGACTGGACACCATGGTAATCAAACCCTTCTGCCACCAGTTTGAGAGCGCCTGTACATCCACTTGTAAAGATGACTGAGTACACATCAGGTGAAGTTCCAAACCATTCTAAAACTCTGTAAATATTGAGTAAAGTCATTAATTAACACTCTCTCACAGTGCGCCTTTAATCGAATAATCGACTAATCGTTGTGATTCTAAGAAGACATATAGACATTCTATGATATTTTGGAAGAGGAGAATGAAATTACCAAAGAAAATACTACAAAATATTACATTCTCTGGACGGACTTTCTGATTCGATCTGATTTGTTACCGAAACAACGAGTACATGTATATTAGTTAAGTGCTTCTAAACTAACAAAAAACCAATTTGCGCAAATTTATTGTACAACATTTTAAAATTACGTCTTTTTAGAACTACAGTTACAAAATGGGGAGCTAGTGTAGATCCATCAGCATGGACATACTATAGTCTGATTAGGATATAACTCTATTTGCATCTTGGTCAGGGAATCTAAGGAATCTGAAAGCAAGCAGTGTAGATCCTCAGCAGACTGTATGAATGTGCAACTGATGATCTGGATCTGGATGCATATGGGATATAAGAGATATGTTAGGGGGTGCCTTCTGCTCCTGCGGTGTGTCAGTGCTAACACCCTGTTTATTGGGTTGTTAGGTTGGGTGCATGAAAAGCTAACACACGTCACTGTCACACATAGGGGTCCTACCGTTGTCTGTTGGAAGTCAACAACAGAAGTAGTGCACTTCTAACAATATGTCAGAAGGACAAGAAATGATATTGCAACTCGCTTTAAGTTCCAAATGTCATGGCTGTTGTAGTAATTATTAGTTCTTCAAATCACAGTTCTTGATTTTAATTTAACATAGTATCAAAGTTTCCAATTAAATCTGTTATCTTCAGATTCTTGATATTAGTATAAGCACATATCCAAATCCAAATATTACTTAAATTAAATCCTTTACACTTTATAACTTAGTATCTAACTAGCGTAAACTGTCCTAATGTCGACACTTGCCAATTATTGACACTACTTGGCATCCCGGCTATAAAGTGGAATAGTCCTTGTGTTAACACATAATAAAAACAATTTTAGTATGACGTCATTGATGACGTCAAATCCGCCATTTTCTAAACATATTCTGGTGTATTTTTCGAACTGAAAATTTTTCACCATATTTTAAACGCGAGCTTTAAGGTAAGTGCATTTGTTTCGTATGAATATTTGCGAATATGTTGAACGCTGTTGTACTTTGGTCATGTTCATTGTGCTAAATACGGCCTACATTAACCAATATTTACGGGATTTTGCGCATAAACAGCTTCGTTCTTTAAACACATGGGTGTCAATATTATGTCAACAAATTTAGGTGCATTGATGTATTATCGACACCTTTAATGCATCCGGTTTAGGCATATGTCATATTTCCTTGTACCTGGATTTTACTTGATTTAATCAGAGTTAACATAACATGTTTCGATTTCAGGCTATGTCGGCTCAATCCACCGCTAGAAAACGCATGAAGTATGCCCCAGAACAGATGGCTAGAGCGCTATCAGCTGTGAAGTCGGGCTCTATGAGTAAGAAGAAAGCTGCGTTAACATTTAACATTCCAAGAACCACCTTACTTGACAAGCTTGCCGGTAGAGTACCCGAAGAGAGTGGGTCAGTAGGCAGAAAACCGGTCTTAACAGCTGCAGAAGAAGAAACGCTTGTAAGATAATGCAAAGTTAATGGCTGAGATTGGATACCCGCTCACCAAAGCTGAATTTTTTAAAGAAGTTAAGCACGTCCTGAATATTGATGGGAGAAAAACACCATTCACAAACAATTTGCCGGGCTATCGATGGTTTGAAAGTTTTACTAAGAGGAATCCTGAAGTATGCATGCGAAAGCCGATGGGGTTGGGGCAAGAACGGGCTAATGTGACAATCGAAAAGATTAAAGCATGGTATGATGCTTTGATTGATTCGTAACCTTGACAAAGAAGTTCCAAATTATGAGAGCGTAATCAAGAACCCAAGGAGGGTGTTCAACGGTGATGAAACTGGTTTCCCTCTCTCCGTTATACCAGACAAAGTGCTTGCGCCCAAAGGAAGCAAGAATATATATCAAGTGGTCACAAACACCAAAGCTCAGATCACAGTGATGGCAGCATGTAATGCTGTTGGAGAATTTGTTCCACCCATGATCTTGTTTCCAGGGGAGCGGTTAAGAGATGTTGGACTTTCTGGGTTCCCTGAAGCCATTTATGCCACGACTAAGAACGGCTGGATGGACACAGATATATTTGTTGCATACGTACAGAAACTTGTTGAATTTGCAAAAACTGAAAACATTGAATTCCCCATTATTCTCTTTGTCGATGGACATTCAACACATATGTCACTGGAAGCAGCAGAATACTGTAAGAGCAACGGTGTCATACTGTACTGCCTTGTTGCAAATGCAACTCATATTATGCAACCTCTGAACATTGGTTTTTTTAGCCCAATGAAGCAGGCATGGAAACGAAGTGTTAAACAGTGGCAGTTTGAGAATTATGGTGTCCCACTCTCAAAGAAGGAATTTCCCGCTTTGTTGAAACAAACATGGGAAAAGGTTGCCACTTTTGAAAATGTGGCTCATGGCTTCAGAAAGGCAGGTCTATTTCCGCTAACGATAGATGGGATAGACACCAGTAAACTTGGTCCATCAAAAATGCTACAACAAAAGCAGAAGAATGACGTCCAGGTAGAGGAAGATAAAGAAAATGGGAAACAACCTATAGCAGGTGTCGTCGAGGAGTCAGTTGATCTGAATGATGATCAAACGGGAACAACTGGTCAGCAGACAACCAGAAACGAGGAAATTCATAAAATTGTATCTGGCAATTATGTTGCTCCGGCGAATTCAGAGTTGCGTATTCCGGAAATAAAGCTAAAAGCAAAGTCAAGCCGTTTAGCAGAAAGGCTTCCAAAAGCAATTTCTGGTACTAAAGCTCTTGAGATGTTAAAAGAACGAGAAAGACAGAAAAAAGAACAAGAAATCGCAAAAGTTCAACGCAAAGAGGAAAGAGAAAAGAAGTGAATTGAAAGAGAAGCAGAAAAAGAGCGTAAAAAGCAAGAACGGGAGGCAAAGAAAAAGCAACCTAAGACAAAGAAACCGAAAACAAAGCCCAAGAAGAGAAGCCGAGAAAGTGATTAAAGTGATGAAAATCTTTCCGAAAGCGAGTACAATACAACAGATCTTTTTGATGATGACTCCAGTGACTATGAGGAGGAATTTGAAATGTGTCCGGGTTGTAACAAAGGCGATCAGCACCCATCACGATGGGTAAAGTGTGAAGAATGCATGACCAGATGGCACTACATGTGCGCCAATCGACCAGAATTCGAGCTTCTTGAGCCTGAAGAAAGAAAGAAAATGTCGTTTGTCTGTCCATTATGCGTATAATCTAAGTCACAAAGTAAAAAAAAACTTGATGCTTCTGTGTGTTAAACACTACCAGATGTGTTTTTAATTGTAAATTTCCTCTAGAATATAATTGATCTCCGTTTTGTTTGAAACGTGTTCATATGTTGCTTTTAAAGTCAGTTAGAATGTAATAAACTACATAAACTCTACCTAAACTAAATGATAAATGTACTGTGCACCTTCAGGATAATTAAAGAAAAATGTGTTTTCAATTTATAACTGCATCATACCTATTTTTTTAAAACTCATTAAGGGTGTCGATATTAGGAAAACAGGGTGTCGATATTACGTGAAGAAGCCGTTTTAACGCCGTTTGACACTGTTTATAACTAGATATTTCATTGGTCAATTCCTATGAATGATAATGCTAACTGCATAGAAATCGACCAATGAGAATTTATTTAACATAATAAGTTAATATTGGATGTGAAGGTAAGCTTATTATGACCGTTATCGTGATTTGTGCTTAAGGTGTCAATAATAGGGCAGTTTACTCTATCTCTACATGTCTCTCTCTTTATAACTGATTTAAGAAATAAAATGTTTCTGCTTTTATACAAAATTTAAAATCTCATAATCAGTGTCGAAATGATAACAATCAAAATCTATCAAATAAAACTAAAACTTGTCAAAATTTGAGGGAATATATCTTACTTAATAGCAATGGAGTAAAGCTATAAAAATGGCATGTCTGATATAAGTTGATCATCAATTAAGATAATCTTTATTAAGTAGGAAATAAAATAATACTCTGAGAACAAAGAGTTAAAACTTTTAGTGATAAAAACCTTAAAGCCATTTTCAAAATTATGAAACTGAAATTTAAATATTAAAATTTAATAACACAATATTATGCAATATCAAAATATATGTGAGTAGGGCACATGGTGACAATATTATGTAATATCAAAATATATGTGAGTAGGGCACATGGTGACAGATATATGCAGTATCCCTCGAGTACACATCAGTTTGAACTAGAATGTGTCCTCAGACACTAAAGCACCAAATGCTGCAACAGCATTTGTAACAATTGGCCATAACTCTGGTAAAAACTGTCGCAGGGAAAAAAATCTATACTTGATCCTGCTTGATCATCTGTGCAAGTTTGAAAGAAATCTACCTGACAGTTAATGAGGAGTTAATGACACAAGATTTGGGGTTTGGATGGACAAATGCAACTCTATAATTTTATGCCTCCCACTCAGAAAATGTTGAGAACATCTAGGTGAGGTTCCAAACAACAATAATAACACCTTGAAAAATATGACAGAGAACATCGCACCTCATTATAATAAACAAGTATCACAAATGTTGCTAAAGAAATCATCATATATTTTCTAGACAGTTATGTGTCAGGTGTAAGCTATGTAGGTGTTTAACCACAAATAACAAGTATTTGTATTATTGTAATATCAGGACTTTCAACCCAAAGTACAATATGAAGTACAAAATCGTATAATTATTGCATATTTTATGATGAAAATAATACTATACTGGCATCAGACAATTCAGTTACTGTTAATTTAAATCCTAGGAGATAATGATTAGCAATTTACTGGTATTGTATTACTTAATTTTGCTTAATTACCCCCACCGTCCATTGGTCGGAAAAGAAATCAACTCTGAAATGGAGATTCAGGGGTGTATGTTAGGTAGCTTTAAAATTGACTCTAAAAATATAACTTCTAACAACATTTTCACACTAAATCATTTTGTTATTCAAAGAACCAAGCCAGGATTAAACATAAATCCTGATTATATTAGAAGAATATTCACATTTTGAAACAAAAAACTTCGAAACAAACTGGCCGATCATAGTGTTACACATGTAGGGCCAAAAACTAGGGATGGCAACGAGTAATAAAATTGGTACTTGGGTACTCGGATATCTTCTGATCGAGTACTCAATACTAGAAGGATTATTACCGATTTTGAAAGAGATCTCCAGTCGTATTCATTTATTTTAATTTCATGTACCACATAATTTTTAAAATTAAGATAAATGAAAAATTATGTTGCTTTTATTATTTTTGTTTTGTGTATTTCAATAATCAATTAAATTGTCAAATTTACAGCACTTGTATAACAGAGGAAATGTACAAGCCACATTTTCAGAATGTGATACTGAACATCACTGCCGTTTTACTTTTTTATTTCATTATTAATACTCATAAATTGGTTTGCATCGTTTACCAGTCAAAACCTCAAAATTATCCATTAGGTACGTTTTCAATGATTATAGTAGACGATCATAATTTTCTCTTTGGTAGCGTCAAGATGTAATTAGCTAACAATAGATCTGTGCTATCAAAACAAAGGCTAATTGACATAAAGCGACAATTGCAAGTTTGGACCTTATTTGACATTTTGAAATCTCACAATAATTTTACAGCCGTTTATTGCGTCCCCTTAAGGGATTAAATGTATGACACCTTGAGACTCATCTGCAACTTGTGAATTTTTATATCAAACTACTTTAAATCAATACAAATGGATATCATTTTTATCAAACATATGTTACATATGTTATATAATTTTACAGCCGTTTATTGCGTCCCCTTAACAATAGAATTACAGTGGAGCTCCGCTATATCGCGATCCGCTATATCCCAAAATCCAATATAACGCGGTCGACCCGTGGATCCCGTTTTTCCCCCATAAAATGATATTAAAAATCTATCAACGGCAAATTTTGCATAATGGAAAGGGAATAAAAGGGAAGTAACAATGTCAATACCGCGTCAATCGATAAAGACAATGACGGTCATTGAAATAATAGCTTATTATTAAGAAAAAAAAGCTATTATTTCAATGACCGTCAATTTTATGACTTTATTATTGTTTACTACATTTCTTTAATAAGCAAACTGTCATAAAATTGTTAAATTGCTGTCCACCTAATGAAGGATGCTAAATGGTTACTGAATGATTGTTTTTTTCGCACCTACTGCTGATAAAATGATAAATGTGTCTGATGTTGTTAATTGGCTTCTAATTTGAGAAGCTCATGTCTAAATTTAACACATGTTAAGAATCTTTTTTCATTCTAGACAGCATACAGATCTTACAAATACATGTAGTTCCGCATGCGGAGAATAACCCGCAGTATAAACGTAAGTGAGTTCAACTCACATTGTACTAATTTTATAGCACCAGTTGGAGAGAACAACAACAACATGGCAACAAAATGATTTATTTTTAAATACCGGTAAAACGTAATGATAAATAACTGTGTACATGTATAATAGTGCATATCCAGGGTAACAATAGATCCGCTATATGGACTTATGATTAGCATAAGTTTCTTTGTCCCCGGAATATCGTGGATCTGATAATAAAGCGCTTTGAGGGTCTGGACCCCACGGATCGCATTATATTGGATCTCCACTGTATATTTTATTAATGAATTTCAGAATTATGTATTTTCACTAGTGGACTCTACATATGAAAATTCCACTGCTCACTATTTCTATCTTAAACTGGTGAAATCAAATACAGTGAAACCTCATTATTACAACCACGTCTGTGACTGAGCCTGGGTCTTTATAGTGGGATGCAAAACTGTAATTAAGGACTCCGAAATAGTGGTCCTTTTATTGGGCCGTCTCAAGTTTTGGGGTGGTATTAATTTCGAGGTTTTACTGTATCTTCTATTTTGTTCATTTGAACATTCCTCATCTTCATCCAGCTGCTAATATTTCTTTAATATTTACAAACTTTCATAAACAATATTAAGAAGTTGACAGATTATTGTTTTGAAATGATATGAAAGCAATTTATTATTTTCACAGTTCTCTAGCATTAAAGCATCTTTCACTTCCACTCTTTGTCAAATTGTTCTCCAAGGGTTCCATTTTCTCAATTTCTCCATTACAAAATGTAAGTGAGATTTAACTACTTGAACAATATTTACACAGCTTTGAAGTTGAATAGCAATATGCAAACAGATAATACTCCTCAATGAAATTGCAAAAACTATTCTTTGTGGAATTAAAAAACATATGTTCATCAGGGAAAACAAACTGTAATTAAAGAGTTGAAGTCAAAGACCTGAAGTACTATTGAGTCTACATTTTTTTGCAATCTGTTCTTTTCATTATTCAACATCCATTATTCCCATGTTTATATAGTAAAGTTATAATTTCAAGCTTTTACTGAAACACAGGATGTGAAACATTAATACTAGTGTCCATTGAAACACAGGATGACAAACCAACATTCAAGTTGTGTGGATTGCTATAGAAACATGATCAAACAATAAGAAGTTAAAGACACATGGATCGCTATAGAAACATGATCAAAAAAAAAAAAGATAAAGACATGTGGATTGCGATAATGTTATAAACATGATCAAACAATAGGAAGTTAATGTCATGTGGATTGCTATAGAAACATGATAAAAAAAGAAAAGAAGATAAAGCCATGTAGATTGCTATTGAAACATGATCAAACAAAAAGAAGTTAAAGACATGTAGATTGCTATAAAAACAAGATCAAACAAAAAGATTTGAGCTAGGACTACAACTATGGGTAGGTTGCCATGGAAACCTGATCATACTGACCTGTATCTGACCTGGTCTATGGTATCTGTGCACAGACTTGAGCTGGGACTACGGCTATGTGGGTTGCCATAAATATTTGAAGCCAAATCCCTGAAGTTTGCCTCAAGCTGACTCCTTGCTGCAAGTGTGGTACCGGCATGGTCAAGATAAACTGTGTCTGAAAAAACAAGAAACATACAATTATAGTGAGGACTTCATGACCTTCGATGAGATCAAATGTTCAGTCCCATAACTCAGCAATGCAACGCTGCATGTTTTTTTTCCCACTCTTCTTCTTATAACTTTTTCCAAGACAAAATTTATCATTTTTAATTTAATTGTTCTCTCGAATAAAAATTACCATGTTTTTTTAGTATGAAATTCCACGATCATGTGAAATAAATCCATTCAAATGCTGGGTACATTAACAATTTCATAAGAACTAAGTAAAACAGCCATCAAACTGTCACCTTTTTATGCTTAAGTTTAGGGCATGCATGCACAAATGGCAATTTTAATAATTTAAAAGAAAATTTAATTCTGTTATTTACAAATAATGATTAAATATAAGAAACTGGGATTCCAGTATCTGAAAGTTTAACATCAAAGTATGTGACAGAATTCTTCATCAGCATCTCTAAATGTTGTGATTTGAGTCCACTTTCACATCGGAGTAATTGATAACAGTCTGAGAAGAACCATAGTCTGTGTCACAAACTCTCGGGAACATACAATTAGATTAACCAACACATTCCAGAAATTGGCACTCCAGTTGTGAACAATATACCAGCATTATTAGATTTGCTGTATTTTGAATTAATTTGTTATCATTAGTTTCCCAGCAGACTCTAGGTGACATTGAAGTACAACCCAAGTCTGCAAAGCTTTAAGAAATTCAAGGAAAAAAATTCTTTAAAAAATGTTATTATTGGTACTGCCTGTGACATACTTTACTGCAAATGTTACTGCTGAGAAAAAAAGATAACAGAACAGGTCCCAAAATTATAAAACTGCAAATGGAGACTCAAATCTCAAGGATCTGATTGGCTGAAAAGGATAATTGCAGTACAACCTGCGAATAGCAACCACCTGTCTTAAACAGCCAGTTTGAATATGTCCTAAACTGGCATTTTGTTCTTATTTTAACCTGTCTTGAACAGCCATCTGTGTAGAGCAACCACTTTTTGTCACTCCGTTGGGTGGCTGCTAAAGACAGTTTTGTATAAGAATATCTTAACACTAGAATAACTAGAATGTGTCCGCGGACACTCAGATGCCCCCACCATAACAACATTTGTAACAAAGGACCATAACTCTTGTAACTCTACACATCCTGCTTGGTCATGTGTGCAAGTATGAAAGAAATCTGCTCAATAGTTAATGAAGATTTGGGGGATGTTCATACATACAGACATACAGACAAGTGCAACTCTTTATGCCCCCCCCACTTTGTGGGGGCATAAAAAGGATTTAGAACTTTCAAATAGAGTCTTTATTTCAATTCACCTGTTCTTAGTAAACAGGGGACAGGATTGAGCTTGTGACCCCAAAAACCCTAACGGTGGCTGTGCCACTTGAGCCAGATTCCCCACAAATAGACTAAAAAGCTCTGACATTTGTCTAGTGGTCACCAATGATAGGTCATATTCTAAATCTGCAAGAGAATGATTCAGGGTTACAATTTGTGCTCAGATTTCAGACAAAAAAATTTATTTCTGGGGACAAATGTTGCAAATGAAATTTTGTCATGAAAAGCTTATACTTCCATCATAGTACATTGTATTGTAATAATTTTGTTCACAAATTTTCATGAATTATGTTTAAGAAAACAAAAAAAAAAGTTATTGAAACAGCCCCAATCTTACACGGTTCTTGTTATACATGATATAATTCTCTTACACTCTTGCACTAATATTTATTCCTAAATCCTTGAATAATGTTGTTTTTAAGAATAAGTTGATATTAAAACTGATGCCAAACCATATGCCAGATTCTTAAAAAAAGCATGTACATGACAGTTACCTGTTGTTTTTTCTTGGGAAATAAAATAAATAGCATGCAATAACACTCATATTCATGAAAACATATGTTTAAATTCTGGTAATTTAACTAAGTGCGAAAGATAAGAAAAATAAATCTCGAGACCAGTCTCAAATCTCAGGCATCTGATTGGCTGAAATGGTGACTAGTTGCCATTTCAACCAATTAGATGCTTGAGATTTGAGACTGAAGTTCAATCTTAGTTTTTTGATCTTGGGCCCAGGGTAATATTAGTGTTTCAAAACAGTTATGATGCCAATTTCATCAATGATGGTTCAAAGTTTCCCAGCAACATGCTTACTGTTAATGATCATAATTGGCACAAATTGATTGCACTTATAATTACTGAACATCTAAATTGTCTGTTAGGTAAATCTAAACAAGACTTCTCTAAAAATAACATCATAACAGAACTCATTAAATGTAACTGTTTCCTGGAAATGTTTGCATCTACAACATTTTACTGAGGATTTTACTGGTACACACTCTGGCAAAGACTAATGTTCAGTTTTTGACAAAATGTTGACAAAACTTTATTAACTCGTTAATCAATTACATGAGTTTAAACGGGTGTGCTACCAGTGTAGATCCAGATCAGCAAGAACATCCATGCAGTCTAATAAGGATCTGCAATGTTCACATTTTGGCTAGAAATAAACTAATGTAAATCAAAAAGCAAACAAATAAACAATTGCAAATTATAATGATACAATATGCCTGATATTCTGTGCACGATTCAAAGATTTAAAAGAGTAAATGAATAGATTGAAACAAGATTTTCTATTACAAAAAATAATAAAGGGCCAAAAGTCTATTAAAATCATCACAGGAAAAAACCTTTCATTCATGGACATCATACCATTAAAAATGTAATTCGAACTGAATTGCAATACTATTAACTAATTACTGATTAAATTATTATTGATCAGGTTATATCTTTATTTTATATTCTGGTTATACACAAAATTAAGTTTCAGGTAAAAATCTTTTCAAAACATCATTATTTCAAAACAGATATACCTTGATTGAAACAGATGACATATATCGAGAACTATGTCAAAAGAACAAATACTTTCCAAGTTATAAGCAATTATGTTACATATTTAAGTTGTTTGAATGGGGGATAACTAAAAAGTAAATCAGGAGTTATCATTCTTGTTGTGACAGATGGCTTTGTTCATGCAGATGACATATTCCAAATATTAAGTTGATAATCTATTATTGAATATTATGATAGTATTATTGAGTACTATCTAAGTTATAAGCAACATTAAGTTTCATATTATTTTGTAATTTAAATGGGCATAACTCATAAAATAGTGAAACAGGAGTTATCATTCTTGTTGTTACAAATGGATTTGTTCATGCTGATGACATATTCCAAGTATTAAGGGAATCAGACAAGTACTCTTAGTAACTGGCAACACTGAGTTTCATATTAAAGTTGGGGAATATCAGATGACTACAAGGATCCCTAAAATAACAAGAGGCAATCACTGTTGCTAAAATTGTAGCAGGAAAAGAATCTTTTTAAAGATTTATATTTATACAAAGAGCCATAACTCTGGTAAAAAATGATTGCTTGAAAAATATATTTTTCTGATTGTCTTCACATCCTGCCTGATCATCTCTACCAGATTGTCAGATCAAAGAAAAAGTGAACACTGAAATCAACTCATTACGATTTATAAGTATTTCATAATGGAAGGCCATAACTCCATCAAAACTGGGCACATGAAAAATCATTTCTTACAAAATCCTGCCTGTCAATCATCTGTGCAAGGCTGAAAGAAATGGGCCAAACAGTCATGAGACACAAATTTGGTAAAGTACAGAAAACAGTAACTCAATATGTTGCACACTTAGTATAAGCATAACAACCCAATAAAATAATAAAACAACATCTGACTTTCTGAGAAATAAAAATAAACAAAATCCAAAAAAATTTCCAGATGGCTCTGGTATCCACCGCCATTGGATGTTTATTGGTTCAACCTGAATGTGAGAAGATAATGAAGATTGCAGTGAAGAAAAACACAATCAATTCCAGGTTGTCAAAATACCAGCTATCATCATCACCTTTGCCAAATGTTTCTGTCACTTCTATAAGAATCTGCCCAATCAAATTATCACCTTGTTTTGACAAGCTCTTCAATTTTAGAGGTAAAAACAGTGTATACATGCAGGTTTTATTATGCTGGTCTAAATTTCTTACAAAAGTATGCAGGAAGAATTAATTCCAAAGACTTTCACCATGACAAGAATTCTGGTAATTAGCATACAATTTTTTTAGCTCCTGAAGTTTGGAAAATTCAGTACTCAGATAGCTTTCCGATCAAGTACAGTGGGTACTTGCTACTTTCCTGCTGTATAGAATCGACTGCCTGTATTGAAGATGCCTGTCATTATCTACCAGTCAATAACAGTCATTTTAAAAAGGAGGCTTAACATTGCTTTAATCCTTTACTCCATATATAGACATTCATGTGCGACCAGTGTAGATCCAGACCAGCTGTCACAGGCATGCTGTCTGATCTTGATCTCAGTGTAGATCCAGACCAGCTGTCACAGGCATGCTGTCTGATCTTGATCTACACTGGTCACATCTTGGGTAACATAATGAATCTAACAGCAGTGTAGATCCTGATCAGATGGGACAGATGTGCTGGCAGATCTGGATCTACTCAGTATGCCCATGAATAACAGCCATTATCCTACAGAGTAAAGGATTAAATACTTGAATGACGTTCAATCACATTATTACTCACTTGATAAGCAAAATATGATTTCGGTACTTTATAAGCAGAGTCAATAAGGTTTCCATTTGAAAAACAAACTTTCCATTACTCAAGTACATGTACATATATTGACTACTTTTTACACGGATGTTTGATGGAGTACCAAGTACTTGGATACTTTTTCTCATTGCTAGTTTAAATAGCATTTTGAACCAAGCTTCCTGTATTGACTGTTTCTAAAAATAGTTATTGGGGAAAACCACTATAGCTTTAGTGTTTTTGGGGCAGACATTAGATCTAACATTTTGCTTTAAAATGCATTTATGTGGTTAACAAGTTGATGTTTTTTGTGTAACAAATGCTAGTGCACCTATAAACTTAAGTGTACAATTCATAAATTTATTAGCTGGACATAGCGAAAGGATCAAAATCAAAATGGAGATGCACCAGTAATTATATGACTGATGTATAAATATATATGATGGATGCACAGCTACAGGTATTTTATATGTGCACCTTTAAATTCATATGTCTGTTGGATAAATTTATATGCCCAATGCATACATTTTCAGGTGCACCAGTAACTTTGTATGTAATCGTACGTGCACCTTCAACTTACATGTACTTTTGAGCCTTTTCTTCCGCCATATATTTTAACATGTTTTTCTTACCTATTCACCCTTTGGCTTGCACCATCTCTTAGCTTTTAAAATAATAAATCTTTAATTCTAAACAGCATGAGGTTTCTATATTTGTATAACGAGTGTTATCACTGTGAGAACTTAATAATTGTTACCATTTTAATGTTTCAAAATATGCCATTCACTTTCAAATAAACTATATTTATTTCATTGTTAAAAATTCTATCTAATGAAGGCCAAAAAGTATGTATATGCTTTGAGCCAGAGAATTTTCCACATGTAGAAATGTTTTATCCGTAATTATTTTTTCTGAGCCATTTAAAATTAAATTTTTTAAATTAACATAGATGCATTCGATAAAAAGATTATGCAAAGTTTCCCAAGCATTGAGCCATCTGACAGGTGTGAGTCCTAGCTGCCCCGGACAGTGATTGATTTTACTCTTTTTTCAATTGATACACATAATATATCATGTGGGCCAACAGTGTTCACAATGTAGATCCAGATCAGCAGGCACATCCGTGCCATCTGATTAGGATAGATCTGCACTGTTTGCTTCTAGGTCAGAAATAACTCCATGATTCTGAAAGCAAACAATGCAGATCCTGATCAGATGGCATGTTTTTTTTTTCCTGTTTTTGTTGTGCTTTGATATCCTTTGATTTTAGGTTGTGCTGAGAAATAAATGTGATATTGGAATTACATGCGTGTAAATGTGACCTTGAGGTTTTGTAACTTTATTGTGTGTATCTTCTCACAAATTCTTGATAAACATTTTGGGGGGAACCTCAATTTTTTTTGCCCAAAGTGAAGACCAATTTTGAATAAAGAAACTTTTGTTATAATGTAAGTTCTCACATACAAAATTGTTTTGTTTTACATCCCATATGACATTGTCTTAAAGCTGTTTTATATTCTTTGATATAGAGGCATATTTGTTTGCTTCAGTTTCAACAACATAATCTTCCAGTACATAACTGCTGTTCCCGGCATAAAATTAGCTGATAAAATGACTGGGGATTATAGTTATATGCACTTGACATGTATATATATTATACAAATAAGTATTGCATATCGTTGAGTGTGCAGGCTGATCTGGATCTTCATTGGTTGCACATGAGATATTAATAAGCTATATCCATGAAGTAAAGTATGCAACCATGGGATAAACAGTAAAACTTCAAAAAACTCAAATACTCAGGGGGATTTTGAAAATGTTCGAGCTTTCAATGGGTCTTAATTTTTGAGGTTTTTCTTTATAAGGTCCGATTTTTTTTCAGCCAACTCGTATAAACACATGTTTGTGACCTTATTGTTAACTATGATATCGAAATATCATCTAAATTATTAAACAATTCATTTGACACTGTATTTTGTGAAACCGTAATATCTGTTTGAAATTTTTTTGATGTATTTTTTAAGAAAATGGCTTTTTAAACATTTTGTGTTGACATCGTCCGAAAACTAGTACACTTTACAAACAGTGCATCATTATTTATGCATCACATGTAAAAATTACAAAGAAACAAATTGCCAAGTTTCTTATTCTTTTATTTGAGATAAAATTAATCATAATTAAATTCTCAAAATTACCGTCTCAACGCATCAGCCTACCGAGTTATCTTTTTCATCAGAACCTGTTTTTAATCGGATCATTAAATCACAATGGACACTGGCTATTGACACTTAATTGTCAATATAACCTGTCACAATGTGCAAAAACTTTGTGTCACAGTTTACCAATTACTTTCGCAAGGTGCGAAAAATTTATCGGTTGTTTATTACACGAGTTTTCCAAAGTAAACAAAGAAGAAATATGCTTCAAGGTACCGACACCAGTCCTGTCCTCGAGATTTCGAGTTTTTGAAATTCGAGTTTTCCATTGTATTTTTATATAGAATATACAAGAAAATTGCCCAGACCAGCAAAACTACTTCCAGTTTTCCCGAGTGCTTGAGTTTTTGATGTTTGAGTTTTAGAAGTTTTAGTGTATGTCGTATCAATGAAATTAAGGGTTTCCTGGGTGATTAAAACAAAGGATTATTTTCTCCTTAATGTGAGAATTACTTTAAATTCACATTTTGTTAATATTTCATAAGCATTCTGTTTTAAATTACACACTACAAATTAGGTAAAAAGTATCTGCTACCTCAAGGTGCACTGTCACCATGAAATTTAATGGAAGCTATACATTTTCCTTCTCCATTCATATTTAATGAAGGAAGGTTAAGAACCCAAGAATTAATTACAATGACTATCAGATTTTTCCTCTGGGACAATTGTTTATTGAGGTTTTATGGGAAACAATAGGGATACACTCCACCATGTCTGAACCAGTTTCATTTATTATGCAGGGGGTACTAAGAGAATGTGAGAAAGTGTTTTGGTCTGCTAAATCAATTATTGAAGGTGTTTACAGTAAATGAATCTGTGTTCTGGATGACCGGTAATTAATGTCTGGTTTAATCAAGCTCAGATCTTGACCTTAACACTTAAGAAGAGGAAGTACTTACAACAGTTTTATGCTTGCTTTGTACCAGAAAACAATATACAACAAGAGTGCCAAACTGACACAAAATACGCCCGTCAAAATGCTGATCATCAAAGTTGCGTAACGATCCAATGAAAATTATTCATCTTGGAGAGCAGATACCACTAATTCAGTTTTTGGACAATTCAAGGGCCATAATTCAGGAGTGCCTGGGGGGATTTGGCAGGTTATAGAACTTGGTCGAGATATTATGCCCACCAACATATTCACCAAGTTTGATAAAGACTGGATGAAAACTCTTTGACTTAGAGAGCGGAAACAGTAATTTTGGACAATTCAATGGCCATAATTCAGGAGTGCCTGGGGGGATTTGGCTGGTTATAGAACTTGGTCGAGATATTATGCCCACCAACATATTCACCAAGTTTGATAAAGACCGGATGAAAACTCTTTGACTTAGAGAGCGTAAACCCTTATTTGGATAATTCAAGGGCCATAATTCAGGAGTGCATGGGGGGGATTTGGCTGGTTATAGAACTTGGTCCAGATATTATGGCCACCAACATATTCACCAAGTTTGATAAAGACAGGACAAAAACTCTTTGACTTAGAGAGCGGAAACCCAAACTTTGGACAATTAAAGGGCAATAATTCAGGAGTGCCTGGGGGGATTTGGCTGGTTATAGAACTTGGTCGAGACATTATGCACACCAACATATTCACCAAGTTTGATAAAGACCTGATGAAAACTCTTTGACTTAGAGAGCCGAAACCCTGTGGACCCCGCTCGCCCGCTGCAGGTGTTCCCATAATACGTCCCGTTTTTCAAACGGGCGTATAAAAAATGTATAACTGTAAAGGAATTACTCAAAATACTTTCTGAAAGTTTCACAAAGCAAAAGCTAATGGAGGATAGCATGCTTGACCTTTTTGGAAACTGTCAGTAATAAATGGACAAAATTTAGGAAGTAATTGGGAAAGGGGCATAATTCCATCAAAATGGAATTATGGAAATACATCAATATGGTGTGATTGGAAATGTGTTCATATGTTTCGTATACAGAGCTGCTAAGTTTTAAGGCAATCCTATAAGCATATTTTTGTGTTTAACAAGGGTCATAATTTGTATTAAATTCAAAGAAGAGTAAGCTAACTTGTTTGTTTCACAAGACAGTTTCCAATCTTACTTATAAGCAGTTTCTCAAATATGTGCAATATAGTATAGCTTGCATGCAATACATTAACCAAATTTTTTCGTTGCCAAAAAGGGCAAGTCAATAAAGAGTTACAGAACTTGACAGTCTGATACCCTTGAAGACATTAACAGTTTCAGATCAACCAAATCAGTGGTTATTGAGATATATGCATTAAACAAGCTTTGCAAAACTTAAAGCAAGTTACTGCAGCAACGCTTTGCCAAAGCAAATAGTCTTGAACCACTAGCACTTGACCATCTGCTCTACCCCACACCCTGCCAACCCTTAATAATACACCCATGTTTTTTTGTAAAATTAGTGTTAAGTCACTGATATTATACCATTCTATTAAAATAAGCAATAATTCACCATCAGAATCATAGTTTTAAAAAATCATATTCTATGTATTGCTAGAACTCAAAGTCCCAAGGGACTGATGATTTACTTTGAATGATTGCGAACTTCGAGTTATCGCGATTTTGACTTTTCTGTAACACCATTCTAGTTTTATAAGAAATGATATGCAATTATTGCGGCACCATAGGATACATACCTATAGCAAATGTTTGTTGTCAAGTTTGCTCAATAAAAAAAGATATTTATTTTTAAATAATTTTATCACTCAGTTTTATTTTCATGATTATATTAACAAAGATCGATGAAGAAACAACATTTTCACAAATTTTAACGCATATCATTGTACAAACATGAAACATTATTCTGAATAGAAAGATGACTTGTTTTCCGATCCAGGTATCCTCCAAGTTTACTGGATCCTTCACTGGATTCCTTGGAAAAACTGATATAAATCATTTTATCATTTTTCCTTATGCCATATGTGAACTGATGTTTGCTCGTTGATACAAGCTGTAGAATCGAATAATGAAAAGTTGTTTTATAGAAAGTAAAATTAACAACTCCAAATGTTTGTTTGAAACTAATTTGAGACAAATCACTCTAATTGTTTGCTTCACAAACATATCATTACAATGACGTGCAACTAACAACTTATTCTGACATGTTGGCCATAAACAAAAGACTCAGAACATATTTGCGTGAAGTGTAAAAAATTGTGCCAATAAATTTACTTCGAGTTATCTCTATCAAATTGTGCTTATTTCTTGATCAAGAGACTTATTGATATGTTCGAGATATTAAAAATTTTGAGTTATTGCGTTTCGAGTTATCACAACTTTTTTTCAGTTAAATATATAAGGAAAATTGACAGCTGACTTCGAGTTAAACCCTCATTTCTAGTTATCATGTTACCAGTTATCGCAATTCCACTGTATTATAATTGAAATTATATACATGTACACTGTAACTTAGGCCTAAAAAAAAAATAGTTGTGTTTCTGGTGGCCCGACCGACCCTACTTTTTTACCGCCGACCGTAACTTTTTTTTTGACTTGGAAAAAAATATCGAAGCATCGTTGTGGTCTCCAGTCGTCATGGATAGATTGGCCGAAGACGACAACGATATTTTGTAACGACGACATTTTGTTTAATTCGACAACGACGTTTTGTTTTATTCGTCTGCGAAAATCACAACCGCCGTAGTAAATGTTGTATGTTGGTATGAACCACATTTGGAGATCAGGCCTCTCACTAGACTTGCAAATCAGGGAGAAGTTTTTGCCATAATTTTAATAAATTATGGAGAAGTTTGCAGTCAACAGCATTGTTTCCCCATAAAGTCCATATAAAATGACTTCTCCCATAGCTCAAAGAAGGGAGAAGTCTGGTCACTTTTAGGAGACTACTTCTCCCAAGTCTCCCTCTAGTGAGAGCCCTGGAGTTAGTGGATTTTTTATTATGTCTGACACTTGAAAAATCTCACAAATGTATTATTTAAAAGCAATGGTCAGCTAAAGTTGGTATTTTGTCAGGAACTATTCAAGCTTATCAGTTTTCTAGTTATGTAAAGACTAAAACAGGTTGACTGAAATAGTTTGGTGTAAATTTTGATATTCCCTCAATAGCGAGAATATACATGCTGTTATATACATGAATAACAATTGAAACAATTTTCAAGTTTAATTTGTATTTTCAAGTATTTGTGTTCATTACAAACAGTAGAAGAACATAAAAACATGTACTTACTAGTTATTATTTTGTGCTATTGACATAAAACAACATGTTAGGAATAACAAGCTTAACACTTTTATCCATTAATAATTAATAAAAAAAAAAAAAAAAGCCTACCTACCGACCCTGTTTTTTTTGGCTACGCCACCAGAAACACAAGTATTTTTTTTTTAGGCCTTATGGACTTTTTTTACGAACAATGATTTTGATAGTATTTATTAGTGTAAATATAAGGATTGAATTGATATCTGACGGTTTTTCATTTGGGTATGAAAAACAGATGGGTTGTTTAAAGTATGGGTAAAGCACACACCTAATACAACTCAGCTGTTTTCCATCAAATATGATTCAATTCATAAGTATGCTTCATATTAGTTACTCCACTAACCTCTGACATTCTGACACAACAAGTTCTTAAATATCAGTATTTGTTATTTTCCACTGCAATGTTCTAGTTATCTATATTCAGTTATGATTTAAAAAAATACAATGTGGCACAGCTTGACTATTGTTACCATTCAGGGCATATGATGTTGTCGCCTTAGTGCAAACATGGTATAGGTAACATTGAAATAAGAAGGAGTTATACCATTTTTGCACGAAGGTGATGATGTATAAGGTCTGAAATATAATCAACAGAATCACTTGAAGCGCTGAATATAATAGTAGATATAGATGAATCGTGGTTGTGTGTACATGTTTGTATCCAAAGTTGTGATGGAACAATTCTGTCAGATCTTTATGTGGTGTTGGAATCCAGTGATGGTATTGGGAAAATGTGATGTTAATTTACTTATTTTGGGAAATCCTGTTACTCCATATGTTTTTTTATGTGTCTGTAAACATTGTTGATCCAGAACAGTTGGCAGGTCAATTTTGTTTGATCTGGATCTATGCTGGTTGCATCTTGGTCAGAGATAATCTAATGAATCTAAGAGCAAACGGTTGATCCTGATCAGAAGGCAATAATGTGCCAGCTGATCTGGATCTACACTGTTTGCCCAGGGGATTACAGCCATATCACATGGAGTAAAGGGTTTAACATAATGAATGTGGGTATAGAACTAAAAACTTGGGGCAATGCTTTCCACATGGACTGCCATCAATGGGTTGGAGCCTCAGACAATATGCATAGCAAAAGAAATGTGTCTGCAGGCTTCTTTGATCAGCCTCTGTTTCAATACATGCAGGGAAACCTACTGATCTTTCTTCTACATCTGTTACAGATTCATCTAAGTTTATTACCTAAATAAAATGTTACAAATAAAAGAGCAGCCTCCACTGTATAAACAAGGCAACCTCTGGTGATGATGTTTTATTATTAGTCAGATAATGAAAGACAATAAAACATGCATTAAAGGCAGACTTAAACAACATTATGAACCATGTATCACAGCAATAATTCATGATCAAACTTCAAACTACACTGATATACTGGCTGATAGAGAATGCATTAGGTGCAACAATGTATTGAATTAAAAGCTTATTTGTTTTACAACTTAAACCTTTACTCTATATCATCCAGGGTTTATCACATGTTTGACCATTGTTGATCCAGATCAAAAGGCACATCTGTGCTGTCTGGTCTGGATCTAGCTTGATGGCTTTTAGGTCAGACACATCCTAAAGAATCCATGAATCTATGAATGTGCTAGCTGATTTGGACCTACACTGAATGTGTTAAGGATAGACCACCAGTAACCGTTGTCTACGAGATTTAGAGGCGAGCGAAGCGAGCAGTGAAATCTCTTGGACAACAGTTACGAGTGGTCTATCTGACCGGTAGTTAATGTTAAGATACGCCACTTCTTCCAATTAATCGATCCTATTCATAGCTTGTAAAAGCAACTTGTTAAACTTTTGCACGTGGATTTCATTAATATGATTGCCCATACCGATGTCACTGCCTTTATTGTGTCTCAGTTGTTCTCTGTTCAGGAAGTAGGCAGTGGTGGTCGCTATGCTGAGGTAACGCCTAAAACAACAGCGGACTTAGAGCGCCGAAAATAGAGTGTTTACCAAAAAGCTCCCGCAAACAATAATGTTGGGCAATGAGCGGCTACGAGGACTGGGCGAAATGGAGAAATAGTCAGGTAAATTTATTTAGCATTGTCTGCAGATGTGGGCTATAGTTACAAAATACATTATACAACAAATTGCTTCTAGTTACTATAGACAGTGTACTCTATTTGATATCTTTTACCATCTTCTCACACACTTATTAACCAGAAGAAATCATTTTGTTATATCTATTTTAAATATCAAACACAATAAAGTTCCTTAATACTGTACACAATTTTTATGCCTTCACGAAGAGGGAGACATACAGAGTTGCACTCGTATGTCCGTCCATCCGTCCGTCTGTCCCTACGTAGGCCTTCGTCTCCCAAATCTTGTGGTATCAACTCCTCATTAATATGTTGGCGGGTTTCTTTCAATTTGCACTATAGATCAAGCATGATGTGTAGCTAATCGTAAAGAAAAGATTTTTTCTGCGACCATTTTACCAGAGTTATGGCCCTTTGCTACAAATGGTGTTGTAGCAGTTGGGGCATCAGTGTCAGAGGACACAATCTAGTTTTAACTACATGCCTGTTGCATTTTTGTGTTTTCTAGGCAGAAACATTGCCAGGAGATGAAGGTTTGGTTCCCACAGAGTTATGGAATCAGTCTTTGTCATGTATGAATTTCTGGCTGTCTAGATTCATCGTTGAATGTTGCTGAAAGGATATATCAGCGTACCCACCTAACACAATCTATAACATATCTGCTAGCATCCAGCGGACTCTACAGTATATATACCCTAGAAACGAAGTAAGAATGTTGGATGAAGCTGACATCAATTTTGACAATTTCCAGAAGACACTGGATGCACGCATGAAGGAACTAACTTCTCAAGCAACGGTATCATGTATGGTGAAACATTTTTTATGGTACATAACATTTTCCAATCATCACAACCATTACCATCATCCTATGACCACTACCATCAACATAACTGGTGCAAGCATTGCTGATCCCATCACTGATGAAGACGAGGACCGCCTTTGGGAGAGTGGGGTCATCGGCATGACCAACACCAGGGCTTTAAGTTATGGGACCTTCTTTTACAACTGCAAAATGTTTGGGTTTTGCGGCAGGGACGAGCGCAGGGACTTGCATACAGACCAGTTTCGTTTGACTGAGGAAAACGGTCTGAAAGTTCTTACGTTCTATGGTAGAAACTCTAAAAATGTGCAGCGCTGTCTGAAACAACAGAGAGTTACGAGCCTAATTCATCAACACGAGAATCAAACTCTGTGCACCTGTCTATATGTTAAACAGTTTGACGAACAGGCAGTAATGGCACGTAGCGGGCACAGAAGTATTGTTGTTCGCGATTATAAGCAACCTAGAGAGGAGTTAAAGCAAAGTGTTTCTGCAGCACTCCAGTCGCGACCAAGCCGACAGGCTGTTGCAACATCACCTCCTCAACAGAAACTAGAATTAAAACCGGAAGTTACAAACGGAAATGCACAAGCATCTGGCACATTTGTCAGGATCCAGGGTAGTACTATGAACTTGTAGTTAACAATGCCAAATAAGGCAACTTACCAATTTATTTTTACAAGTAACGAAGTTTTACGATTTCCTCGTGCTCTATTTAGACAATGGCAAACTGTTGTCTACGCAATTTAGTAAATGGCTATACTTGCTTGAGATTGGTCGATTCGGGTCAACTGTGGTCTAAACATGGGATAACCGCATATTCATCCTTACAGAGTAAAGGATAATGCTATCAGTATTTTAAAAAGAAGGTCATAAAATAATGATATTTTCCAAATTTTTCAGCCTGTGTGGCCCATTGTTAAGATGTTGGACAATAAATCTAGATAAAAATAATGTTTATAGCTTTGTGAATTGCAAATTTGAATCTCAATCTTTTTTCTTTAGTTTTTTTAAACTCTTTTCAATACTGAATACGGAACAATAAGTTAACAATTTCCATTTTCTTGTTTTAGTTGTTTTCAACCCTGTAGCTATAAAACTGTGTTGACACTACATCAGTTTAACTGACTCAACTGAATGATCTTTCCTCCATAATTTACACCTTTACAGCATTAGCCGGCACATCTGTACTGTTCACTTTTTTATTTATTTAAGGTTATTTCTGACCAAAATGTGAACAGCACAGTATCTGATGGTTACAGTGATTCATTTCCCAAAGACTCCCAGTATAGCTTCATCTCCTATTCTGAATTAGCTTATATTGGGTCAAGGCCTTAAAATCATTTGTTTGCAAATAAAACTAAACTAGAGACATCATAAAAACACAACAAAAATATAGCGTAACCAGTAAACTTTTTCACAACATGCACTGGACCACCACCCTCAGCTAGGCGCCACTTTCAGTTCCACTTAGTCCAAAATATTAACCATTTTTAAAGATAAAAATTTTCATCATAAAAACACAACAAAAATATAGCCTAACCAGTAAACTTTTTCATGACATGCACTGGAATACCACCACCCTCAGCTATGCGCCACTTTCAGTTTCACTCTGTCCAAAATATTAACCATTTTTAAAGATAAAATTGTTTATACACTCAAAGTAACAAGAGGGTCCATAGGACCCTGGGTCGCTCACCTGTCAACAACTGCTCAATGGTTGCAAGAGTTGTGTGCAATTTTGGTATAATCAAGTCAAAAAATAAAGCTGCTATTGTGGAGAAAAAGTCAAAATAGCTTACTTTGGCTTTTTCAAGGGCCATAACTCTGGAACCCATAATGGAGTCTGGCTTATTCAAGAAAGGAACCGAGATCTTATAGTAACTCAAATATTGTACAAGTCTAATTAAATTCAAATAAACAAAATGAAGCTGCTATTGTGTAGACAAGGTCTAAAAAGTTAATTTTTGCACTTTCAGGGGCCATAACTCTGGAACCCATAATACAATTTCAAGAAAGAAAACAAGATCTTATGGTAATGAAAGTGAAGATCAGATCAAAATTAAGACCACTAGTGTGCAGACATTAGCTTTTATTATAACTTGACCTAGTGACCTAGTTTTCAAGGTCACATGATCCAGGTTCGAACTTGACCTAGATATCATTGAGATAAACATTCTGACCAAGCTTGAAGAAGATCGGCCAAAAGTAAGACCGCTAGAGTGCAGACAAGCTTTTTCTATAATTCGACCTAGTGACCTAGTTTTCAATGACACATGACCCAGTTACGAATATGACCTAGATATAATTGAGATAAACATTCTGACCAAGTTTAAAGGAGATTGGACTAAAATTAAGACTGTTAAGAGTGCGGACAAGCTTTTTCTAAAATTTGACCTTCTGACCTAGTTTTCAAGGTCACAGGAACCACTTTCGAACTTGACCTGGATATCATTGAGATAAACATTTTGACCAAGTTTGAAGAAGATCGGACCAAAATTAAGGCCATTAGAGTGCGGACAAGCTTTTTATATAATTTGACGTAGTGACCTAAATTTCAAGGTCACAGGACCAAGTTTCGAACCTGACCTAGATATTATTGAGATGAACATTCTTACCAAGTTTGAAGAAGATCCCACCAAAATTGAGACCCCTTTAGTGCAGACAAGCTTTTTCTTTTATTTGACCTAATGACCTTGTTTTAAGGGTCACATGACCCAATTACGAATAAGACCTAGATAACATTGAGATAAACATTCTGACCAAGTTTAAAAAAGATCGACCAAAATTAAGACCGCTAGAGTGCGGACAAGTTTTTTTATAATTTGACCTTGTGACCTAGATTTCAAGGTCACATGACCTAGTTTTGAACTTGGCTTTTATATCATTGAGATAAACATTCTGACTAAGTTTGAAGAAAATCCCACCAAAATTAAGAATGCTAGAGTGCGGGCAAGCTTTTTCTTTAATTTGACAAAGTGACCTAGTTTTAAGGGTCACATGACCCAGTTAGGAAACTGACCTAGATATCATTGAGATAAACATTCTGACCAAGTTTAAAGAAGATCGCACCAAAATTAAGCGACTAGAGTGTGGACAAGTTTTTTTCTATAATTCGACCTTGTGACCTAGTTTTGAAGGTCAAATGACCCAGTTATGAACCTGACCTAGATATTATTAAGATAAACATTCTTAAGTATGAAGAAGATCGGATAAAAGTTGAGACCGCTAGTGAACGGACAACGGACAGATGCCAGACGGACGGATGCCAGACGGACGGATGCCGGACGAAAGGCAATCACAAAAGCTCACCCTGTCACTATGTGACAGATGAGCTAAAAATGTTAATATATGGAGGAAAGGGTTAAAGACTGGTTTGGTCAAGATCAGGGCCAAAGACAATAAAACAAAGCCTAGAGACTATACTCAATTCTCAAGCATCTGACTGCCGAAAACTGATACTACTCTCAGAAAAAATTCAAATGATTGAGTTCTGAGACCTCCAATTAACTTGCCAGTTTGTGTACATACACAGAAGAGGCCTCTCTTAAATTTAGTTTAACATTTTGAGAATGTGCTACGAATTTGTTGTTGTTTGTTGTTTTACTTACAAACAGTGAATAAAATATTCAGAAAAGCCTGATTTTCAAAGTGCTAAGTAAGTGCTAAGTAAGAAAGTTTATTTGGTCAGTATCCATAGAAAATGACAAAATTTACCCTATGAAAAAATTTACCCTATAAAATCTTCCAGAGCAAAGTTCTTAATATTGCATAACACAGATCTAAGCAGCAAAGTTCATTAGGTCATTGACCAGCAACTTGCAGAAAAAACTCTGATAATGCATCCTAATAACATCTTAAGATTGAACCTAAATATAGCTGAAGACAGGTAGAATATTGGAAATTTGACACTTGAAATTTTCACTCTGCCACTAAAATTTTTGCTTCAAATTTTATCACTGAACAACCAGTGAATGAATTGTTCAGGAAAGATTGAATTTTAAGATGGTATAAAGTTTGTGTCAAAATCTGGTTGATAACTGTAGAAAATCAAAGGTTAAAAACAGAATTTAAAAGAAAAATTTTTTAAAATCCCCAGGGTGGGGCCCCTGGGCAATTCAAGAACATGATTTTAATAATTTGAGTAGAGATCATCAATATCAATATTCATACCAAATTTGATGACAATCGGATAAAAAATGTGATCTCTATTGCGTTAACAAAAGTTTTGCTTTAATCTGACCTAGTGACCTAGTTTCTGACCAAAGATGACCCAGTTATGAACTTGACCTAGATATTATTGAGATAAACATTCTGACCAAGTTTGAAGAAGATTGGATAAAAATTGAGACCGCTACAGTGCGGATAACAATTGTGAACTGTGAACGGACAACAGACGAAAGGCGATCACATAAGCTCACCCTGTCACTATGTGACAGGTGAGCTAAAAATGCAAATGTTTTGTTTCAACTTCTTCAATACACTTAGCATTTTCACATAGCTATTTAATATTTTTTCATTCTGCTTTTGCATTTTCAACCAATCACAGAGTTACTGTAATTGTCCGCACAAACCCTAGACAAAATTGACTGGTTCCCGAACCACCTGAATTACTGTTACAGTAGTGTTACCTGATCAGATGGCATGGAGAAATGTAAAAAAAATGAGTATTAATGAAAGCAAGGGTCAAGTGTTTAAATAAGGCCGTTTGAGCTGCATGTATTGCCATCAAACCAATTTGGTCCTAACAAACAACCAGACATTTAGTTCTATTTATTTTAAACTCTAATTCCTAGTGTAAAAAAAGTTCTTTTACACACATCTACATATCCTACGACAGAACATAAATAAATGTGCTATATCCTTTCCGCAACCAACCCTGTTTTCCAAAAGAATGTCCATATCATTAAACAAATTTAAGCTTTCCAAACCTGTAAAGTAAAATGAAACAGAAGTTACCTTGTATTTAACCTTACACTTTCTTTAAAATGGACTTTGAATAAAGTACTCATTTTCTTATCATATAATCAAAGTCACATGTAATCATTTTTGAACTATATGATGTTTGAAAGTATCTATGCAATGGGTACAAAAGACTAACACTGTAAAATACTGATAAATAATTCTGTCACATTTCTTCTAAAATGCCACCAAAGCAAGGGTTTTTTAATGAAAGAAATAACAAGAAAAAATCGTCGCCATGCGCCGAAAACCAGGTTTTCATTTAATACTTATACTTTTGTAAAGAAAATATCTGATATAAAGAAACTGAACTTCTATTTTTAGCAACAGTGACCTTGATCTTGATCACAGACTTCTTAGTAGAAATCCCTAGTTGCGTCTTGGTATCAGCTACCCAAAGAAAGTTTGGTGTCAATAGATCACAGCTAACCCAAGTAATAAGGAGAAACCTAAATTTCTATTTTTAGCAAAAATGACATAGACCTTTATCACAGACACCTGGGTATCAATCCTAAGTAGTGTCTTGATATAAGCTACTATTATGCTGCAAATATTTCATAATTTTGCATTTCAGTTATTTTACTTAAAGTTTGATAGAAAACAACTTATTATCATTTTTATGATGTGTCAAACTATTTGACACTTTGTTAATTTAATCAACGTTCTAAGAAAATTGTAAATGCCACAAGCACTAGACACCTTAATTGTATTATCTGTATATCTTATCATAATCTTTTTGGCTTGACCAGCTAGAAATATCTTTGTCTCTTTGTGATTTAGAAGACTGGACTATTAAGTTGTAGATGTCAAAACATTTTGACAACTAATTGTTATGTCTATCTGAAACCATACTGTGTTTCCATAGCAATTAATATTATATAACTTTGTTAAAGATTATTATCATTAAGGTGCTAAAATGGTTTATCTTACATATTGATTATCTGTCACTGCAAATCATGTATTAGGCAGAAATTAATGCAGGATTCTTTATGCAAATTAGATCACATGGGCCTTAAGCCCCGCCTTATCAAAGTTGTTGTTAAAAACTTAATTTCAAAGTGTCCAGCAGAATGGATTTACCTTCTAAACAATAAGCATCTACTGGACCTTCCAGCAGACTTTAACAAGAATTGGATTTTCCAACTTGACATTTAATTTACAGTGTGGATATTGCCAACTGACATTATTAATTATTTTAACAAATTTGGAACTACCAAACTATTGTATAAGATCTGTTCAACTTCAATCACTTGGACTTCCAGTGTATTTGACTTACATGTGTTATGTGTATGAAATTCATATACAAATAAAACTGTGGAACTTTTACAGAACATCTTCTTGAGTTAATTCCCCAACATTCAAGGAGTGTAAATTCCGCTTCTTAATAACTGGTGGTTGAATCGGGCTAGAACACTTTTTAGCTGTTCTAACTTTCTCGGATCCTTTCAAGCCAAGTGAAAATGAGTGCTTACTACAAAACACCAAATTGTGGATATAACTTCCAACAACACCACTGCAGAGCAGTTTGTTATCAAAGGTGTTTCTGTCAACTACATGGATATTACAACAATCCAAGTGTACAGAGGAATATTAAACCTCATTTTGACCAAAACATTTCCACTGCAGCAATTTCAACTAGAAATAAGCCAGCACAGCACAAATCAGCCAAAAAGCGTCAGCGTGATATTCAGCGTCTTCTAGAGTTCCGTGCCAGAAAGACAGCATGTGCCATGATGCCATTTTACAACCTTCCAAATGATGAACTACAAAACTGTCTTCCGAACAATCAGTCTCTAAGACAACTAAATGCTCTTGAAAAGGAGAACAGAATGCTGAAACTGGTAAATGAGGAACTCTCGAACTGTGTACTATTAGTCCAGAAGGAACAGCAATATGCTGAGCGAGACTCCTACATAGCACAGTTTCAGCTGGACAAATGCAAAACTGATATAAATTCCTTAACTGAAAAGCTGCACAGTTACAACCAGAGCCTTCTTCAGCAGGAAGATCTTCAAAAACAAATCACAGAAGTAAAAGCTCAAAACTTGAAACTGAATTCTAACATTTCAGAGGACAAAAACACAATACTTAAACTTTCAGAAGAGAAACAAATGCTGTACAAGCTTCTTGTTGATACCTTACAACAACTGGATTATGTTAGTTCCATTAAAAATGGACTTGAAATTGAATTCACAACAATTGCTGGCCAATTCTATCGTGAATGTGAAAGTGCTAAGCCTCACAACATTAAGAATTTCTATTGTAAAAGGTGTGGTTCTTCAAATTATCATCATCGATCTCAATGTTTGGCGAATGATAATGAGTGTTTCCAATGCAAAAAGGAAAACCACTTTACATTTTGTTGCAATGCTCCTAGAAAATACGACGAACGGTTGCCATCAGTGGAAATGCCTCTTGAAAACCTACTCATGGAACTGGAACAGGAAACTGGGGTGTCAGCACTGGATGTATTATACGACTATGACAGTTCCTAAGTTTTCATACTAGTGTTAACAATTCTGATGCCAAAAGCATATAGGACCTGAAGAAGTGCTTATAATTATCTAAATGTAATCATTATACTTTTAAATTGCATTTCAAAATTTCACCAGGAATTGTGAACAATTTAATTGGGTATTTAATCCTTATTTAAACTTTGGGGACCAAAGTCTTCAAAGCAGGAGGGAATTATTATGCTGCAAATATTTCATAATTTTGCATTTCAGTTATTTTACTTAAAGTTTGATAGAAAACAACTTATTATCATTTTTATGATGTGTCAAACTATTTGACACTTTGTTAATTTAATCAACGTTCTAAGAAAATTGTAAATGCCACAAGCACTAGACACCTTAATTGTATTATCTGTATATCTTATCATAATCTTTTTGGCTTGACCAGCTAGAAATATCTTTGTCTCTTTGTGATTTAGAAGACTGGACTATTAAGTTGTAGATGTCAAAACATTTTGACAACTAATTGTTATGTCTATCTGAAACCATACTGTGTTTCCATAGCAATTAATATTATATAACTTTGTTAAAGATTATTATCATTAAGGTGCTAAAATGGTTTATCTTACATATTGATTATCTGTCACTGCAAATCATGTATTAGGCAGAAATTAATGCAGGATTCTTTATGCAAATTAGATCACATGGGCCTTAAGCCCCGCCTTATCAAAGTTGTTGTTAAAAACTTAATTTCAAAGTGTCCAGCAGAATGGATTTACCTTCTAAACAATAAGCATCTACTGGACCTTCCAGCAGACTTTAACAAGAATTGGATTTTCCAACTTGACATTTAATTTACAGTGTGGATATTGCCAACTGACATTATTAATTATTTTAACAAATTTGGAACTACCAAACTATTGTATAAGATCTGTTCAACTTCAATCACTTGGACTTCCAGTGTATTTGACTTACATGTGTTATGTGTATGAAATTCATATACAAATAAAACTGTGGAACTTTTACAGAACATCTTCTTGAGTTAATTCCCCAACATTCAAGGAGTGTAAATTCCGCTTCTTAATACTACCCACAAACCAAGTTTGGTGTCAATAGGCCAAAGAAAACTCAAGCTATTGAGCAGAAACTGAATTTCTATTTTTAGCTACAGTGACCTTGAGCTTTAGCACAGGCGCCTGGGTAGCAATCTCAAGCTGCATCTTGATATTAGATACCAACACTAAGTTCGGCGTAAATATACCAAAGCAAACTCAAGTTATTGAGGGAAAACTGAATTTCTATTTTTAGCAACAGTGACCTTGACCTTGATCACAGATACCTGTGGCAATCCCAAGCTGTCTTTTGATATCAGCTACTCATATACTAAGTTTGGCATCCAGAGGTTAAAGCAAACTCAAGTTAATGAGGGTAAGCTGAATTTCTATACAATGTATTTAGCAAGTGACCTTGACCTTTATCACAGACACCTGGGTAGCAATCTCAAGCTGCCTGTTGATATAAGCTACCCACAAACCAAGCTAAGCCTCAACAGGCAATTTGGCATCAACAGATAGCATTCACAAAATACTTAACAAAAAATCTAAGTCAAAAAGGGGCAAAGCTTTTGCAAAACACAGTCAGGGGTTATGAAACTTGACCTGATAATTGGTACTGTGATGTCAAACAATTATGTAAAGTTTCAAAGCTATACCTTGAATGGTAACTGAGAAAAACACAAATTTCACAAAAAAACTTAACAAAATTTCTAAGTGAAACAGGGGCATAACTTTGTCAAAATACAGTCAGGGATTATGAAACTTGTCCTGATAATTGGTATTGATATGTCAGACAACTATGTTAAGTTTCAAAGTTGTAACTTGAACGGTTATTGAGAAAAACACAACTTTCACAAAAAACTTCACAAAATGTTGACGCCCGCCTGCCCGCCCAATGACATACCACAATCTAATAACCAGGATTTTTCTAAAGAAAACCTGGTTAAAAATCAATATTTTTTATGACAAATCAACTCCAGATTTTGAAACAAGAGTTTATGACATGTTTAATTATGTTTTGGTCATCCTCCTGTGGTCAGGTTTTAAAAAATTCAAAATTTGTCAAGTTTTACTATATCTGGTCTCAGAAAGGATATTTGACCGATTTACATTATAAAGAATCATTATAATCATTACATGTATATAATGTAGTTTTAACTGATTATTTTGTGATGGTATTTATACAGTGCTTTTAGAATATATTCTTATCAAGTAAAAAAATTAAAACAATAAATTTCCTTGTAATCAAAATGTAACGGTTAAAAATACCTCTAAAATAAGCATGACTTTCTGAAATTTTTAACAAGTTGCTGACACATTCTCACTTTTAAAAGAGTGAAATATGCACATCAGGTATGGCCATATCTAGAAGACAAAGCCTCCCCACACAGCCTAAAAGCTGAGAGAAAGCACTTAATGTACAATCTCCAATTGAAAGTGAAATTTTGCAAACATTATTTAAACACTGAAAATAAATAGTGTATCCTCAGAACCAATACAATGTATGTCAAGCTATTACACATAATCATTTTTTGTTAATAAGAAAAGTTACCCTGAAAACAACATTATATTATGCAGGTCATACTTCATTTAAGGTTGGATAAGTTGGAAATACAAAATTTGTTCTTCATGGGTAACACAAATGCGATCATGCACATATGCATGCATGTACCAGCAAACACATGCATATTCTTCAAAAATATATCTAATGGATTATGAACCATTCATTTCAACAAACAAATGCTCCTCCTGTTACTCATTTTATACAGTACTGGCATGATTTATGCCCAAGGTTATAAAACTGAGACCAGTCGCCATTTCAGCCAATCAGATGCTTGAGATTTGAGACTGGTTTTCATACTCAGTTTTATAACCTTCAGCCTTAAACTAAGATCATTCTTAGTAAAGGTTTGGTTTTCACAAAGAATGCTGATGTGGTCCTAGTTCACAATATCACAAGTCAGATCTAACAAAAATTGTAGATCAGATGATGGCCAAACAAACACCATATATAAGCAATTGTGGGTTTTTAAAAAAAACTATTTTTAGAAACAGTAAGAAAGCATGATTCTTAACGCTTTCAGTAAGGTCACAAAATGACCAGAAGATGTCATTACAGTGGAAATGAATGTGATACCACATAAAACATACATATCCTAAGATAAATATGTTTATAAGTAACTTGGGTGTTGACACTTTCTAAGTTTTAAAACACTGTGTTTCTTATATACATGATATTACATTCAGAACGCTTTGACAATTACAGGTATCATCTTTTGCTATTTTGTAGGTGACAATCTGATTGGTTTGAAAGGTTGTTGATAAAAGCACATTTTAGTTAAACCCCTATCACACTAAGGCCATAGTCTTATAGTGATTCCATGGCATCAAAGAATGATGAGGTTTGGAAGTTTGTTGATAAAAGCACATTCTAGGGCCATATTCTAACGGCGTCAAAGAACACCGAGGTGTGTGCAATACAATCGCAAGCATCCCTGCAGCAACGCAGTGGCATCACCAGTAAACATGTTGGGATTGTCTAGAAGAATGCCAAATGACAGCACACACTTTGAGCATGCACAGAACAACACTGTCGCTCAGCGTTTTGAAAAAAGTCCAGTGGCATGGGCTAAGTGTAGATCCAGATCAGCCGGCACATATGTAATGGCATATATAGAGAGGAAAGGGTTTTAATTATGATTGGGACATGTAATGATTTGCAAATCTAATTGGAATGTGATGTCATCACAGAAAGCAGTCATCTAGGAGAACTTATTACACATTAATTTAAAACAAATAAGTTTAACTTAACTAATTGGGGTTTGAAGAATTTTGTCCAATCCAAAAGAAATAAAAAAATAAAGTGCTTAAATTCAAACGGATATTTAAATATTACATCTCCATGACTATGTGTGTTATAGTCAGTACTGTTAATTCTTCTAAATTTTGACCTCATAATAAAGTTGATAAATAAAGTGGCTAATGTACAAATCTTATGCAAATATAAAAGCTTTACCTTTAAGAGCTGGAAACTCGGTGTCTTTGTTAAACGATAACATGTTTAACTATTTATCTAACCATAACTAAATGAAACAAATCAGAAATTGTTTGACTGAATATGAAATTCACCAGCCTCCTCAGCAGTAGCCATTTTGAACAGTCACATGATCAAAATACCGCTGACCTTTTACCTTCAAAAGTAGTACTTTATTTACATACAATCAATGCATGCTTCAAATAGCAATGCGACATACTGGCTTTAGAATTCGGGCTCATATTAATATAAGTTCTGTCGTTAGGACGTTGCAGTGAGAATATTTTACAGTGTCATTCACGATTTACCTGAAAATCTATTTTATCATATGGAACTATTTTCTTTCGCAATATCTAAAGTAAGTTGTAGTCAGGCGCCTTCATTGACGTGAATACTCGCTCTCCTAGCTAGCACGTTTAGATTATTTATTTTTCCTTTGGCTGTCACTTTGTGTATGTGATATTTGCCTGCTCATATTTTATCCAGATCCCTTGCTAGAATCCCAGGTATGTTATTCACTTTACCATTGTAGCTTGTCACCTTTCTCTACTTAACTTATTCTTTTTTCATTATCATTTTCACGCATTTGCCTTGTGTTGCGGCGCTTTGCCACTTCAAGTCTGATAGGATGTTTTTGTACTGAAAACTATTGGTATTATTATTTATATTTTATTTATTAAATTTCAGAAGATGAATGGAATCTTAGAATTCCTTGCATTCATTACTGATTACATGAAATGTATTATGATGCTTTAATTGGCAATTAATTGATTTTTTTTTAATTTTAATTAATTGATAAAAAGTAATCACTTAGAGATATGAATGTACTTTATTAGAGGATTTGTATTACAATTTCTAGCTTTCATCGTTGCAATTCTGACATTACTACACTTTTTGTGGTTTAAAGCTTTTATAATTTACAGTCATTCAAATTTAAAATTTGAATACCTTGATTATGGTATTTATTTAATGTTCATTGATCAATTCTAAAAATTAAAAAAAAATATTAAAGTAATGTAAACAAAGGAGTGCCTTGTCAAAATTGCAAATTGAGTAATAGTCTTGTGCATGCCTTCAGTAGAATTTAAATGTTCAACTGCGTACATAACTGTCTACCCATTGTCATCTTTCATCATTGTCCGCTTACATAAATCCCTATTACCGCACACCTGTGATTTTATATAGTGAAACTTCCCATTACAGTTAAAACCTTTATGCTTTGGGTAATGACCTTTGTCCGTAGATCTTCCTGTTGTCATATATTCCCATAATTATTGATTTGACCACCCTGACACAAACCTAGCCGCATTCCTTCCCAGTATACACCTTCCTCGTATCCCTACCCACAAGCTGGAGACGGGTAAATCTTAAGTATTGTGATGTGTTTGAAAATACCAATATACGGATCAGGATTTACTTCGTGGATTCATGGATAATAGTATTACAATGGATCAGCACAACGTGAAACGGACAAAGTGGATGACAGTATAATCGGTATATCGTTGTGATTAAATAGTTTGTTACTATAGAAATGTTCAAAAGCCTTGTGAATTGACATGTACCAAGACTTGATGATTTTAAACGTCAAATAATAGAAGAAGATCTATTGTTGTGTCGTTTCTCATTTAAATTTCTCTGGTAAGTCATTTATTGAACAAAGCAACAGTGGGAAAAAGGAGACAGAAATGATACATAATGATTTGGATGTCTGAATATACAGAGGCAAATCGAACAATATCAGCTGGTAATGACAGAAATAGCATGTGACATATTGATGGAGTGAACACAGCAGCTGCATACAGAATGAATAGGAGAAAACTCAACTCACATTGTACATTGAAGTGTATTTACTTTGTAAATGTGCTTGATATATGTTTTATGAGTTATAAGCTTCATTAACTTTAGTAGAGATGAAATTGTCTCAAGAATGACAATACACCAATCAAAATTTGCTGGGGATTTTTTTTCATATTGCACCTACTTTTCAAATGCATAATCCTTATCTTTAACCCTTTATTAAAAGAACAGCTTTTGAAACATTGCCTCAAAAATTGTAGACCCTGATCAGGCCATGCATCTTTTCAGTCTGATGGGGTCTACAGTTTTTGTTATTTAAGGTAATACATTTTTGTAAGTTACCCCATGACATGTGTGAAATCGAAAGAAAGTCCTTGAACTTGGGGTGAATTTTTTTCTTGATGCTTCAAAATCAACAAATTATTAGACTTTTTTAATATTATGAAACATACTATTCAAATTTGTCAAAAGTAAGTTATCCCTTTCATATTTTGAGAAGTGTATTTGCGATGATGAAAATGTGTTGCTTTTAAAAGCAAACCATTAGTTAATGAGAATTGAATACAGAGTATTGTTATGTGGCAACTCCAGGGGCCTTTGATATGTCTGTGTTTTCTTGTATTTCTTAGTGTCAGAAATCAGAAAAATCTCAGATTACTGTGGTTTGTATTTACCTTTGATTGTTTTTGAAAAAAAAAAGAAACAGATGTAATTTTAATGGGCAATAATATGCAGGAGAGAAAAGTTGCTTTCTGTTAATGTTGCAGAACAATACCATTGACCGTTTACTCCATATATACACCTTTTGCTTATTCGAACAGTGTAGATTCAGATCAGCCGTCATCTCCGTGCCATCTGATCTGGATCTGCAGTGTCCACTTTTTGATTCATTAAGTAAAAGTTAAACATGACAACAACCAAATGTATACACTTTTAAAGCAATAGGTTCTGAATCATAGTAATTATTTAAGCAAAAAATTGAGTTTTGTTTTCTCAGGATTGGTAATTAAAGGCTGTTATGGCCATGTAATATAATACTGGCAAATGTCTCCAACTTTTGCAATCAAATTTTCTCAAAAGCCACTCTCCAACCATAGTCATGTACTAACATTGTCAGCTAATATTGCCAGTGTTTAAGCATTGGTATGGAGTCCAGAAATGTAATTTGTATGATTTTTTTTATTACATAAATTATTGTTCTTGCAGTATGTTTGATTTATTCTTGGTGTTATCAAGCAGGCATTACTGTAACAAAGGTACAGCTGTGTGCATGGCTGGAAAACCTGGTACTGTAAGTATGTTTGATGTCATATCTGAAACATTGGTTATATGTTGCAAGTTGGGGTTTACTGAGGAAACAGCCAAAGGTTAACCTGCTTTAATGTACTCCAGGAATCTGCCTTTATCACTGCTTCAAACACATGGTCTCAGAAATTTTATCAAGATAAATTGACATAAAAGAATTTTCAAGAAGATTAAGGGATACAGAATCAATCAGTTTTCTTTTATTACAATATTTATATACCATATTCTTTTTATTGATAAGTCATGTCTCTTTTTCATTTTTGTCTCTTTTCATTTTTTTAATGAAAATCAATAGTAAGTCTAAGATAATGAATTATACCTTGAACTAGGATTTAGTGGTAGGGGAGATATTAAATTTCTCGTGAAGATATGCAGATCTGCACATTATTTCTGTTACTTCAAAAATCCCATCAGGAAAACAAATTTGATTTCAACAAACATAATCAGACAAAAAGAATGGTTTGTGAATTAAGCTCTTCTTTAACCATTAACTCCATATAAATATACACATTTGATAGCGTGTGCGACCAATTTAGATCCAGATCAGCCAGCAAATCCATGCTTCTGATCTGGATCTGCACTTGTTGCACCTTGGTTAGGAATAACATAATGAATCTTAAAGTGAACACTAGATCCTGGTCAGATGGCAAGGATGTGCCAGTTAATCTTGATCTACACTGTTCACCCATGCAATAAAGGTGTATCTATTGAGTAAAGGGTTCAACAAAGAATTAGATTTGTTTTTCCAATTTTCTGAGTTGAATGCTGTCCTAATTGCTGTTAGGTTTTATACATTGTAAGTTAGCCTACTAGCCTTGTTGTTCTTGTAATTTGTAACAGATTGGACAGGAATTTCTATTACATAATTTTAATGATGAACTTAATATACCTGCCAGTATATACATGTTCAAATGTAATTGTAACTAAATCATGGACAAGCACCCCATGCCACTTTGCCATCCCCTACAGCCATTTAGATTTGTTTGGATAGGATTTGTGATCTTATCAAGTGGAAAGGTATTTTAAAGCTTATGTTTTCATTTAGTTAAAGAGAAAACAGAAGATACTTTTACACTAAGGAGGTAGGCAATTATGATGTGTTTATAAACCTAACCTTTGAATGAAGGCTTGGATCCCAATGTTTTCTGATTTATACTTTGATTATTTTCAGAATGTTTTATTGTTTTCATATGTTTTTCCTGTACTTTCCACAATTACAAAGAAATAAGCGATACCATCTTCTTCCACTTAAGTGCCCCCTCCTTGAGAAAAAATGCCAACAACACCTTAAAAAAAGGAAAAACCAACCAAAGAAATTTTCAAACTCATAAACATAAATAATTAAATTATATGTAATCCTATGATGATTTACTCTAAATAGCTTGGAACTATAGAAAATCAGGTCAGAATATCAAGTCAGAGCACTATACATAATCACAATCACTGAGCATGTAAAAAGGAGATTCTATCTGTTAATTTCGCTTCCTGCTATATTTCACTGCCCAGTGTCAGAGAGGATTATTTATCCCCAACATTAGAAATAGCTAGGTAATTTTCAAAAAATTGTTTGAAAGCATCACCTGCATTTTAAACTAACAGCTGTCTGCTGAAAGATTTATCAAAACTTGGGTTAGCAATTGATGGATAGTAACAGGGCTTTTTCAGCTAGTCTCACAGGGCCGATAATGGGCCCCATTCCCAATGCCAAATAGGGACCATTTTTCCCAATTTCAAGAAAAAAATTCCCAACTTCAAGAAAAAAATTCCCATTTCAAAAGAAATAAATTATTTTGCCTATGAAATAGAAACAAACAAGAGAATCTATGTAATCAATGGTCTTTTCAAATTACAAAATTAGTTTGTTTGCTTTTGATCAGTGATCTGTTAAACCTACAGTGCTTGAATCTATGTATGCAACCTGTTTAAAACCACTATATACCATGTAAAAAAATTCCCAATTTGAACAGGGGCCTTTTTCCCAAATACCCCTGAAAAAGCCCTGAGTAAATATAAATATTTCTTAATCTTCTATGTCAAAATATGTGCATCTTTAATCCTTTATTCCTTATGGAATGTTGTTGTTATCCCATCACAGTTTAGATCCAGAACAGCCAGCAAAACAATGTCATCTGATCAGGATCTACACTGTTGGCTTTTGATTAATTTGGTTTTCTGACCAAGAAGTGATCACAGTACATTCAGAACAGATGTGACAGCTGATCTGGATCTACACTGGTTTCACACTGTGATAAATCTAATGCATCTATGGAGTAGAGTTAAAGAAACTGGTAGGCTTGTCAACTTTCTATTCTCTATTATTTTATCAGCTGATAAAAAAAAGTTCTTTGGCAAAATGCATCATTTATCAACAACTACTCAAATTTTGTCATAATGTTTTTATTGTACAGTAAGAACGTAAAATATTATTTCATGATAATGTTTGTTTAATCATGACAAATTTTGAAAATAGTTTAAATGATCATTAGCAGTGACAAGATCAGTGATCTGTATCATGAGAAGTTTGATGGGCATGTCTGAAAATCTAAATTATTTGGTATGCGATTGGTTATCTTTTTATTGGCTCATTAAATTGGAAATAATTGATAAATTATTGTATGTTACAAAGGTAGTACAACTGGAAGTTATGTAATGACGTAAGTAGGGTGAAAAATCTGCTAGACTTTTCCCAGAAAAAAGATTTATTCATAAATAATAACTTCCTAGGGAGCAGCTGTTGTAGCTCATTTGTAAGTTCTGTATGATCTTGCAGTAAGATGCCAGTCATCTCTAGGTGATGCTTGATTTACTTCTCCAAGTGTTTTAATATCTCAGAACAATGTTCTAATTGATGTATTTATAGACATTCAAAATTTCCCCTTTAATGTTTTAGAATTTGTGTATTTAAGCCTTAATACTAATACAGCCATTTGTGTGTTTTTGAGCTAAATTTGTTAAGTGCTATTTACATTGGGGTTTGGCATGCAATTTGGTTGTGGTATATGTTTACGAATTTGTAAGTGGAAGATTTCGCTTCTTCGCCCCCAGACTGTTCATATTTTACACATTGACACTACCTACACATTCATATTGTCTGGAAAAGTCATTATCAGTGCTTACTCAAAATACAAGAACGGTCATATATCTGGCTGGCAGTAATATTCTCACAGCTTGCCCGGAAATTGTAAGAGTTGTTACACAAAAAAAACACGGCAACTCTTTGTCCACGGATCCATTAATGCACATTATTTGGTTCCTTGACTATGAAATTGATTCCAAATTGATTTCTGTTTTGCCTTTCAAAACATGGGAATTTCTTTGAAATCTTTACCACTAAAAGCTGTCTGTGTAATCAATAAGAATGAAAAGTGAAATCTTTACATAGATTGGTTTTTGACATTCTGTTTTGTTGGTATAAAAGATCTATTATCCAGATGTGCCATTACTGCTCAAGTGGAATGGTGAACATTAAACTCAACAAGTCATCATGAGGGCAGTTCAAAGTTCAAGACTGTTACTGTCAACACTTGTGATTTTCATATGTGTTATAACTAAGACTTTACTCTATTGGATATAGCTGTTATCCGATGGGGGAATAGTGTAGATCCACATCTATGCTGTCTGATTAGGATCTGAACAGTTACTCTTTGCTTTTGATTCATTAGGTTGTTTCTGACTAGGAAGCAACCAGTGAAGATCCAGATCAGATGGCACTGATATGCCAGATGATCTGGATCTACATTGGTTGCACACAAAACAAAATCCATATATTTGGAATAAAGGGTTAGTACACATAGAAATGCAAAATAATAAAAGATCCCACGGGTGACGTTGAAGTCAATATATGTTTCAAGGGCCAACCTTAATTATTTGTTTGTTTGCAGTTTGACCACATTTTCAAATTGGCCTGACTTGTTTACTTAACCTTGTGGATCTTTATTTTATTCAATATATCGGTAAAACTAAAAAATACCTACCCACCCTGAATAGGCTGCAGGATAATTATTGTAACTACATGCATTGTTTTTAAGGGACAAGTCCTTAATCAATCACAAAAAAAACATTAAACAGGGTATCTTGCTGACAGACAAATTTTAGACACTCATGAGTTGTATATAGTGTCTTCTTACACAAAAAGTTTATTTAAAGTGCTCTTAAGCAGTGTTAGATAATTGTTGCATTGCTTTTAACGTTGATGATTGATTCAGTGTCTTGTTTGACTATTAATATGATACAGTCAATATTGACTCCCACTAGCGGTTTGAAGGTTTTTTCTGTGACCTGGTGTGTACATGTGATACTGTACTGTTGACATTGGTCATTGATTGTTTATTGATTGTAGGGAACAGCTTGACTAGGAGCAGTCTGCTGTCGATATGTAAACTCATTACAGGTCACCTGTTCCATGCCATGTAAACAGTCTGTCTCCAGGGTCGAAGATCAGAAAACTAAATCTTGAGACCAGTCTCAAATCTCAAGGATCTCAAGCAAATGGTCACCATTTCAGCCAATCAGATACTTGAGATTTGAGACTGGTCTTCAATCTTAGTTTTAGCATCTTTGGTTCAGGTACCATTATCGGAGGTTACAATCATTGAGTTTTTCAATCAAGTGTGTTGCATTAATTGATCACAGTTGACATGTTTTATTCCATGTTGGCAGTTAGTCTTCAGGTACCAGTACCGAATGTGTTCAGTCAGAGTTGTCTAACGGCTGAGACATGTCATGCCATGTAGGCAGTAACTGTCTGTCTGGTTTGTCTTCAGTAAAAGGAGTGTTCTTGGAGGCAAAAACCAGTCAGTGTTCCCATGTAAATGTGAAGTGGTGGAAGAGTTGCAGTAACTGTGCTCAAGATAATAAAACTAAATCCAGAGACCTGTTTGAATTCTCAATCATCTGATTGGTTGAAATGGCAACCATTTCAGCCAATCAGATGCTTGAGATTTTAGACTGGTCTCCAATTTTATTTTTATGATCTTGAGCCCTGAACATAGTTGTTTATTGCTCGATTTTCTTGAAGCTTTGTGTTCTCTAGTTCTGTGTGGATATTTTTTTAGAGATTTCCTACAACCCTCTCATACTGTGGATGCACTTACATTCTGGGGTGTTAAAGTTTGGCACCATATTCATGGGCTCTTAATTTCGTGTTTTTTAATTTTCTATACTATGATCATGGTCAATTGTTTATTTTGTGGTGGTTTTAAATTCATGGATCAATCTGTCCCAAAAATCCACAAAAATTGGTGCTCAAAAAATATTAATTAATTTACAGTATTTGCATGTTGAAATGAGACAAAGAAGTCATCAATATTTAGAATTTATTAATAAAAGGCGAAGCTGAATTCTTATCTAATAGCAGAAAAAAACCTACTAAAATCTGTTTGCACAGCCCCAAAACAATAATTGGAGAATAGTACAAATTTATTGAGAGGAAAGAGTCATTGACTGTTACTTTAAGTGCCTGCATACACATATACTTAAATCTTCAATTAAATCTAAAGAAGTTAAGAAGTATTAGCAGACATTAAGAGATTTACATGTACATGCTTTTATATAAAAAAAATCAGCATCAAGGAGAATAAGAGGACAATGTAATAACAGGGGTATGTTTATTTTCTCCAAAATCAGTTTTGATTAACCTGATGCTTAATGACAGCTGTATTGGTTTGAATATATTGATGTAATAGCTACTATAACTTAAAGCCCCAGCCCTAAACTAAAGTAAGAATATACTATTGAAAAATCATATTTGTCCATATAGACTCCAATTTATAAACTCTCTAACAGAACACAAAAGGTCTGATCAATTCTTTCTTATAGACGGGATTTCCAATGATATTGTTAAATTATCGTTAATGAACTTTTAAGAAGCTAAATATAGTGGAGGTATATTTAGCACCGATTTTTGACGAAGAGACCACTTCATGCGCGATCTCGATTTCTGTGATGTTTCTGAAATCCTACTTTCGCTTTTAGTCGCGCGGACCAAATTTACTTTAGTACATTAAAATTTTATTAGCCCGAACTAATGCTGCAAATTTGTGCCTATAGTTCCAAATACATGTAATATTTCATACAAGAGCAGGTTAAATTAAAGTAATGCCGCTTTAAATAGAGGATCACAATTTGTCAGAAATGATCTCTGATTGAAATTAACAAATTTTGTAATCAAATTAGTCATGAAAATTTAATTAATGACCATTTCCCTCACAATGACAAAATTGCAAGGTCTTAGTAGGAATGGGATTGAGACTTAATAACTAAAGCTTGGCTAATACTTAGGATTTATCTACTTGTCAGAGGTGGAAACAAATGTTAAGGTTTTAAAATACTATTGTTTTGTTGGTTTTGTTCAATAATTTTCTTTACAATTATAGATAAATTATTGTTTTGGTATTTTAGTAGTTTGAGAGTGATTAGGCCCCGTCTCATTGTTGTCCCAGTTTACATAACCTGTTGACGGCATCTTTGCATTTTCAAAACCAATCTTAAGAGCATATTGTTTCTATTTAAGCAATTATGGTACACCACACCTTCCTGAACATACAAACTTATCTACTTGCTTATATTGAAATTTCTGCCTTGTATTAGAAGACTGAGGTTGATGACCTGTCTCAATGCCAGACAGGCATTCTGAAATTTTTGATTAGCCATACATTGCCCAATTTTCAGAAATGATCTCTGATTGAAACTAAAAATTTTTGTAAATATTTGCGCAAGTGTCACATAGGGATTTTGGACTGCTTTTACATTCTCATCAATTTCTCAGTCTTAAGCCCAGACATGTTAGTTGTTGTCATTTTGCTTATTACTTTTTTGTAACCCTTTACTCCATACATACAGCTTTAATGCATGGTTGAACAGTGTAGATCCAGATTTGGCACATCCATGCCATTTGATCAGGATCTACACTGTTCACGTAGATTTATTAGGTTATTTTTGACAATTATGCACGAATGTGCCAGATGATCTGGAGTACTACACTGGTGGCACAAACATTAAACCACATATATAATATTATGGAGTTAAGGGTTCAGGTTATAACTAGACTGGCCTCAGACCTTACGTGTATACATTTTCACATCTATTTTAAGAAATTACCTCCCTTACTTTCCTACATAATTAATGACCTATCATGACTTACTCAGGAACAAAAGTGCTGCTATCTGAGAGGAATTAAGTTGGACTGACTAAACTGAAATGGATATTATAAAAATAAACTATATAGCCAGTTGCCAGAAAAGGTATTAATCTCGAATCTGAAAAGTTCCAATGATCTGGGTTCGTGAGTGCAGAGAATGACTCATATTTTTGTAAATAACAGATAAATATTATGATTTGAAATGACAATTTTACATATTATGTTCGGTTTCACTCGGAACAAGTTGCAAATTTCAATTTCATTCGCAGTTCTTTATAGCTGACAGGTTTGGCACACAATGTATTTTGCAGAATGTATTAAACAATATTATATTGAGAAATGATTTTTCATTTACATTTAATCACAATTCAGTTGATACAAATGAAGAAGCCCTGAAAAAGGATTGTGACAGATTCTCATTAAATATTCAATGCATTAGGAAATAACATTTTTACAACTGAATAAGTTAGAAAGGAAAACTGTGATTCACACATGGTAATTGTCATCAAACTGAGGAAAGGTGGATAATCAAAGTCCCTTTTGCTGACATCTAAATAACTTTTGGAGAGAAAAAAACAGTTACATAATTTTTATACATTATTATTCTACAGGTATTTAAAGCCCCAGCCCTTAACTTAAGTAAGTATATACTATTGAAAAATCATATTTGTCCATATAGACTCTAATATATAAACTCTCTAACAGAACACAAAAGGTTCGATCGAATTCTTTCTTATAGATGGGATTTTTAATGATATTGTTAAATTATCGTTAACGAACTTTTAAGAAGCTAAATACATGGGTGAAAGTTTTCCGGATTATGCCGGATTTCCGGATCTGTGATAGCCGCCGAGGCCGTTTTTCAAAATCGCGTAAATCCGTTGAGAAAATTGGGGTGGGGGGGTGCAGTCTTTCAAAAGTCGGTCGATGACGATTAACGGTAAGGACTTCCATGTTTCCAAATATAGCAATGACGCTTTTTTGAACGTCCAATCATAACCATCCTATCTGTTCATTTTCAAATCGTAATCGGGCTCCTATTTGGCGGGCTTTTGACGTCATCGACTTTTCTTGTCGACCCGGATATTTAAAAATTCTTGCCGGCTACTTTTTCCGCAAATACAAAAAGAAAACATTAATTTTACCGAGTTGATATCTTTGGTGTTCACTTTCGTCATACGTTATATACGATACTGCATTTGCTCGATCTATACAAGTATCCTTTAGCCCAACTATTTGTGCACAATAAGAGCTTTTCTATATATATGGTCGCTCTTGGTAAAGGACAGACAACGAAAACGTCCGTATGATAATGGGTCTGTGCTTGCAGTCGAATGATTGAGACTAATGTATCCTTCAGCTCTGGTGAATAATATTTGTTTACATCCGGTGAAAACCCAAGTCGCTATTTTAAACAAAATGTTTGCCTTACACGCACATGGCTGTAGCATTAGCTCACTGAATGACGTCATTATTCTTATCCCTCTCTGGAGAATAACAACATGTCAGGTACATGTCATGTGTGCAGGTGAAGGTCGTGTAGCTGTGTGCGCATCAATAGAGTGTAAAAAATACACAGAAGATGCTCGAATGATTTTTTATTACGCAGAGAAAGCGTAGTAAGTAATAAGTTTGTAATTATCATGCAACTGAAATGGTCTTGTGTCGGTAGACGGATACTGAGAGTCCTACGTTTGTTTTCTTTACTTTTTATGCCGGGAGAAAATTTAATAGATGCTATCAGTATACACAAAATCAAAAATGAAAGTAGGTCTACATCAGAATATGCCGTCCAATTACGTCCTTTGGAAACTAAAACGCGAAAAAATTATGTACATACTTTGTATTGGAGATAATTATTATCAAAAAAGAAGAAAAAAACAACTAGGCCTACGTCAATTTTATAATTATTGAAAATATTCATGAAGTTCTACATTTTTTGTTTATAGCGAATTTTCACTGAATTGAGGCATAGTTGATCAAGCTTAATGACAATAAATAATGAACCCATGCCTCCAAATGTCTAAATTTGGTGTTTCAAAAAGGCTCAAATGCACTTAAGAAATGGCTTCCAAGGGTATATAAATTGCTATCTTCCAGGAGCTTCGGGGGTCTTTGCCCCCCTTGTCCCCACACCAGGGCTTTGTCCTGGACCTACCGGGGGCCCTGGCAACCCCCTGGACCCCCAGCAAAATTTTCAGGATCTCAGTTTTTCTCAACTTTCACCCATGTAAATATAATGGAGCTATATTTAGCACCGACGAAGAGAATACTTCATGTGCGATCTCGATTTCTGTGACGTTTCGGAAATCCTACTTTCGCTTTTAGTCGCGTGGACCAAATTTATTTTAGTAAATTAAAATTTTATTAGCCCGAACTTATGCTGCAAATTTATGTCTATAGTTCTAAATACATGTAATATTTCATACAAAAGCGGGTTAAATTGAAGTAATGCCGCTTTAAAGTTCACATAAATTCATATTAAATGTTGGACTTTTATTTTAGAAACTAAATGTAGCTGAATTGAGTGAGAAATTTTAATTTAACATTTCATTTTTTTCCATTTCACTTGTTTATAATATTCTGGCTCCAATGCAAGATTTCAAGAAAGGTGGTTCATTTGGGAACAGTCTTATTGTAGTCGCATTTACAACTTTTTGGCCAAAATACCTTTGAAAATTAAATATTACTGCCCCAAAAGGAGGGTTCAAGCAACCCTATTGAACCCCCTCTGGTTCTGCCTCTTATATACACCTTGCTTAATAATGTAAGAGTTAAAATAAAGTTACTTTCATCACTTTTTAAGATAAACAGTTGTTTCCATTTTTCAAAATTACTCTTTTGCCCATCAATTTTTTTCTGGCAATGACAGTAATTATACATAAAATTTGAGAAATCAACAACAATACTTTAGTTTCTGCATTATTTTTGGCAAAAGTTTATCATGCAGAATTTTTGCTTACATTTCAGTTCAGAACAATTAAGTTTCAGTTCACAAAGGTTCAGGTATTGGTGCCTGATTCAATCATTCTACAACAGTAATGTATTTGTTCTTGGCTTTTCTGCAGGTTGAATGGCAGTTGCATTCTCAAGATAAAAGGAATCATGCACTCTCTCTACATCTATCATTAGAAATGCAAACTATTACACCCACAATCTGTGATAATGGGCAAAAACTTCCTTGTCTTGGCTGCTGCATAACGTTATACTTTCTCTGACAAGGTAACAGGGAACCTCTTGCTGCTTGATTTCTATGTGTGTTCTCACTGAATTTTTTTTTGTCCAAATACAGAATAATTTGGGAAAATTTGGGTTTCTTTGAGCATTTTGACAGAAGCTAGCAGACTGAATTATAGTGCTAATGAACACCAAACTGCTAGTTCACTATTATATCAGCAGTGACTTGCTAATACACTTCTGAACTGCTAATGAATGTGAATTCTGACAAGAAAACATTTTAATAATAATTATTATAGCTCCTGCGCCTTAGGTCGCCCCCTTTTCCACTTAATCAATAGATTCATTAGGTTATTTCTTACCGAGAATCAAACAGAATGTGCTATCGGATCCAGATCTACGCTGTTCACTCATGTGATATAAGGCATATCCATGGAGTAATTGTCAAAGACATGCTATTTTTTTTGGGGGGGGGGGGGAAATTGCATGATTTTAGAGAAATTTTCGGAGGGGAGTGTGCCCAAACACGGCCTGTGCTTTAAAAGGAAAAAAAAGCCCAGTTCAGTTTGGACCTCTTGTGAGGCATATCTGTGTCACTTAGGCAAATTGTTATCTGTTTTAATTTTAACTCGACCATTGATCTTAAAATTAGCAATAACACTCTTATTGGTTATTTCTGTACTGTTTACAGAAATTGATAAACATAATTGATGTTTGGTAACAATAAACTGTTAAATTGACATTTTATTATTGCTAGACTAACCAGGTTTTAGATTGCATTTCAAAGTTTATAATTTTACTTAAGCAGTGTGTCACAGCTAGGTAATCATCATGCACTGGACAACGATATTATTTTGAAAGACCTGAAGGCAAATTCTTACCTTAGCTATTATTCTAGTTTCAATAAACCTGTGTTTGTCTGTTCAGGTTTCAAATCATCGTTTAATTTGAAATGTTTTTGTAATTGTCATAGCCAGAGGTTAAACAATTCTAAAGCTTAATAACAAAACAACTTGCTTAGTGACCACTGAGAAAAATACGATTTTTCATAACTGTTGTTGTTCTGTGGTTTCTTGTTGGTCAGAAAACCACTGTTGTTGTTCTGTGGTTTCTTGTTGGTCAGAAAACCACTGAATCATTTTAGTTGTCACAGCTGGCTTGATGCTTCTCAGTATATGTGGTCAGCTGTTGCCATATCTCTTTTGTTTGAATCTGTCTTTATACAATAGTCAGTCTCTGGTGATGTCATCTTCTAGACTTGCAGCAGGATACTGATTAAAATTTTTCATTAGCCCTTTCTTCCATATAAGTAATATAATATATATAAATTATGTCTTTATAGCATGGGCTAACAGTAAAGATCCAGAAATCAGCTGGGCATATCCATGCTGTTGACAAAAAAGCCATCAGTGGAGATCCTGATCAGAATCACAAATGTACCTGCTGATCTGGATTTATACTGTTTGCATATGCGATAAAAAGTGCATACATGGAGTAAATGGTTAAACTAGGCGTTTGACTTTTACTTCAGTCATTTGACAGTATATTGTTTTATTTCACAGGTAACTTTGAGTTTATATGTTCAAAGTCTTTTACACCTTCATTGTTTTCACAACAGAATAACTGAATATTCTTGCTTATGTCTGAGTAAGTAAGTAAAATTTCAGGAATTAAGTACAGTCACTGCCTATATTATGACGTATATACATATTAATGTGTTTGCTATTAGAACTATACACTTAATGCAATAAATCTGTTTGTAGTTGTTGTTTTAAGTTACCAAAATAATCAAATCAGATAAATGAAGCTCTCAAAAGTTTTAAAGTGTTTTAAAGAAAGATTAATACCAATTTGACAATACTTTTACCAGTAGATTGTGTTAGCTAATTTTCACATAGACTGAGATAAGTCATGAAATCCATTTTGTTCATTTATTATTTTAAAATCTCTCATCAAGATGTGCTACCTTTGCTTGCTATTCCTGTTTTTACTGTGTTTTTCGTATCAGTTTAGAATAGACAGAATAATATAAACAAAATTAAATAATCTGAAGTTATTCAGCCTGCGCATCCACAAAGTCTGATCAGGGTCTACACTAAAACTCCAGACAATTGTTTGAGCAGATCAAAGATTAACCCTTTCCTGTATAGATACGCATTTTTACGCATGTGCGACCAGTGTAGATCCAGATCAGCCGGCACATCCGTGCCGTCTGATCTGGATCTGCACTGGTTGCATTTTGGTCAGAAATAACCTAATGAATCAAAAAGCGAACAGTTTAGATCACGGATGTGCCAACTGAGCTGGATCTAAACTGTTCGCCCTAGCAATAAAGGTGTGTTTGTACAGGAAAGGGTTAAAGGTTAAACAGAGTACACATGCACTTTTAAATTTTGTTGAAATACTGTTCTCAGGTTGGTATTCTACAAGTGACTTTTATCTCAGTTTGCATGAGGAAATCATTGAGGTAAGAATCTTTGTACAGTAAGTCAGTTGTAGCATGTGGAAATGTTGAAATAATCTGTTTCACTGCATTCAAGTTATTTATTGCTACATAACCAGCAAGTCAGAACAAACTAGAAAAACAGTGACTGAATGTTGACTTAAAGTCTGAAGAAAGCTGTTGTTTCCCTAATTTTGAGTTATATGACAATAATTAATATTCTGCTTCATTTCTTTTTTGCGCATTTCTTTGAATTTCTATGTTTCAGAACTCCATTAATGTCATTTGGCAGAGTTAAGTCCCTAGAGCCAAAATTATTGTTTGTACTTAACATTGTTATACTTTACATAGGCTTGGTGGATACAAATAGCATTTTGTGAAAGCTTTAATCTGTAAAGCAAAGTCCATTTTATTTTATTAATCCATCAAACAACCATGGAATACGAGTTCCGCGGGGATTAAAATAAAATCATTACAATCTACCATAATCTAATAGATGTGTGCATGATATATGAGTTCATTTTTAAGGAGATTATGTTTTGTTGGCCATATCTGTCTATGTAATATCTCCCTAGCGGCTCATGTGAGAAAATAAGATGTGCCCAGGGATAGCATTGGTTTCTGATAATTTCCCAGTGTTTGTTTTTTCTAAGAGATGATTTAATTAAAAGACATCTGGGAAGCAGTGGTGATAGTATTGATCTGATTTATTTGTCAGATTTGTCTGTACACTGCCTACAGACAGACAACACAGACATGCCAATACTGTCTTTCTTGTCACCTTCTGATCAACTTGTAAACAAATTATAAGCTCATCAAAATGGTAGATAGTATGATAAGTTTGTGTGATGTCCTATGTTTTCATTTCTTCAAAGATTGTTTTCCTTTGTTTGATCTTGCTGAATAATTGGGATCAGGAACAAGGTCATCATGTTACATCAAAGGAAGTCAGATAAGATCAGGGCTGAAGGTTAAAAATCTGAGTTTGGAAACCAGTCTCAAATCTCAAGCATCTGATTGGCTGAAATGGCAACCAGTCGCCATTTCAGCGAATCAGATGCTTGAGATTTGAGACTGGTTTCCATGCTCAGCTTTATAACCTTGGGCACAGGACATTTCAACCCTTTCCTCCCAAGATTATAAAACTGAGAATGGAGACTGGTATCAAATCTCCAGCATCTCATTGGCTGAAATGGAGATAATCTTTGGCTCAGATCAAGACATGGGTCAAAATAACTAAACTTGCACAACTGTAGATTTCTAGATAGATTTCCACCAAGCATTAAAGCCCAAGAGCCAGTACCATCTCATGTACTCTGATTAATATTAATTTTCTCCAAACAATCAACTACAAGCTAGAACTTTGTAACCCAAACTGTTATTTCTGACCAAGAAGTGATTAGTGTAGATCCTGGTAAGAAAAAATGAATTTGCCAGCCGATCTTGATCAACACTGTTCACACATGCAATAAAACCCTTATATATGGAGTCATGGAACTGGAGACATAGTTCTTTTCTTCGTAAAAATACTTATGATAATATTTTGTGTGTTAAACTTAGTGTTTTAGTGATTGTTATGATTGTTATGTTAACCTCTGATAAATCATTCTGAGTGATGTTTCTTCCATTAAAATTTCCCTGAACTTTTCTACATGTCTCATTATAAGAAAGAAGTTAGGTGCTGATATTATCTTGATGACAAACATAAGCAATTAAATGTTCCCAGACAACAGGTAAACTATTTTCTGGGAATCAGCAGCTCGCTTTAATTGCTTTTCTTGGAGTAACAGTGAGATATTTTGCTGTTTTTGCTTTCCATTTTCTATAATTGATCAGATAGGAAGGTTACAACTACTACAGGAAAACAATGCCTTCTCAATGCTTTCCATTCTCTGAGCAAACATAAATAAAAACAAGAAATTTAAGAAAAGCTGTCTGAAAATCAATAGGAACAATTAAAATCTGACTAATATTTGGCGTTTTTTTCTCCTTAAGTGTTTTAACTCACAATCTTTTTTAAATTTTCTTGTAAAAATTAGGTGTTGTAATTACAAAAAACACTTATTTCCTGGAAAATCATAACAAGCAATTAATGTCTGTGCTCAAGATCATGAAACTACATCTGGAGACCAGTCTCGAATCTCATGCATCTGATTGGCTGAAATGGCAGACAGTGGCCATTACAGCCAATCAGAAGCTTAAGATTTGAGACTGGTCTACAATCATTTATTATCTTGGGCCATGATCAAGAAATGAAATACCTTACATGATATTTTATTAAAATTAATTGTTGGCTATCCTAAATAATGGGGCACCAAATAGTTATTTTTAACTGTCCCAAAACTTAGGTGGATTACGGTAATTCATATAACACAGCTGATATATATGTAAACAAAAATTTATAATTGGGCAGCAAAATATGATTTAAACTGTTGAAGTGCTATGTTGTCATCAGTATTTTTACTGAGCTTGTTGTTGAACCAAGAAGATTTGTATAATGAATGCTGGAGTTAGTCTGCTGGAATCAAATTGGGCCCGACTTTTGGTGTACCAAGCAAACTGTCAACAATGATGTCTGAAAAGTAATTTTCAGAAATTGGTGATTTTGTTCATATAAGTGTAATTTTCTTTTTTAAAAGACAAATAAACACTTTTCTAATTTTTTGGTGTAAAATTCACTTTAACTTTGAAAATAGAACTTGGTTCATTCTTAGCCTGGTTTTATCTTGAGCCCAATTCAAAGGGACAAGCGCAATTCGAGTGCAATAACGGTATATCTCCTTCATATTTCAATGGTACTTATACCGTTATTGCACTAAGGTGACGAATTGCAATCATCATAGGTCCTGATAAGTTTTTGCATCCACTCAGTCTGATCAAGATCATCACTATGTTTTATTTTAAGTCAGCAGGTGTCCATTTCATTAATGAAGCAGGTTAATACTTATCATGTTAGATCTTGTTTTTGACCTTGTTCTAGTTCATTAATGATTTGTATTTCAGTCTGTGGGTATTTGTAATGAGCCCATCTTGTGTGTTGGAATTAATATGTCTGTCTTATGTTGCACATCATATTACCCTAGAGGGAAACTAACAAATTAACAATTAATTTTGCTGTCTGAAGTTGGAAATATTAGTAGATTTGGTTTAACCTGTGAGTTTGGTCAATCTTCTATCATACTCTGCATTTGCATCAAGGGAAATCTGAATCTGCTTCATCATTGAAATCAATTACTGCTTAGGGAGGTGTCTCCCTGCCTTCAAACCAGTTTGTTATGGAGTGCGTGAAACATACCGTAACATTCCTTTCAAACGCCCCTTCGCTATTAACCTCCCCCACCTCCATGTTATTTATTTTATTTATTTTTGGGGTAAAAATCAGTTTATCCATATTTATTATCCAATATTGTTCAGATTCTAATATTAGAATAAAATAATTAATTTTAATAAAAAGCGCCCTTTTCCTTTAACACAAGCAGGGGGTTTTAAAAGTTATTTTAAGGTACTTTAGATCAGGTGATTCCAGAGCTTCTAGTTAATGAAAAAAGTAAGTGATTTTTTTGTTTCTTACTTGATGTGATGTTAGATACCATCTTTTCATCTCCTTCATCCCACTTATGTCACTACTTGTCAAACGGAGTCAGATAGAAGGCACTTTCAGTGTCTCTGTTGGTTAAGTTAACTAGGTTATGTTTTGCTGAAAACTAGGTCACTACTATTACGTGAGGTCGATGTAATGTGGGCCATTTTTTTTATATGATTTCATCAAACTTTATGAACAGTTTTATGTTCTCTATCAAACAACTTTTTATAAAAGCAATACAAGACTGAAACCACACTATGATAAAAAGCAGAAAAAATAACATAATGTCGTAACTGCCCGAGTTGAAGACATAACAGTAAAACCCCTCATTAAGACCGCCCTGAAATTAAGACCACTTTGCTAATAAGACCACTTGCGATGTCACATTTTACAGTTTTGCATTTTTTTCTACACCTATAAAAAGACCACCCCACTGTTAAGACCACTTTTTCCCAGTCCCAATGGTGGTCGTAATAGCGGGGTTTCACTGTATGTTAATTTTCTGCTTTTCGTACTATTTTTGTGACAGTAAATTACCAGTCATCCTGACCTTGCAGTAAGCATCAGCTACAAACACTGTTCTGTTGTTATATTGTCCGCAGTTGTCAGTGGCAGACGAAATCCTTGTGTTAATTGTTACTGATTTTTTTGTATTTATTTTGTCAAAGCAAATTACTCAAAATTTGTACCAGTGTCCTTGACCTGGCATTCTGCTGCAGTTGAAGACTAGTGTTAATTGTTACTGCTTATTTATTTTCTTTTTGTTGGAATGTGAAAGTAGTAGCTAAGATTTTTATGTTCTGCTTTAATTTAACTTCAACATTTCTGGCACTGTTATGCTATTTTCTGTAACCCTCACAAAAAAGAAAGACAAGATAATGGTTATCTTGAATTGTATTAGTGCAAACTGGTGTGCAGAGGGCACTGAACCAAGTTATTGTGAAAAAAATGTGCAGACTTGTATATAAAGAGTAACATAAGTAGACTTTTGTGCTAAAGCATGCAGCTGATAATGATGTTCAGAGGGCGTGATTTTCTGCTTGTAGATGCATGAAAGATATTCCACTGTCTGAATGGGTTTCCCAGAATTGTGGAATTCTCTGGGAATCATAACTCATACAAGAATAAGCATACACTTGTAAAAGAGTTATGATTAAGGTATATAGCTGAATCAACAGATTTTACTCTTTAGTGCATCAAATCTAATACAAAGTTAATCTACAGAAATTAAAAATTGAGTCTTTAAATTGTGCGAGGTGATGTAATGATAATAAAAATGTAAAAAGTTAATAAAAATGTGGTTACCTATTGTTATAATTCTGGTGAATGGAGGAGGGTTAACACCATATTATAATAAACTCAGATTCATTGGATAGAATGAATAATGTCACTGGAACTGCACAGTTAAATAGTCTGGCACTGAACTTCTTTCTTGATACAAAGATTGAAAAGTTGCAATATTTTGTCTACCTTTCTTCACTTGTAGTAGAGCAAGCACTTGATGCTAAGGAAATTTGTCAGAGCAAATTTAAGGAAGCAATATTCGCAGCAATAACAGTGCCAAATCTGACTTTCACTGAAAGTGTTTGGTTGATATGGCAGGCCAGGTTCATAGATGTTGCATACAATATAAAGACTTCCGAGTTTATCATATCATGTCATGCGTAAGTTGGACTTTCATGAAGGTTGGCAATCAATTATGATTTTTTTATGGTCATAACTCAAGAATTTGGCGAGGGGGAGTGTTTGCAAAAGTTGGAAGGACCCTTTTCACTGGCAATTTTCCCTCTGAAGATTTCTTTAAAATAACATTTTTCCACAAACAATTACTTCACGCATAGGGTTTGTTCATTCCCCCTTTAAAGGCAAAATCATACTGTTTTCCCCCATATTATAGATAGTCACCCCTTTCCCATGGCAATGAAAAAAGTCCTGATTTTGTTTTTTTCCATTGATAAACAAATTTAACACTGTCTAAGAATTCTTATTTATATGAACTTTGATGTGTTTCTTGGGTGTCTATTGCAGTTATATAGATGAATGATAATTAATATAATAGTTATTGTAATGGTAATAAAATGCTTTAGTGGCCTACTTGAGTTTCATGGTTTTGGCCTTAGAGTGTTTCCATATTGTTAAGTTTTTTATGGTAGAATAAAACCAGTGGTAAATGCCAGGCAAATTCTTGGGACAACTTGTGTGGAATATTGGAAATGATGACACATGGTTTCCATTAAGTTGTTATCTGTAAATATTTCTTACAAAAAAAAAACAGTCTGAAATAATAAGAACCAGACAAATAAAAGTTCTGTGCCTAAGATTATAAAACTGAGCATGGAAACCAGTCTGTGGACTGGTTTCCGATCTCAGCTTTATAACCTTCAGCCCTGTATTAATTAACTTAGTACCTGACATAATCTATACCTACTGTTTGAGGTTGTTACTGATTTTAACCCTTTCTTCCATATATACGCCTTTTTACATGTGTGTGACCAGTGTAGATCCAGATCAGCTAGCACATTCATGCTGTCTGATCAGGATCTGCACTGTTGGCTTTCTGGTAAAAATGATCTAATAAATCATTAAGTAAACAGCTGTTCTGGATCTACACTTTTCGCCCATGCAAATAGGCCTGCAGATGGAGGAAAGGGTTAACCCATTCCTGTACAGACACACCTTTATTGCTAGGGCGAACAGTTTAGATCCAGATCAGCCGGCACATCCGTGCCGTCTGATCAGCATCTAAACTGTTCGCTTTTTGATTCATTAGGTTATTTCTGACCAAAATGCGACCAGTGCAGATCCTGATCAGACGGCACGGATGTGCCGGCTGATCTAGATCTACACTGGTCGCACACGCGTAAAAATGCGTATATATCCAGGAAAGGGTTAACTCAATTCAAGGTTCTTATAGCAAGATTGTGGATTGTCTACCTAAAAGCAACAGTAGAAAAGTCGTATTTCATGGAACTATTCAATTTCACAGTTGTCTTAATACTAATTGATAAGGTGAATAAATCTATTAAGTACTGTACTGTAAAAAATACCAAGGTAACAAACAAGAATTCTCAGATTTCATGCATGACCAAAAATGATATGTCTTGCTTGCTACTATAATATTTTGGTCTCAAATGTAGAATCAATCACAGATTCTTGCTGAAAGTAATAATGATGAAGTTCAGTCATAAGAAGTTATTACAGTATTAAGATCATTAATGAATGGTTATATATCACAGTTTCTGATCTTGAAAAATTGCCAATTCATTACACAGTTCACAACTTTTTATGCTGGCAGATAGTGAGAGGCATTAATAGTTGCTCTTGTCCCATCAGTCGGTCAAACAAATATTGTTTTTTTAAAACTTCTCTTTCACTATCTTTTGGATTTGTGTTTAATGCACTGATGAAGTGATTATCTTGGATAATAGAAATAATTATTTTTATGACCAGTATTACATGTACTGGAGTCATATGTATGTAGCAGATTTATTACTTAATACACAGCCCATCAGGCAGAAGCATGAAGAAAACAATGACAATATCTTGTTACAAGTGGGATCACGGTCCGGTCGACTGTCTAATTTTAAATGAAAATGTTTAGAATAAACACATCCAATATACAGACAGCATTTATTGAAATGAGTTGCTGCATACTGTTTTGTTCTTCGAACCTTTCTTTAAATTGGAACTCTTGCAGAGATAGGACCAGTTTCTTAAGTACAGTCTAAGACATTGACCTGAGTGGCTCAGTTTGCATATTGGTTAAAAATCCAAATGAATATAAGTGATAAACTCTTAAGAATGTGGACCTTAGTATTATAAGAGACCAGATTCTTTCCCTGCTATGAAATCTATGATTCTTTAGATAATGAAAGGCTTCAAAAAGGCCTTCACTCTGTGTGAGATTTAAATAATGAGAACACTGGGATAGAACTATTTTCCTTCAAAATGAAATTACCAGAATTACCTAGTACACATGAAATTCAGATACAGGTTGATTATTATGAGACAAACAGCTTATGAAATTACACCAATTATTTTGTATATTATTACCTGGGTTCATTTTAGTCTGTTTAGTTGCAGAGATTTAAACAGCTTTAGGTAAGCTCAATAATAAAACTAGATTTTCAAATACTCGGCACAGTCTTTGATGATTCGAAAAGTATTCTTTGGTAGCCAAAAAAAAAATAAAAATAAATGCAAAAGAAATTTGTTGACAACCCTAATAGTTTGAGTGGCATTTATGAGCAACAACAGTATTCTTGAAGGGAAATACTGTGAAATGTATGCCAAAATGTTCCAAGTGACTTGCTGGTTCTTGAGCACTGCATTCAAGACATTGCACTATGTGCTTAGTACTGTATTCAAGACATTGCACTATGTGCTGAGTACTGTATTCAAGACATTGAACTATGTGCTGAGTACTGTATTCAAGACATTGCACTATTTGCCTAGTACTGCATTCAAGACATTGCACTATGTGCCGAGTACTGTATTCAAGACATTGCACTATGTGCCAAGTACTGCATTCAAGACATTGAACTATGTGCTGAGTACTGTATTCAAGACATTGCACTATGTGCCAAGTACTGCATTCAAGACATTGCACTATGTGCCCAGTACTGTATTCAAGACATTGAACTATGTGCTGAGTACTGTATTCAAGACATTGAACTATGTGCTGAGTACTGTATTCAAGACATTGCACTATGTGCCGAGTACTGTATTCAAGACATTGAACTATGTGCTGAGTACTGTATTCAAGACATTGAACTATGTGCTGAGTACTGTATTTACCACTGTCAATCCAGATCTGTTGGCACATCTAATCTGATCTGGATCTTCACTGGTTACCTTTTGGTCAGAAATAACTCAATGAATCTTAAAGCACAGTGTAAATCCTGATTGGACAGTTACAATAAGCTTGCTGATCTAGATCTAAACAGTTCACCAAAGTGATAAAAGTTGTATCTGTGATGTAAAGGGTTAATAAATTTCTTTAAACATCCAGTGAAGAATAAATGGACAGAAAACTAAGAGTCTGTTTCATGAATTCATGGGTGAACAGAGTTAATCATCTCTGATATTGCTGGAGGAAATTAAGCTTGGCAGGTATTTTGTAAGGTGGCACCTGCGTGTTGGGATATCTTGCCTGGTCTGTCAGGATTTCCTGATAGATCAGGCTTTTCCATGTTAGCCAAGCTGTTTCTGCAGAATCTCTGTTTTAATGTCAAGCCCTCAGTACAATTACAACTAATACAATCATTTTGCATCCTTCAGTATTATCCATCTACTGAATTGTTCTTTTTAATGACTCTGGTGATGGGTGGGGAATGTGTGTAGAATAAAACAGCTTGGGAAAGCGGATAGTTACTATAGAAGGGGACCTAACTTGAGACCAACAACCAATATTATACAATTATTTACTTATTAGCTGGGGAATATGCTGTGATATTGACTTAAAAAATCGTTATTGACCGAGGCGATAGCCGAGGTCAATAACGATTTTTGCGGTCAATATCAACAGCATATTTCCCAGCTAATAAGTAAATAACTGTTTTATTACATGAACTATAAATAGTTATATATTAGTTTATTACATGAACTATAAATAATATAAAAGATGAAAACTTTCGCATTCTATTTATAGACAGGTCAATATCAGCGAAATCGGGTCAATATCTAGATTTATTGACTCGGTTATTTTGGGGGTGTGACCAATCACGTTGTGTCTATTTATAGTTCATGTAATAAATTTAATTAAACACTCATTTTTTTCATAATGTAGAACTCTATTTAAAAAAAGCTACTTAATTTTCTTACATTCTAATATTTTGAAGCTTTGATTGCCTGGTGTCACTTGGTCTTAGAAATATGGGTAAGTTGCGCCAAAAATGCAGAGCCAACAAAACAGAGGAATATTATATAGAGGTATTTCATAAAATAAAAATATACTGTTCTGGATTTTATATAGCATGAGAGGCCCTCTAATAATTTGCAAACATTTTTCTGTTATACTTTTAATCCACAGAGGAACATTTCATTATTATATACCTCGATTCAGAGCAATCTATAATACTGCTAAAGGCACAGGGGGGTCACAGCCAGTTTTCTCATTGCTGCTTTACCCTGGAATAAATGTAAATTTTTGTAATATCCAGAATTTTTTGAATTTTTGCATTCCTGATTTTCTTGAGAAACTACCTGTCATGTCAAATGTTATGGAATATCTGTTGTTATAAGATTTTGTTTGCAGATTACTGTTTTACAGCAATAACTGATGTTTCAGCTGTTTTTATACCAATTTTGTAAAACAACAAATCTGTTGTGATTAACTTGCACTGAACTTGTCATAAATCGTTATTTCATTGTTTTGTTTATCATCAGAAACCCTTTACTTCAAGCATGTGGTTTTTATCACATTGGCAAGCAGTGTAGATCCAGATCAGCCTGCACATCAGTGCCATCTGATCAGGATCTACAATGTTCACTTTTAGAACCATTAAATTAGTTTTGACCAAGAAGGGAATCATGCAGATCTTGATCAGACTGCATCAATGTGCATGTTGATCTGGATCTACACTGGTCACATGTAATAAAGGCATTTTCATGTAGTAATGGGTAAAGTGAGAATTTTATGGGAATGTCTGGTATAAATATCCATGTCTACACATTTAAATATTCAATTCTTTTGTTTAGACTGAACAAACTCAAAAGAAATTTCAAATTTAAAAGCAAATTTACAATTCATGCATTATTTATGATGTGTCGTGTTTGTACATAGATAAAGTTTTAGAAGGTTTTAAAGATGTTTGCTTTGTACTTAGTTTGGGCAAGTTGTTGAGAGATCTGTGTTGAGTTCATATATTGCTTAATTGATGGTCCTTTTAGAGGAAGACTGTAAACATTGAGTCAGGTACTTTAAGTATATTTAATTTGACTGTTCAAATAAGATCAGTACTTGCACAAGAACACTTACAGTTATTTGTCTTATCTTTATATGATCTGGTGAAATTATAATGTATATAATTATTAAATCATAATTTTGTTCAGGTCAAGTTATATTCAAGTTTTTTCCTATTGTTTCAATAAAATTGATACTGTACTATCATTTTAAATTTGAGGGGACCTAGTGTTTGCATAATACCGGCAAATAAAGAATTTGTGGAGTCATGAATTCGGGCAGCTGTATTATTCTATTATGAAACATTCTTAAATGGTGGTTGAATTTCGTGCACTTTTCCAAACGCAAAATACGCAAAAATTAACCTGTAGAAATAAAATGATAACACAGTACTCATTATTATGTATTGCATCAGTCATATGTTAATTTCTCTGATTTTATTAGTTTTTATGCTGATACTCATAAAATGTAACTGAAAATTATAATCTTATTATTATGGTGTCCAATTGCTTGAGGAAGATGGCTCAAACAAACAGTGACTTAATCTGCAATATTTTTATCTTCACCCAAAACATTATGATTATTTTTGACACATTTTATTTTCTCATTATCAATTTTATGGTTTAGATTCAAGTGTCACTACAAGAATTATCAGTAATCTCCCTCTAGTGTTTGCATTATCTGCCCTTATCTGTGTTGTTATCTCCCCTGCTGTTATAAATCCCCATATTTTTGTCTTTGTTTGCTGGGACGGACTGCAATTTATAAGAGTTTATTACATGTACCTATAAATATTTAAATAAATATTTGAATAAGTGTTTGAATTGATGTTACAGTCAATATTTGAACAGGTCATAAATGTCGGCATGTGCTCTCTTGTAATTATTATGTATGTGAATTACACACGCCTGTAATTATATTGTATGTGAATTGCACACATTTTGCTGGGCATCAGCTGCACATGTTGACTGGAATAGGTTTTCTTGCCGTTTTTCACATGTATGAAACCAAACAGCTTGGATGAGAGCATGTTGAAACTTGGATTTCTTTTACTATACCAATAAAGTGTAGCCCAATTTTTTTATTATTTCAGACTTCATTACTGCATTAGAATATTTTCAGACATATAACATACATTGTAATGTTTTGGGCAGGAATATTAAGAGATTTTGTGTTTTAACCCTTTCCTCCTGCCAGCTGATCTGGATCTACACTGGTCGCACACGCATAAAAAGGCGTATATATGGAGGAAAGGGTTAAACAAAAAAGATTTGGGTTTCAACTGAAGATGATCTTCAGTTCTAATGAGGGGAATTCTGGCTCATAATGAGGGAAATGTTGGTTTCAAATAAGGGAAAATTGGGTTTTAAGAGGGATTTTGACTTTAAAATGTTCTTCAAATAAGATTTTTTTATTTTCATGATGTGAAAGGGTCGTTAACCCATTCCTTTTATCACATTGGCAACCAGTGAAGGTCCAGATCAGCTGGCACCCCAGTGCACACTGATGTGCAGGCTGATCTTGATCGATATTGTTAACCCATGAGATAATGGAGTAAAGGATTAATATCTAAATGCTAAATCCCATCAGAATAAGAAAAACTTGTAAGGTCTGGATTTTAAGCTTTTATGCTTTATATCTTAACATTTTATTAGTTTGAAAAAAGGTGGATAAATGCATAAAAATTGTGTTTTAACTCACCAGTTATTTTGCTACAATCTATTACGCTAGTGTTACTCTTTTTGAGCTTCAAAATTTATTGCTTTTAAATAGTTTGGTTGGTATGAAAAGTTAAATAGTGGAAAGAAGTGTCTGTATAGAAAGGGATTACAGTTTCCTTCAGCTGTCTTAAGACCACAATGGCTTTGTATAAGACATGTAAATTGAAATTTAGATCTAGTTTTGTTATGATCAGAGAAAAATAAAAGATTTGTGACATGGTAGGGTAGTGATAAAGGCATGACATTCCTTCACTTTGTTCAAGTTTTAATACCAATTTTCATAGATAACGGTTGATAAATTTAACAGCTCCGAGATAAGTTATAGTTATATATGAGGCCCATTAGTAGACACATTGATCAAATTTGACAATTCTAATCCCTGCTTGTTTTCAAATAAATGTTAATTTTTGTTCATCAATTGAATCGATTCCTGAACATTTCAACGTCAAACTGATTCCATTCAATTTTTGTTTTTGCATGTCTTTGTGCAGCTAAATCAAAAGCTATTCGATTTGTTTGTTACATTTGTGAATATTTATTTCAAAGAGTTGTAACTATGAAGGCTGTTACATTTCATTTCGTTTCAGAAATTGATCAATACAATTTGCATAAATGTTAGTTGATTTGAGTTTCCCTTATGTTATATTATGGAAATGTTATTACAATGTTACATGTTTACCTTAATTGTATTTTGATTATTTGAAATGTGTTGTATAATTTACCTTAAATAAATGTATAAAACATAAGGTTTCTGTTATTGAGAGCAAATACAAAGTTTAACATTGTAATTATTGTTACATATGTTAGCACTGCATGCTTTATTTTTTAATGCTAATTGTATTGGCAACCAGTGTAGACTTATATCAGTGATCAGGGTCTACACTGTTGGCCATTCAGTTGATGAACATTGAAGTCCATAATAATGTGTGTGCAACATGTGTAGACACAGATGTGCTGGCTGATCTTGATCTGCAGTGGACTCATCTTGGTCAGAAATAACCAATAACAATGGATGTGCCTGCTGATCTGGATCTACACTGTTTGCTCATGCAGTAAAGGTGTTTTGGTGGAGTAAAGGGTTAATATCTAAAAACATCCAAATGAAGAATGAATAGACTGACATTGATTTAAGTTGAGTGCATTATATTCATTTGATTATGGTTTAACCCTTTGAGCCATGGTTTACAACTTTTATCCCATGGGCAAAACTTGTAGATCCAGATCAGCTGGCACATCTGTGCCAACTGATCAAGATCTACACTGTTTTTAGATTCAATAGGTAATTTTTATCCTGATGCAAACTGTGTAGATCCAGTCAGATTTGCTGGATTAGATCTGGATTTATACTGGGATAAAAGGTGTATACATGTAGTAAAGGGTTAAAGCTGAGCAGCTGTGCTAATATTATGCAATGATACTTGCAAAACAAAAGCTCCAGTTTGTGAAGGTGTGTATACTGAGAAAAGGTGTATACTAAACAGTTCTTGCCCCCCCCCCCCCCCCCAATAAATTGTGGCCAGCCCAGCCCCCCTAAATTGTGGCCAGCCCAGTCTCCCTAAATTGTGGCCAGCCCAGTCCCCCTAAATTGTGCCCAGTCCAGTCCCCCTGAATTTTGGCCAGTACAGCCCCAAATCCTGCCAGTATGGATAACAGTTAATGGCCATAAAACAGTAGCCTCTAAAATACATTTTGAAAGTTGCATGCAGCTCAACAAGCTGTAGGTGAACTGGAGAGGACAAACCTAGCAGATATTGATACCACATAACTGTGTTAGATACACTGGTTAGTTGTAGGTAAAATAGCATGAACTGCAAAGCCAAGATGACAGTAATGCTTCTGCTATATTTGATGATGATAATCCAGGGGATGATGATGTTGATGATGATGATGATGGTTTGTGAAGATAGTGATGATGATATATGGCAATGGTGATGATGATGATGGTGATTGTTGGTGATGATGATGATTGGTTGGTGATGATGGAGATGGTGATGATCATATATGATGGTGATGATGATGATGGTGATGACAACACTAATAGTAGTAAAGACGGTGCTTATGATGTCCAATTGTCAATGATATTAAGTCCCAATAGAATTCACCTTTTTCTTGGACATGTTGCTGTTATCCAGTTGTCTCTTGGGCGAGCTCTCTGTGTTGCTAAGTACATTAAGTATCTTTTCTGCAAATAATTGGGTCACCAGGTCAATCTACTAGTATTAAATATACATGTGCAGAAACACTGCCATCGTATTAAATGGGAAATTTTAGTTAATAAAATTGAAAATTCATGGAGTATTCTCTCCTCAAAAGGTGGATGCCACAAAAAACATTTTAATCATGGTGGAAGCTTCATGCAGACATAAATTTAGGTCCTGAAAAGATGGCTAAACCTTTCATCTTTTGTGTTTATCTCAGACAACATGAATGAAATGTTCCCAGCAAAGGTGTGAGGTCATTTTGATCAAGGTCAACATAACTTTTACTTAAATTGTAAAATGATTCCAATAAGAAACATTTGGGATCGACAACATAATTATGAGGCTGCTATTCTTTGCAAATTTTGCCTTGTTATTTTGGTATTTTATAAGCTAATCCACTTCACATTCAGATTTAATTAGCATGAAAAATGAGAATTCTCAAAAAACCACAGAATGTCTGAATTGCACCTTTGCCAGACACACTTAAGTAATGCAGCAAGATTGACAATGAGGTATGGCTCAGTGGTGGAGAATTAACCATGTTATTTAACAGGAATCAGTAAGAAGCTGTTTTAATTTGCTGCTACTTAGCATCTTATTATACTCACTGAACTCTGATGATCTTTGATAAATTAAACCTATCAGCACACATGTAGTTCCTGTATTAGGTTCTGTCTAGATTACAGTGGGTTATGAAATGAGTTACTTAGCAGTTTAAGCCCCTGTCACATTATACTGCATTTCCGTTGCATTTGCATGGTGCATTGCAAGAGTGCCATGAGATCGCAAGAAAAATCTGATATTTTTCGTGAAGATGGAGATGTCTTGGCATCTTACAGCGACCAAAGTATTGTTGCTGGGTAGTTTTTATGAGTGTCTGTGTTTTTTATTGTGCATGCTGAAAGTGTCCACCTTCAGTCAGTGTTCTAGGTGATCCTAACGTGTTTACTGGCTATGCCACTGCATTGCTGCAGCAATGCTTGATATTGTACTGCCTGGACCTCCGCATTCTTGAACGCCATAGGATCGCTGTGAGAATGCAGCCATTGTGTGACAGGGGTTTTGCTTTTTGTCCATATCTTATCATAAGAGGCATAAATTATAATTTAAACATAACAATACATCACCATAGTGTTGGTCTTGTGGGGGGAGGGGGGTGGTTGGGCGGATTGATGAGATAATTTCTGACAAAATCATTAAAAACACACAAAGACTGAACAAGGGATATATATATTAAGGGATCAGGAAATGCTGGGTGACATTATTTGCAATATCTTGCCAGTGCATTGATAAAAAACAAATTCAATCTGCAAAGGAACTCTCTTTATTACAGTGCAAGTTCCTGGTACTCTTGTCATGACACATACAGGATTGCATAACAACGTTTCACATTGAAAGCATGACATCGATACATTTGACTTAGCAAACAGCCTATCACTCTAAACACAGCTTATGACTTTGGATATATTATTTAACTGTTAACTCCATATATGCATGTTCTAATGTTTGTGACCAGTGTTGATCCAGATCAATTGGCATGGATCTGCTGACCGTTCTGGATCTACAGTAATTGTCCATGCAATATTACAACCATCCCATGGAGTTAATGGTTAATGCATATTTAGACAGACCAATTCAAAAATACAATTAAACACATTTAAATTTAATTATGTTGCACTTTCTTGACCTTACCATGCAAATTCGGAAGGTCATTTTTATCTGTCCTTTATTTAATCTTCAAACCCTTTTTTTAATCAGATGGCCTGAATACATCTATAAAATGTGGAAATTCTGTTGTTTTTAAACTAATTCATTCAATAATCTGAAAGTAATGGAAAAAAACCATCCATCTCTGAAATGTGTTTTGGACACAAATTTTGATCAATATCCCATAAAAACCCTGGAAAGATCTTTAAAATACTTCACAGTTGTTTGCTGTTGTCTGAATCGCATAAGTTATTTGAGAAAAAAAAACTATTTTCTTTTTTTGAAGCAATCTTGCTCCAATATTTAATTTAATGATAGATAACATTTTCACCACAGAGACTGCATGCTCCTGTGTTTTTGTGACATGTGAGTGCTTAAGCCTGCTTTACACTGTCCCAGAATACAGCCCCAAATCCTCCAGGTTTCAAAACCAGGGCTCACCGGGACCGCATCAGTAGTGAAGCTGGGGATCGCCAGAAAGTGGCCCCTGTTGTGTTTAAAATTTTAAAATTCCAATGCCGGCTTATTCTGTGAGATCCCGGGCATCGCCCTACCTCTAACGGCACGATCACTCTAGCCACCAGGTGAAACATTAGTAAACCAGCAGCTGTGTCCAAGGTGGAAATAAAGTGACTTCCCGGTTTGGCCAAACATGTCAAGGAGGAGAGCTAATGTAGCCCCAACTCGTGCAGGTCGAACTACAGTTTGGCACCGTGGCAGCTGGTGAATGTCAGCATAGTAATGGTGGAGCCATGGTAACGCTACGGTGCAAGCTGGTGGACACCTATTCAACTTCAGAAGCCATATTAAAACCATGATTTTATATAATTGTCCAAACAGGGATCCACTAGGCAGTGTGAACTAGGCCTTACGAATCTTCCCGGTCATCGCGGTCCACCGGCTACAATTTACCAGGACGCACCGCGGCATACACTTGAACAGTGTGAAGCAGGCTTTAGGTGAGGGAATTGAGAACTCATTAAATTAAAAGGGGAGTCATAACTCTGAAGTAAAAATTGGGTACCGTATTCCGTTGTGCATAACGCGCATTGATGTATAACGCGCACCCATAATTTTGGTAAAAAATCGGCGGAAAAGCCGATTTCGGATGTATAACACGCATCAAAAATCGGCGCAAACGTAAGAAAATTTGGCTCCGATCTGAAGTATTTGTGTTGAAATAAAATATTACAAAGTAAAAACCATTAGTACACAAAAAAGATAGTAAAACAAAATCGGCGCCGACATAAGAAAATTCGGCGCGAATAAGTAAAATCGGCGCCGATTTGAAGTATTAAATTTGGTGCTGAAGTAAAATACAACAAAGTACAGAAAATCTTTAATTAACAATTAAGACAGTAAAATAATCATTATAATTAACGCAAACATGTCACCACCTACTCCAACAATTGCATGCCAATCAGCTTATATATTGTCACACCTGTCAGGAATTAGCTCCATTTATCATATTTGAACAATAGGCATATTTGCATGTGCTTCAAACAAGGCAAGAGGCGTGAAAAGTATTATGAAAAAGGTCCTTTGAAACTCGAGATTAATTGTTAGTAACTATCAATATTTCGTAACAAGTCCAGATTGAAAGATGTTTCTGTAACATGTAATTACGCATAGAATTAATTGCAAAATAATAAAACCAAATATTATATTATATAAAACTCAATTTTTCACATTGCCAGAATCTATTGAACGAGATGACAACAGCATTTGTGATTGTTTTATAATGTACTTCATCCGGTATAAATTTGAACAGCAAATGGCGGCCAATTTCGAAGTTAGTTTAGCAAAAAATTCAATGTCTTTTATGTAAGATCTTTCCTAAACTTTAATAGTTTGTTTCTTTAAAAAACTACAATTTGTTTTACTGTAATTCCGTGAAGAATCCTCGTGTGAGGACGGCTCGTTTCGTACTCGAATTCTGATATTCTTGCTGATCAGTGTGCTTTGTTTTTTCGGCGAAATTTAAGTGAAGAAATATACTGAAAAAGTTTATAGGATGTATAACGCGCACCCACGCGCATTTCGTGAGGTAAAAATGTGCGCGGTATACATAGCGGAATACGGTATTCAATTCTTTGCAATAATTTTCTGAAACCAGAGTTTTTGTGACACAGTTCCTAAAGTAATTTGATATTCTGTACTGAAAATTTGAGATATTCCTGAAAATCAGCTTGTTTCCCTTGAGAACTCGGCAAACTTTCAACAAATTGATGAAGTTCAAAGTCGGTAGTTTAATTACAAACTTATCCATTATTATTTCAATATAATATAAAAGTTGCTTTTACTTTAAAACCATCCATTAATTTTGTTGAAAACATGGTATTATAAGCTTGATTTAATTTCTCTATTCTTTATAACTGATGTATGCTTTTCCTGAGAACGTGAACCACAACAAAGTTATCAGTTTTTGTAACTATAGATTATGTGTTGCCACCATTAAAAAACTCAAAAGTTTTCCACCATTAAAGAGGACTTGAAGAGATTGTAATATTTAAAGTTACATTACTGTTGGTAATTTAGTCCAAAAATCTGTAAACAACCCATTAACTCAGGCTCAAAACAAAAAAAAGTCCACTAACTTAATTTAGCAGAGTTCATTGTTAAATTGCAAATGATGCCTTTAAATCTGCAGATATTATTTCTTTACCCTTTAGGTAAGGCTTATATCGCATAGGCAAACAGTTTAGATCAAGATCAGCTGCCACATCCATGATTCATCAGGTTATTTAGGACCCAAACATTTAGATCCAGATCAGATGACACAGAATTGTGGTGGGTGATTTGGATCTAAGCTAGTCATCAGTGTGATAAAAGGCATATAAATGGAGTAAAGGGTTAAAAAATAAACAAAAGCAAATTGTAAATGCTGCTTTAAACTCTTCAGATATTAAAAATTAAACAAAAAAATGCCAGGTTATTGACAGGAAGATTGCTGCTCTGTATTTCCAGAGGATCCCCCAAGATAGATGGATATTAAAGGCTTTTGCTGATCTCTTTTTTCCTCATGAATGATTCAAAACATGGTATTCCAGCAGTGCAATCTATCTTAAACAGCATCCTGGGAATTGCTTTGCCCAGTACTTTGATAGAAATTAATGATTAACTCTGTTTTCAAGTTATATTGAGCCTTAATTGAATGCCATGATTTGATGATGCACTCACTAAGTGGATTTCAAAACTTTCTGGGAAAGTCATCATTTGAAAGTAGGCAAGTTTCCCTAATAGATAATTGGTCCAATCAATTAAGTACAGACAGTACCAAATACATGGAAAACATTTATTAGCCAGTGAATAATGTCAACTATTCCTGTGATTAATGTCATTTATTCATTTAACAGACATTATCAAGAAAATATTTGGGTTTAGTGCATGTATTCATTCACATTTACAACTGTTAATCCCTCAGCTCACTTTAATAGACATTACAGAAGTTTAATGTTAATTTTTCTACTACCAAACATTGGAAAACTTCTTGGGGTTTCACTCAAATTAATTTTTTGCTGTTGATACTTTATTGCACATTTAGTCCTGCATGACCAGAACACATGGCAGTATCATGTTGTTGGTTTTTACATGACTACATGTATATATTAATTTATCTGGCTCCTTGCAGAAAAAGATGTGATAGGACTGTGTACTTGCTTGGTTTCTGTACCATCAACAAATTTTATCCATTCAGAACTTAAATAAATGGATTATCTATCCATAAAGATAAGATTTAACAATCAAATTGGTAGGTCGGGAGTGGAGTAATTCTTTACACCAATAGATTCCTGTAGGAGTGAATCAAGCATTGAATACCACCAGAGGCTTCACAGTTTGCTAATTATTAGAACCCTAGAAATTTTAATGGAATGACCCACTTTCAGAGACGGGTAAGTCTATTAAACAAATAAAGCAGGCTGCACAGTGCCAGACCCTAAAACACTTGTGGTTTCAAATCGAAACTAGATACCAGACTGCCACAATAGATGTTTAGATACAACAATTGTTGCCCATAAAGCATCCAAGAAAACTTCATCAGTTAAGACCTCAGTCATTACCATCGGACATTCTTGGACACAAATCAATGTGTAATTTAGCACCACACATTATAACTGTTATTACAGTTTTCTTGATTGCAAGGCAGCTGTCTTGAAGTCCATAAATCACCTTCATATAGACATCATAATGACCATTATGGATTTTCCTAACTTCTCTCTGGAGAGTTGTAGTGATGGAAAGCTGTCTGTTTGTTGATAATAAAGGACAAATGCCAGACCTCAGACCATTAATAGTCTTTTAATTTCCCTAAGATTTAGGTTGGAATCTTTATTAAAGAAGCTGTGTCATAAAACGGTTATTGGGAACAATGCTGTGAATGCTGCTTGCATCACAATTACAGTTGAATTCATATAAACTGTATCAAAGAATTGCCATTGACGCATTTAGAACCTTGCTTAAATTCTGTATGGATGCCTGCAGTCCATGTGATCATACCCATGTATGTCTCCAGCAGGTAAGTCTGATTTGATAATGATGTAAGTGTTGTTTAGGTACATTAGGACTTTTCTCCAGATTGTCTGTAATGGCTCTGGTTCAACATGACATTAATGCTGTATTGCCAACTTTTGTTCTGTGAGACTGTAATGCCAGTAGTCCTGTTTGGCTGTCTTGTCTCCAGTTTAAAATCTGTAAGACACAATAATCCCACTTGCAGTGAAGGTTTTCTCAGATTGCTGTCCCCAGAGCAGGCATTGTTAGATGTGCTGTTTCTTAGAAAGGTAGTTTGATATTTAGCTTAGTGTTTATCAGGTTCTATAGAAATATATAGATGACCCCAAAGCCTTGCAGATACAGAGCCAGTGCCTAGCCATCCATGCAAAAGACAGACACAGTACAATTCCATTTGTATCCCCCCTTAAAGGACAGCCCAAGCCTGCAACTATACTTCCACTCACAACAATTGACATTCTGCGAGGGTTTGAAATTCGCATAATATTATTACCATCAAGGAAGATAATTGGAATTGATAACTACTCTAAGACATACTCATTCAGTTAACATGCTTTAGGGCACTTCTGCCTCCAGTTCAGGTTCCAAGATTATAAAAGTGAGCTTGGAAACCAGTCTCAAATCTCAAGCATCTGATTGGCTGAAATGGTGACCAGTTGCCATTTCAGCCAGCCAGATACTTGAGATTTGAGACCGGTTTCCATTCACCCTGGAACCTGGTGACACTGAAACTGTGAACTCCGAATGTTGCTTTGTGCTTTGGTTCTCTGGTTAAAACACTCGCAGACTCTCAATTATTTTAAATGGTCAGGTATACAGATATACAAATAAAGAAATGTTTCTTCAATTCCAGTTCTATGTGACATAAGAAATAATTTACTCTGTATTTGTCACCAGGAGAAAGTTAGTACAGCTTTGGACAAAATTTCTCTGGTAAAAAATCAATGTTTAGGTTTCTGATAATGCTGCAATCAGTGTTCATGTGCTCCACAGCAAAGTAATTGAATTGAATTTTATGATGGCAGGAGACAAAACTTATATCATCACGAGATCAATATGGTCTTCATGGCTTTGAAAATGTTGCTTAATAGAGTAAAATCTCAATAAAATACTTCACCGGAAGGAAGTGGGATGGATCCTGAAATAGAATCCCTGTTGGTTTATGTAATCAAAACTGCGGCCACATTTGTCAGGCACAGATTTTAAGCCATTAGATTGTGTTTTTATGAAAATACATTTTTTCCTCCGTGGTGTATTAAAATAAGACTGTTCAATAAGTTACTTTACATAATGTTTTATACTCCTCAAGATAGCAACATTACTTTGATCATCGCCATTCACATTTTAGTATTTTGATAAAAAATAATTGCTTTTTATAATTAGCCAAACAGTTTTCGAACATTTAAATAAGAGCATAGTTTAATTCGTTTATTCTTAGTATCACTGTTCTCTTAGATAGAAAATATTTAATCAAATAGTTTGTCTACTTTTCTTTATAAAATGTTTGTTTTGCTGCTGAATTCTGGTAATACAGTACAAGTTTAGTGAAGAGACATAAATTATATGGTTTACATAATGGATAACTACATCAGTATGTTACCCATAACTAGATAACTTGTTTAAACAAAATAAGTTTCTAGGATGAATTAACGTAAACTTCATTTTAAATGTCAATCCCCTAATAAATGCCTACCCCCGCACCCCACCCTTGACGTCTTTTAGGGAAAATATTAATCAGTTAATCCATATTTATTATCCAATATCCTTCAGAATCATATATTAGAATAAAAATAATTAATATAAATAATAAGCGCCCGGGCCTTTCAGAAAATGTGAAGCCCCGGGGGCATTTAGAAGAATTTATACGGTATTTATATTTTTTCATATCATAGAAAATCCAGAATTTTAATTATCTTACAAGGTTTCCTGACAATTATTATTATGACCAGTATAAATTTGACCGGTATTTGTTTTATTAGCAAGAGTATAGTAGTATAGCATAACAGTATCAGATAATTATTTATCTTGACTGAAGAAAAAGTAGTCTAAATAGTCTTTTTAATTCTAAACCAATTCTAGGTTGGTCAAATTAAGTTTTGATTTGTAGAAATGTTCGGTTTTTGATGAATGAGAGGTTAATTCTTTGAAAGATGCTGTAATTTTTTGGCTGTGAACATTTAGGTTTCCAATATTCCTTCTTTGATAAAGACACTTTCTTCCTGGAGGGAACACACAATTTTGGCAGGATTTTGGCAAAGTTCTCCTTCATTTCATGCTAGAGTTGTGGCTGTCTGATAGTAAAATTGTACTAGATCAATATAGTGTTTGTTAGATTATTGATACGCTAGTAAACCGGTGCATGCTGCGCAACAAATGATCAGAAGCACCGAGATGCAAACACTTCAATCTTATGCCAGTATTGTTTTACTTACAACTAAAGATTATAATCTTTTAGACACTCCAGTTGCACTTGGTTGATGTGCATCTCCAAACTATTTTTCTTTTGATGTCAAAATTATTATTTTATGAAGGCAGAATATTTTATTATTAGTTTAACAGATATTTGTTTAAAAACACTTGCTGATTTTTATTGGGGAAGAAGGGAGAATTAGGGATATCCAAGGTATTGAATAGCTACATTAATTTTCATTCAAACAGTTAATAAAAATTTATTATGTAGTTACTTTATTTTGACTTCAATACAAGCTGCATTATGTGAAATATTTTTTTTTAATTTAAGCTATATTATCTCAGTTTCTTGTTATATTTTTTTCCTACATATAAAAATATATTATTTGAGTTTCTTTATTTAAACATAACTTTATTGACATTTATTACAATCATAAATAAAAAATGTTACTGTCTCAATTTACTAACATCTTATTGTTTACTTTAACTTAGAGAACATCATCTCAATCACAATACATTTTTACCTCTGTATATCGATATAAATTTAATAATATTGGGATTTTTATCTCAGTCATAATGAAGGGGCTCAACAGTGGCCTTAAATTATTAAGAATTACTTGACAGAACGTTTCCTTTTATTATCTATAATGTTAAATGTTTTCTTTGACAAATATGAATGAAGACAAACTAATACAAACAATAAAAAATAATTATGCCGGATTTGAAAATTCTTCAAAATTTGCATTTTTCTGGCAAATTTCCAACAGATTTTTGTATAGGGCACAGGCCTTGATCAAAATAATATCATAAATAATTTTATTTATAATAAGTCTTCATTGGTCAATATCTGGTCTGAAAATGGAGGGAAAAAAGTTATTTGCATAATATTTTTCTCATTTTAGGTAGTATGATGACCAATAACTGCTTTAAAATTAACGTTGTTGATATAAATCTATTAAACATCTAAGAAATTACAATTTATTACAGTTTATGTTCAATGGCATTTAAATTTTAGATATGATAACAAAATTTAAATTTTTTATTCATTTATGCCAATATAAGACCTTCTGGAACCTGCTCTTTTTTATGTCTTTATATGAAGATAACTTTTTGACACTTGGAACTTTATCTGTCACAATATAATTTATTATATTTCGGCTGCTAGTGATTTACCTGATTTTATAAGCATCAACAGTATGACATGACTGGAATCACATTAGATTATGATTACCCAATGGAGCTGTTACTTAACCAGAATCAGTTTCTGAATGTTCAAAATATTTCAAAAACTTGATCAGATGCAGGCCCAGCTGCCTGGAAAGAATGAACAGAAGACGTAATCAGTGTAGAACAGGAGATATTACAGAAGTATCATTAGTGAGGACATTTACCTGTACATTGTATTTAGTGAGGTAAGATTAATTGGCTTTGTCAGATCCCCCTTTCCAGGCTTTTTCTGCCACGAAAACTGCAAATCTTAATGTTTGCCAGAGAAAAACCAGAGAAATAATGCTGTGTATGTGTGCTATGGAACATGGAATGAGTGTGTTTCTTCTTGAAATGAGGATACCATATGTGCGATGTTATCGTAGGTTTGTGCGGCAGTTTAGAATGGTTAGAATGTGTGACAATAGATTGCTCCTCATTATATTCTTTGTCTTTAAGTAGACAGTAAGGCATTATAGCTAAGAGACAATGAAAACCACATGTTAACTATTTTCTTATGCTCGTTGTAGGTATGTACCATGGCACCATTATAATGCACATCTTTATTTTTTGCATATTTTGCACTAGAAAAATGCATGTAGTCGAAACCCAGATTAACAAACTTTGTGAATTTATGTCAGTGCAGGGCCCAAGATCATAAAGCTTAGTTTGGAGATCAGTCTCAAATCTCAAGCATCTGATTGGCTGAAATAGTGACCAGTTGCCATTTCAGCCAATCAGATGCTTGAGATTTAAGACTGATTGCCTGATTTAGTTTTAAGATCTTGGGCCCAGTTGAATCTTCAAGCATGAAACTGTTTCTGTTAATGCAGTAGTTTACTGGTTTTACAGTTTCCAATCAGAATGATTCGCTTACTTAGTGTTACTTCATGGGTAACCCCCACAGGTCTGCTGTTGATAAACAACATCAAGAATTGTTTGTTCTGAGTATGTCTGGATCCTTCATGACTCCACATCAATATCAATCTATGGTAAACAAAAATTCAAAGAATTTGTTGGGGGTAGAGCAGAAAAGGAGCTTTCATTTCAACTTTGATATTCATTATTACTTGGAATTACAATAAATACAAGAAGTGTTTGAAATCTTTGAGTAGTAGGTAGACATATTGTCTGCGAACATACAGTGCAGCTCTGCTGCATCCTAATACTCTACAGAATTGCCAAGTAGTTTCAGGTAAAGTCTGTTGACCATTACCATTCAACTTCATTTTCCACTATAGTCTAGTCATAAGAAATGTTGCAACCTTTACCCTACAACTTCTGTTTTTGCTGTAGCCTGGTCACATGATGTGCTGTATCCTAAACCCTATGTACAGCTTCAGTCCACAGTATGGCCTCGTAGTTCTAAGACTTGTGTAGTCTGAGTCACATAATTATAGTGCTGAAGCTTCATTTCCTCTTATTGTCTGGTCACATATGGTTGTTTGTTTTTATGCCCCCACAAAGTGGGAGGCGTATAGAGTGGCAATCGTCTGTCCGTACGACCCCCAAATCTTGTGGCATTAACTCCTCCTAAACTATCTGGCAGATTCTTTCAAACTAACAATGCATAGATGATCAAGTAGGATGTGTAGATGATCATTAAGAAAGGATTTTTTCCTGCGACCATTTTTACCAGAGTTGTGGCACTTCTTGATTCCTAATGTTGTTGAAGCAGTGGGGGCATCAGTGTCTAAGGACACATTCTTGATTTTTACTGTAAGGAGAAGGGGTCTTTAGCCTGATATTAAGGGGACAAATCCTGATCATGTTTCAATAGAGAAATAAAAATTAAAAAAACCTGGTGCATAGTAAACTTCTGTTAAAAACTCCATTATTTAAAATTAATTTGGCCATACACTCATTCTCGTGCACTTTCATTCATATCAAAGCATAGTAAGAGAACAACCTTCCCACTCATTTGTTGAAAGTATTCATGTAGGAGTCACTAATAAAATCCTGAATCAAAAACCTCAGGACTTTTTTCTTCTGGGAAGATACTTCTATTAAATACAGTATCATTCATAAGGTTATTGCAGAGAGCAAGGGATCCAGATAAAGTATATCTGTTCAAGATAAAAGGTTGCAGCAAGCATTATTTCAATCACTTGTTGTTGTTTTTTTCATCCTTGAATATTTTGCTTCATGTAATGCCATGGCGAAAACAACAACAGTAATATTATAAAAACTTCCCTATGCTTTGAAAATGTCCACAGAACAAGCATATTGTGTATAGGGTGTTTCAGTAGACAAGTGCCTATTAGGAACAGTGAGAAGTGTTGACCCCCATGGGGACATTGTGTCAGACATTTACTACTGGTGCTGCTTGCATATATTGTTCTCCTGTGGTCATACTTGTTAAATCTGACAGCCAGACAAGAATTGATTTGTTTCATAAGCCAATTATCAGGTCATCCTAGTACACATCAGGGTTTTCTGAGGTGAAACCATTCACATTAAGTTTCAGTTAAAAAGGAATTCAAATAAATGTTTTAAATTTCAAAAAATAAATTAATTGTAATTCAGAAAAAAATCATATTTAGGTGAAGAGGGAAGTTCTCATAAAAATGGTGACTATACCCATACAAACACAGAATTAGCCACATTACATTACTGTAGACCAGATCATACTGCGCATCTGTGCTGTCTGGTCATGGTCTAAACTACGATTCAGTTATTCAAGTTGTCCGTTAAATTTTGCTCACCACATACACCACTATAAAGAGTGAGTCCTCATTATTATACCCAACTGAACAGTTAGTTAACACAAGCCCATACTGTGATGCTGGTGACATTCAGCACTTATGTGTGAGGTTACACTTAACCCTCAATCTACTAAAAGTTACAAGCCCTATAAGGTGCTCTTGACATAACAGGCTGAAGAGTGAGTTTACATTTAACCATTATTCTACCTGACTAAAAATTAATTTCAATCTGCTCTCCAAATTCACCTGGTTTAAAATGGAGTTTACACTTGGAACTTTATCTGTGCTTGTTCAATTGCTTTAATTGGCTATTTCAATTGTTAATGATATCCTATGCATGGAATGATTAAAGAGAAAACCACCATTCCGTCTTAGAGAGGACTGTTTAGTCTAATGGACTGGGGTTATTAGCGTTCAAGTGTTGGTAATTTACTGGCTATTTCTTACAGTGTCTCTTATTATTCTAAATGTGTAGATATTTTGTTGAGATCTACTTCATACTTTAATATGCCTAATAATTCTTTGCAATCACAGATTGAAAATTATAAATAGCATAGGTTCAGTTAATTAGCTATTAATTGTGCTAAGCAAGAGCATAAAGTGTGATTTTTTTCTGCCATGCCAAGATTCCTTCCATAAAAGGAGTGTATAGAAAACCATCAATTCTGTCTCGAAGGATATATCTGTTGTAAATTACTGCCGCTGGCTTATTTTGCTGTAATTATGTCCAATAAAGCTGCTTGTTTGAAGTCGAGATAGATATAAATCTTGGAGACATTTCCGCAAAGATTTCTCAGCAATTTTCTCCCATATTGATTTTTGTTGACACAGAATTGGACATCTAAGAAAGAAGAACTTGTATTACTCCCTAAATCTCCCGAGTGCTCCAAGATGGCAGCATGCAAGCAGAGAGAAAAACGACAATTTTTCCTTGATAGCTGCACTTTTAAACTACATAAGGGAAACAATACATGTTTCTTTCTTACTTTGGCAGTTCATGATTATCTCCCATAAAAGTAGATAAAAGTTCCATCTGTCTCCCTGATCTCTCTGTCAATATTGCTTACGCAATTTAAACATTTCTAAATAAGTAAAAAATTACTCAAGTGATTGATTTCAAACTTCACATGGATGTTCCTCAATAATCCAATGATCACTTCATCCAAGCATTTAATAGTTCCATTAACTCCCTTTGTGCGACAAGGAAGGTCATAAATGAGTTGCATACCCTGAAATGTAGCATTGTCCTATAAAATTATTATTCCTTTTCATTATTTAGCAAATGTGTTTTTCACTTAGGCTTATAAAAACACTTGGTATTTCACCCATGATTATGTTTTACAACCGTTGAGTCAGTATGTAATACTTTAAATAGAGTTAGCACAGTATTTGTACACATGAATCTATTGCATGTCTGTCCATTTAGATTGGGCATTGAAAACTAAAGTAATGTGGTTGTTTCATTTAGTTCTAGTGTCATATATATCTTCACTTTTTTTTTTCAAGAAAATAACTGGTAAATGTAGTGCAAAAATGTGTATTCCAAACAAGAAACAAATCAATATTTAAATTACTTCTACAATAAACCAGTGTTGTAACTACACCAGTCATATTTGAAAAAAAATTTCAGCATTGATTCTATGTATATTTTCTGGACGAATGATGGGTCATAATATATTATTACTATGTAACTATTACTTGAGTATATTTACTTTAGTACAATTAGGCCGGCTGAAGGGGAGTTTAGGCCCGGCTTTAAATAGAGGTTTATAGCGAATGCTGAGAACAAGCTGGCCCGGCTTTATATATAGATCGTTGAGTAATGAACGGGAACCATGTTGTATGCACTTTAAGTTCAATGTCAAGCTATTTATAATTGAGTATATAAATATAAATATTGAATTGAATTATCTCCCCTTAACTATAAATATAAATATATATGCATGTATAAATTATATAAATAGATCGAGGAGTCGGTGTTTCCTTTTAATTATGCGAATTGAAAGTTTATTGTTGTAAGCAGTTATAGAAAGAGTGTAGTAAGAGACATTGTTCAGATAGTTATTCTTGGATGATATTAAAGTTTGTGTTCTGTTTACGAATATTGGCAATCCTATGACTTGATTTTCAAATGTTTTTGATGTTGAAATTGATGGTTCTTGTGGGTTTCTGTTTTACAAGAAGGCGATTTCTTGTCTATAAAGTAAATAATTATTGTATAACCATTTTTTGTAGGTCTTTTTCTGTTGTTCAGAATAATTGTGACTCATCCCAATCCCCTCCCACCCCCCCCCCCCCCCCCTGGTTTACGGGATCAAGATGCTGAATATAGAAAGTTAGTATAGATTTTTCATCCTGAAAGTACCAAAGGAATTGTGTTGTACGTGGTAGAACAATTTTGAAAGATACTGTTGAATTTAAATAGAGCAAATTCATTCAATGTGGTTAGTGCTATGAAAATACCTGCATGAACTCTTACACCCAACATCTAACCTCTTTTAAATGTCGTCCACATATAACACATCTGTGTTATACTTTTCTTGTTCAAACTTTAAACATAAGTTACATTATTTTCACTTCTTTTTATGAAAAAAATTATTAAAATCCCTTCACGCATTTTGAAACCAATGTCATTTTTTAATCAAGGTAGGGGTAAAAGCAAAAGTCACAAAATTGTTGGTAGCAGGTAAATTATCCATTAACAAAAATTCATGTTTTCTTATTAAAATAAGTATTTTTGAACAATTCTATGCAATTCTCCAATAATCCAATTGCATAGCTTCTATACAGAAGATTTTTCAGCAGTTTTGGCCGGTTTCCATATACCCTTATTACAAGTGATAAGGTCGATTTTGTGACTTAAGTTTTTACCCTTAAATTGATTAAATGTTCTTGGTTGATGAATGCACATAAAATAATCAAACAAGGGGTATGCCAGGATGGATTTGAACATTTGCTGATTTGTATTTGACTTTTTTTTCGGCAAAAAATGAATTTTCATAAATTTACATCCACAAGAAACAAACATTTTCATTGTTTGTTCAAAAATTTGTGCTAAAATGATAGCACAGTTGATTTTTCAATGGCATTCCACAGGATTCAAATAAAAACATTATTTTGGAAATATTGTTTAATTTAGTGCCTTGTTATTTGAAATTATCCGAGTAAGCACCAGGGCCTATCATGGATAATTGCTCAAATTAGTGCTAGAATAGAAGCAGAGGTGGCTCTGACTAAATAAGTCTTAAAGCAGGTCCTCTCACTAGCTCAAACAATTTTTTTAGGGTTCCTTGCAAGCATCTGGTGTTGATAATACCCAGTTCAAATAATCTGGTCTTTTCTGACTAAAGTAATGAGAAGTTCAAACAGCTATTAACAGCTGTGCATGTGCAACACTGCTAAAAAAGGAACTATTAATTGAAGCATGATCAGATAACTGCTTTGGCAGTGTTATAGAATTAGGACACAGTTATCTCCCTTTAGTGTTACACCCAGCTCTGACATAGTTGCCTCTCTTTGAACAAATATTTTTTTTATATTTTTCAGAACTAAGCCAAACCAAGTCCTTAACAGGTGAATTCATCAAAAGTAAGTACCTTTAGCAGTATGTTGCCAAAAAGTATACAAGCAAACCAAGAACACACAAGACTTGCATCTAGTAAAAATCACTGTGATTGAAGATAAAATCTACATTGACCAACAGTCTGAATTTGGTTAGTGGTGGCTTTATCCAGTAACCATCTTACTTGGTGTTGGTGTTTATAAGCATATCTTTAAATCATTTTTGGAGTGATGTCCAATTTTGCTAATTTTGATTCTAATTTTATTGACTGGTTATAGAATTATTGTCAGTGTCTTGCCCAACTTATTAAGGTAAGACCTGTGTAATAGGCACTATTAAGAATCCAACATCTGATTATATTTTCATCAACTGCTTCATACCACTGACTTGTATGCAAAATTTTAATGATTTTCACCGTGTAGTTTTTGAGATTTTTAGCTTTTTTTATTTAAAAAAGTGAGAAAAAACGTGAAAGTATCCAATTTCTTTAATCGGTGACAAAATTTTTTGTTATTGATAAATTCAACCCTAATTTTTTTACGGTTTATCCAAAATATGTTATATTTTACTAAACCAATTTAAGATATAATATATAAATACAGAATTTGTCTTAAAATGACATTTTTTGACCAAATAAATTTAAAAAATGCATTTTTTATATTTCACGAGACTAAATTAATGAAAATTGTGCAAAATCCTGATTGGTGCAATATATCAAACTTTACCATTTTTAAACTATATACCTTAAACAACATTTAAACAAAATTTCAGAGAAGTTTACCGTCCAGTTTTAGAAATTTTCAAATTGATGACTTGAATAAACACTATTCTGATAGCGAAAACCCCTTTAATCTTGATTATTTTGCTTATTTTAGTTTAAATCATGACAATTTTATATTCAATGACAGAATTACACAGGAAAAAAAGAAAAATGCCAATTATTTAAGCTCTAGGCTTACAAAAAAAAATTAGCTTCCAGTGGGATTTGAACCCTGGTCCTCTTGCTTGATAGAAATCTATTCTAATTTGATACTATAGTTACTTCCCTTGGATACTCTTCTGGATATAGGTATTCATTACACAGGTCTTACCTTAATCAGTCAATTAAAAAAAAAAGAATCAGATAAACATATTTTATTACCATTTTGCTTGTTACAAATCTAACTCAATATGTTGTTTAATAATGTAAACTGTTAAAAAATCGGTCAGAGTAATTGTCAACAATTCCACAATTTCAGTTTTTTTTTGCCCTGTTTTCAATTAGAAGATGTTTGTGGGAATGTATAACATTAGGCAAACAACCAAAGTATGTCATAATTGTAATGTTAAATTTATCAAATAATGCTCATAACTTGGTTTCCAGCTCTACTATTCAATGAATAGTGGAGCTATGCTACTCAAGCCCACTGTCATCTTGCAACTCAAACATGTGATTGGTCAGTGGAAGACTGCATTCCATTTCAGCCAATCAGCTGTTAAAGATTGGAGACTGTGTCAATAAAGATGGTTTTTCTATGATTCATTTTATAGGTTGCCACAAAATTGTGTCTTAAATTTTTCTTTGTTAATCCTTTCCTCAACACATACATGTTTATGACTTGGGCGACCAGTGTAGATCCAGATCCACCAGCACATCCGTGCCATCTGATCAGGATCTGCATTGTCTGCTTTTTGTGTCGCCTGCGGTAGCAGGTAGACACATAGGGATCCTATTGTCCGTCGGCATCGGCGGCGGCGGCGTCGTCGTCCGGTAGTCCCCAAGCTTTAACATGAAACTTAATGTGGCCTATAACTTTGAAAGTACTTGTCCTATTCAGTTCATACTTGGAATATATCATCAGCATGAACACAGCGATCCGTGACAACAAGAACGATAACTCCGCTTTCACTATTTTATGAGTTATGCCCCTTTCAAATGCAACTTTAACATGAAACTCAATGTGACCTATTACTTTGAAAGTACTTGTCCTATTCACTTCATACTTGGAATATATCATCAGCATGAACACAGCGATTCATGACAACAAGAACGATAACTCCTCTTTCACTATTTTATGAGTTATACCCCTTTCAAATGCAACTTTAACATGAAACTTAATGTGGCCTATAACTTTAAAAGTACCTGTCCTATTCGCTTCATACTTGGAATATATCATCAGCATGAACACAGCGATCCGTGACAACAAGAACGATAACTCCGCTTTCACTATTTTATGAGTTATGCCCCTTTCAAATGCAACTTTAACATGAAACTCAATGTGACCTATTACTTTGAAAGTACTTGTCCTATTCACTTCATACTTGGAATATATCATCAGCATGAACACAGCGATTCGTGACAACAAGAACGATAACTCCTCTTTCACTATTTTATGAGTTATGCCCCTTTCAAATGCAACTTTAACATGAAACTTAATGTGACCTATTACTTTGAAAGTACTTGTCCTATTCACTTCATACTTGGAATATATCATCAGCATGAACACATCGATCCGTGACAACAAGAACGATAACTCCTCTGTCACTATTTTATGAGTTATACCCCTTTCAAATGCAACTTTAACATGAAACTTAATGTGGCCTATAACTTTAAAAGTACCTGTCCTATTCGCTTTATACTTGGAATATATCATCAGCATGAACACAGCGATCCGTGACAACAAGAACGATAGCTCCTCTATCACTATTTTATGAGTTATGCCCCTTTCAAATGAAACTTTAACATGAAACTTAATGTGACCTATAACTTTGAAAGTACTTGTCCTATTCACTTCAGACTTGGAATATATCATCAGCATGAACACAGCGATTCGTGACAACAAGAACGATAGCTCCTCTATCACTATTTTATGAGTTATGCCCCTTTCAAATGCAACTTTAACATGAAACTTAATGTTGCCTATAACTTTGAAAGTTCTTGTCCTATTCACTTCATACTTGGAATATATCATCAGCATGAACAAAGCAATCAGTGACAACAAAACAATAACTACTCTCACTATTTTATGAGTTATGCCCCTTTCAAATGTAATTTTAACATGAAACTTAATGTCGTCTATAACTTTGAAAGAACTTGTCCTATTCACTTCATACTTAAAATATATCATCAGCATAAACAACCCCATCTGTGCCAACAAGAATGATAACTCCAGTTCCAATATGTTTTGAGTTATGCCCCTTTCAAGTACCACTTTAACATGAAACTTAATGTTGCCTATAACTGTGAAAGAACCTATCCTTTTCACTTAAACCATCTGTGACAACAAGAATGATAACTCCAGTTTCAATATTTTTTGAGTTATGCCCCTTTCCAATGCAACTTTAACCTGAAACTTAATGTTGCCTATAACTTTGAAAGTACTTGTCCTATTCACTTCATACTTGGAATATATCATCAGCATGAACAATGCCGTCTGTGATGACAAGAATGATAACTCCAGTTTCAATATTTTTTTAGTTATGCCCCTTTCCAATGCAACTTTTACCTGAAACTTAATGTTGCCTATAACTTTGAAAGTACTTGTCTTATTCACTTCATACTTGGAATATATCATCAGCATGAACAATGCCATCTATGACAACAAGAATGATAACTCCAGTTTCAATATTTTTTGAGTTATGCCCCTTTCCAATGCAACTTTAACCTGAAACTTAATGTTGCCTATAACTTTGAAAGTACTTGTCCTATTCACTTCATACTTAGAATATATCATCAGTATGAAGAATGCCATCTGTGACGACAAGAGTCGTGCACTACTTATTTTTGTGCAACACAGCTTTATCCGTAATCACAGTTCGGTGATTGCAGAAAGTCTGCATTTACAAACCAATTTTTGAATATGATAACTCAGGTTTCAGTTATTCCCCTTTAAATGCATTTTAGATGACACATGTGTTCAGTGATGTAGTATTGAAATCAACTTAAATAAAAAAATTTTATTATATATGATTAAACATAGGCCCACGTTTCAACTATTTCCATGCAGGCGACACATGTGTTCCGCAGAACACAACATTCTAGTTGTTTTATTTGATTTCTACCCAAAAAGCAAGCAATTCAGATCCTGATCAGATGGCACAGATGTGCTGACTGATCGGGATCTACACTGGTCGCACATGTGATAAAAAGCATATCGAGGGTTGCATGCAAGACTGTCGTAACTTCATTGAAATAAAGAAGTTATGGCAGTCTTTCATGCACCTCTCGATATATATAAGGAGCAAGGGTTGAAATAGATTCCTTTGTTAACTCATGCTATATATGACATAATATTGCAGCATTCAGAGAGTACCGAGAGGGCATCAAGTTATTGGCTTCTTCAGATCTGTCCCATTGATTTTGACAGTGTTACTGATTTAAAAGCATTCCTTCTTGTCTTGGGAAGCCTCAATGCTAATCCTGTGTAAAAGACTGCATGCTAATGTATAAAAGTCCATTATTATTTCTCTGTACTTTCACATTATTCCCTTTAAGCTTATTACAACCAGCTTTTACTCTTCTAATTAATTCAAAGCACATGGTATGGTGAGGATTTTTCATCTGTGACAGAAAGAATGTGAAAACTTCTAAGAAAATTTCAATATATTAGGCTGTCTTGGTTGGTGTTACCTTGTTATGACAGAGATTCTATGAAGCTTGTCTATCAAATATAAGGTGAAAATTGTTTAACTATTGATTAAAAGGTGTTATAATCATTGCTGTCATTTTTCGCCTTCCTCACACTAGGACATTGAAAGCTTATTATTTTGTTTCTACTAATGCATTGATCATGGAGTTTACAAATGTTGGTAATTGTTTTATTCAAACTTTATACTTCATGGAATGTTTTGCATCCAGTGTGCAACCAGTGTAGATCCAGATCATCCTGCTGAACAGTCTGATCATGATCTTCTCTGTTTGCTTCTTGCAGGTCAGGTATAAGGGATCTAGATGCAAACAGTGTTAGGTCCAGATCACACTGCGTAAATGTTCAGATCAATCAGGATTTAAACAGGTCACACTTGGGATGTAAGGGGCAAAAGAGGCCACATTTTTAACTTGATAAAAGAGGCTACATTTTTAACTTGACAAAAGAGGCCACATTTTTAACTTGGCTATTCAAAGAGTAACTTGAAATAATATTTTTCATCAAATAATAATCCATAACTCTTCAAATCTTAATAATTGAATTTCCCTTCCACTCCCTTTGTCCCATTCATATCAGTTTACATTATTACGTTGCTTTTAACCCTTTCCCCCATATACACTCCTTTATGGCATGTGCAAACAGTGTAAATCCAGATCAGCCGGCACATCCAGATCTGAACTGTTCACTTTTTTTATTTATTAGGTTATTACTGACCAAAAAAGTGAACAGTGTAGATCCTGATCAGATGGCACGAATGTGCTGGCTTATCTGGATCTACTTTGGTCACACATATGCAAGGCATTAAATGGAGTAAAGGGTAAAGTTATCTTATATGAATTAAAATCTTGTCTAGAGTGTATCTCCACAACAGTTACTGTGAAAGGAAACAATGATTGTTCTAATATTTATTATGGGCAATGCACTAGAACCATGACTTTACCTGAAGTATTTAGAGAATTATTTCCCTTTGAGGTATTTTTTATACACTCTCTACTTTATATAACACGCTTTATGTAAGGTTCCTTATAAATGCAGTTGCAACATTGTTCCATGATAGAAGTCTAGTTTGGAACAAACTTTCCCTTTTTACTTGTATGATACTAAGTTCATATTATTCTGTTTCAGAAAGCAATCAACAAGGTTATCCAAGATGTACCTGCAAGTAACATAGAACACATTACGGAGAGGTATGTCATTGTTTCTCCAGAACTTTCACATCTTCAAACTGGGCCAGCCCTTTACTCCATATATAATGCATGTGCATCCAGTATTGATTGAGATTAGCCAGCACATCGGTGCCGTCTGATATGGATCTTCATTGGTCACATTGAGGTCAGAAATAACTGAATCTAAAAGCAAACAGGGTACATCCTGAGCAGATGGCACAAATATGCCAGCCCATGTGGATCTGCACTGTTGGCCAATGCATTAAAGGTGTATCTGTGGAAAAAAGGTTAAATAGGCATGCCACAATAAAGAGTTGATTTTGATATACCTGTGCAGACATGAAAAATAGGACCTTTAAAGGGATTAGTTGTCTCTTTTATATCTTTTTCTAGGTGCTCTGTATTTCAGCCTGCTAGTATGTGTTTTGTTATGGCTTTACTTTGTTACATAGTAGATTTTTTCAGAGATCACAGCTTACATATAATGCACTATTCCTACCAAATGATTTGCCAATTTGCCTCAGATATTTTATAGCTTAGAGGACTTGGAAGCTTTGCAAGTTTTCAAGAGCGTACACGATGTCTGTCATTGTTGGTGTCATTATGATGCCTAAATTACCCAGAATTCTCTTATTTAATTACTAGTATGTGGTTATAAAGCCATTGGGGTTTTGCACCAGGGATGAGCATTACATGTATTTTAATTTAGAGAGGACAGAATAAGACACTAGTGCCTCCTGCACTGTCATTAGGTTCTGGTTGCTGGCAGGGTTAATAGGATGCAGAAATAAACTAATTCTTATTGTCATTAGTGTTGTTAATCATTATTGTACCCAGACTGAATCAATTAGCTGTGGTCTCACTTTGTGTCATACTGGTGTTTTTTTTCTGTTAGTGTACTATTCTTGGAAAGACAAAAAAGCACTGTATGTTATAACAAATTAATGGTGGCTTTTGTTGCTAGGTATGGTCATATATTCCTCCTCTCACTGCAATTTGTACACACACAACAACAAACAAAAGGGGTGATTTCATAAATACTCCAGAGTTGCATAAAATTAAAAATCTAGATTTACATCACAGACTTTGTCCTATTTAACCTGTAATGGTTGAGAGAATAAAAATTTAACAAAAAAAATGAATTAATAATGAAAAAATCTCTTATTTGTGTGGCAAAATTCCAAGCATTTTGGACCATGATTTTCATTTTGAGAACAGGCTTCAACCAAAATAATTTAAACAATTTTATTTGTATAATTAAGCCATATTTATATCTTGTTTTGATTTTGGTTTTGGTTAAAAATGGGCCCACTATTTTCCTGTTTTTAGGCAATTCTTATGCACCATTGTCCATTCTTTTAAAACATTGATCAACAAATATGGTCAAATATCTCAAAGTTTGTAACCAATTGTGTATTCAAGGGCGTTAAAATTTGCAATGTGTACATCAAAAATTTAAATGTACAGTAATGTAAAATAATTTAAAGGTAGTGTGAATTTTCTTGAACCTTAAGTGTTCCATGGTCGAATACTGGCCACATGACTATAATGAAGTGCAGCATGAGGAGATAGCAAGATAATTCATTTATCTGAGAAGAGTGATAAGTAAATCTGATTAATTAAGTAATAAAAGGACAGAGTTAATTAAGTAATATAACAGAGAAATCTGTGGCAGTTACAACTGATAACCATATAACCTGACCACATGACCTCAGTATGGTCAGGGTATACCCAATCTTAGACATAACAATGAAGATATTAGTATAATTAAGTACCCTTTATTTTCTGCTGATAAGCCTTGTTGCTGGGTGTTAGGTATCATTATTATGCATTCAGCTTGAACATTTGATTTGATGTTATCTAAAACATCCCACACTTGATTGTGTGCTAATAGATAATTAACATTTTGTCTATAATAGGTCTTAGCAAAATGATACATGTACTAAGAATTTCTTGAAATGATGAAAAAAATCTGTATTTTTTCAATTGAAGAATTAACCTTAAAAAAATCCAAAATATTAAATTACAGCATCCTTCACATAACAGCCTAGGTGATACATTAGTAGAGCTCTCATAATCTGATTAATATATTTTACTGAAAGACTAGATATTGAAATTGTGCCAGTAGATATTTGCCTAAAGAAGAGTGCATGTTGAATCTTTATTATTCAAGTAAAAAGAAAAAAAAAACAGTATATAAATCAAGAACTGTTTGACACTTAAAGTTTTCAAAAACAATTTTGCTGCTATTAAAATTCAAGGGCATCAGTTTTATGCATTTGAATATCCTGAAAAAGTTGCTGATTAAAGTTTGCATTACATCTCTGTAAACCCTGATTTACTAAGAAATTACTTTGAGGTGATGTACCTCCATAACAAAAAATAATTACTAATAAATACTTTTATAAGTATTAACAAGCTTGAGGGCAAAGAACACATCATAGAAAAATAAAATTTTTATAACATTTATATAATAAAGTTGAGACTCCATTTTTCATCTGTAATCAGTGGTAAAATAATTACAGGAGTCATAAAGTATGCAAATTGCTGTCTGAGACAGTGTAAGTTTCTGATATATTAAGTTCAATAGAAAGTTGATTTTTTAATTTTCTTGAAATCTGGCTTACGAGATAAAACTGTCTAGAACCAAAGGACATGTCTTGAATTTATTGCATGTAGTGAGATCATATTATGACCAAGCCAAATCTATATAACAGAGTAAGCATTACAGAGATTTTGAAAAAATAAAAGAAATGTAATTAGCAGCCTTTTCACATATTTTGCAAAATTATATTTTTATTAACTTGTTCATTTTGATTCCTTTAATCCATGAGTTATGTTTTATCCCTTCAGCAAACACATTTTTGCCATGTGATTTAGATCTGCACAGTTTGCTTTTATAATTATTAGTTATTTCTGACCAAGAAATGACCAATGTAGATCCAGCAAATTGAATATGTAGTGAGCACATAGAAAGAATTCAGTCAGCAAATTTAATATGTGGTAAGCACATGGAAATAATTTTATTCAGCAATCCTGAATTGTAGTAAGCAAGAAAGAATTTGAGTCTTCAAACTTAATATGTAGCTAGCTCATGTACAGAATTTGTGTAATTAAACTTGATATGTACATATCACATATAAAATATGAGTAAGCAAACTTGATATGTAGCACATGTAAAGACTTTGCATGGAATCACATTTTCGGACTACTTATGCCATCTGATCAGGATCTACACTGTTCATTAGGTTATTTCTAACCAAGATGTGATCAGTGCCGATCCATATACAGCACTGGTCGCATGAGTGTTAAAATGATGTATATTTAGAGTTAAGGCTTAATAAATTCACAGAATATTTTGCATGGACCGAAACACCACGTAGCTAAGGTAAATATTGGTTAATGAAAAAAAGGTAAAATCTGAACTAAGTAGTTTAAGGTGAGGGACACAACACCTACAAAATCTGGTCTCCACATTACTGCCACAGCCAATAATGGTTAGATTATTTATGGGGGTGTTAATGTCTGTGTGCTGTTGTCAGTGTTGGTATGATGAGCACCACAGTCTGTTAGAGATGGTGGTAGGATAGAGAAACCTCAACAACTGCAAACAATTATGTTATCTTCATGCTAATTGTGTTCTTACACTAAGGAATTATCAGAGGTAATTATAGACAAATAGTACAGTAATTATTGCTTTTATTGCTTGCAATATAATGTCATAATTAGCCGGTATTAAAGTGCACATTTGCTGTAGCATGTTTCATTGAAAACCTGGTTATAAGCTTGTAAGCATATCAAAATAATATTATAAAAGATATATTCTGGTATATTGCAGGCTTGATATTACAAAGAAATTGAAAATATTAAACTTTATTTTTAATGTTCATGTTTTGTTTCTCAAACTATATAAATTGTATATAATAAGCACACTTGAAAAGAAGAGTTAAAAAATCCTCCAAGTAAAAAGTGGGGCAGTTAACCCTTTCCTCCATATATACACATTTTTACGCATCCTTGCCGTCTGATCAGGATCTGCACTGGTCGCATTTTGGTCAGAAATAACCTGAGGAATAAAAAAGCGAACAATGCAGATCCTGATCAGATGGCACAGATCTGCTGGCTGATCTGGATCTACACAGTGTTCGTCCACGCTATAAAAGCTTATCTATGGAGGAAAGGGTTAAAATAATCATATTCCTTTTATTTAATGTATAATTTTTGTCTTTTCTTAAAAAGTTGTGGAGAATAGAGTTTTTGTACGGCAAGATATTGTCAACTAGACTTTGTCTTTAAACAGCTGAGCTATCCCTGAATCACTAAGATGGTCAAGGAAAACAAATCTGCATGGAAGTCGAACTACTTCATGAAGTTACCATACCTGTGAACTTAAAATGCAACCCCATGTATCAAATAAGTTATTTTGTCTACTAACCCTTTGCTCCATGCTCATAGGCAGTCTTTTCAGGATCAGAATGTTTATTTCTTGGTCATAAATAAGTGCAATAATGTATAAGTGAACAGTTATGATCAGACTGCTGATCTGGGCTGAAGGTTATAAAACTGAGCATGGAAACCAGTCTCAAATCTCAAGCATCTGATTGGCTGAAATGGCGACCAGTCGCCATTTCAGCCAATCAGATGCTTGAGATTTGAGACTGGTTTCCAATCGCAGCTTAATAACCTCCAGGCCTGGATCAGCACAAGTGGCACATAGGACTTGAAGCGGTATCTGTGGAGTTATGAGTTTGGAAAGCCAAAACACCAGTATCAACATACTGTGTAATATTGAACTTGAGAATTATTTAATGTGTTAGTTTTTATTTTGACAGAATATAATAAACTCAGTCAGTCTGTCAGTAAGAGGTACCATTTCATTATGTTTTAAACATAACTGGTATTTTAAGGTAAATCTAGCTAAAGTCAATTCTAAGATAAATGTTAAGAACAATGATAGGAGTTTGAAATATAAATTTTAGGATGTTTGATCTGATTTATCAAAGTTCAACATATAAAAATTTATCTTTATTCTCTTATACTCTCTACTGAAGTACAAAACAGAATGAATTCAATAAGTAATCTTTTATTTTTTTATGTTAATAAGACAAAAAATGTCATGTTCAGATCATTCATATTTAATTTGTTCAGCATCTCCAGTGCCTTAAGTGCCTATGTTGTTTCACATTCCAGTGAGAAGTAACTGGTAAATGGCCTGACTGGGACATCGAGACCTTGACCTTTCCCCCATCATTTGGACCATCCACCATTCCCTAGGCTGTCTAGTCTGTTCATTTACTCAGAGACCAGTATCTCAGGTAAGCTTTAGTGGTGGTACAATTTACTAAAATTCTGCCTGGAAGTTTGACTTGTGTGACATTTTATCCCCTAGTTAGGAAGCAGAAAGATAATCCCTGGTTCACACACATACGTTTTAATGTTGTTTTTCTGTTCACACAATCCAAATGTCACAATTGCTTCATTGTCACATACCCAATAAAAGTGCAAAATACCAGAGTCAGTTCTTGAATTGTTTTAGGGAAATATTTTGCAGAAATGTTTTGAGCAAAGACCCCAGTCAGATAAGCAGGCTGATGTTAGTCTACACTAGTGGCAGATGGGAGATGATCTGTGCTTAGAACCTAACCCTTTACCCAATAGAAAACACCTTAATTGACTTGGTGAACAGTGTAGATCCAGATCAGCTGTCACATCCATGCTGTCTGATCAGGATTTACACTTTTGCTTTTCTGACCAAAAAGGAAACATAGCAGATCCTGAACAGATGGCATGGATGTGCGTGCAGATCTGGATCTAAACTGTTAAGACATGCAATAAAATGCTTATATGTGGAGTAAAGGGTTAGAGCATTAGCTATCAAGCTCAGTGCCATTTGTTTTAATGTCATTATAAGATTTTAACAGCACACCTAAATCACACAGATCTACAATCAAAACTGTTCGCTTCTTAGGTCAAAAATAATCTAATACGGTGTAGATCTTGAACAGACTGCACAGATGTACAAGGTGCCCTGGAGACAACTTTCTCAATTTTTGGCAATTTGAGACTGGTCTCCATTCTTGGTTTATGATCTTGGACCCTGGATCTGCACTGGGATATAATTATGTGGTATCCATAGAAAACAGTGTGAATATTTAAAAGTTATTTTTGGAAGTTTTGGATAAAATAGTGAAACCATTGATGTGGTTAAAATGTTGTCAGTCTTGATGCAATTTTTGTGATGAAATTCTTCATCTGGAAGACATGTTGATTGAATTCTGTTGGTTGAATTCTCATCTTTATCAACAGTGCCCAAGATTATAAAACCCAGCTTGGAAACCAGGCGACTGGTTGGTCACCATTTCAGTCAATCTGATGCTTGAGATTTGAGACTTGTTTCAAATCTCAATCTAATAACTTTCAGCCCTGACCACTTAAGAACTCTTTATGATTTGCCATGCTTTCTTTACTTATCCTTCGCTTTACTAAAGAAACCATGTGTATTGTTTATTAAAGGTAAGACGCAAAAAATTTAACCTGCAAAAACTTTATTAAGTCGTACAAGTTTCAGAGCCAAAAAGAGATTTACCTTTCATATGGAAAAAGGCAGATTTTGCTGGGAATGATATACTGAACAATGTGAAAGTGATCGAGGAATCCTGTCATATTTCTGTGCTGCTATGATCTACCATAATTTCTTACAATTTGTCTACACACTGAACAGAATTTTTACTTGCATGTTTAGAGCTTTTTGTTAATCATAAATACCCTGGTGAAGTAGAAGTCTCCAAATAGTGATAGTTTCATCATGTAGATATAATTATGATGGTTTGTTTTTTTGCACCTATATTACCAACTGGAACCATATGTTACCACTGATAAGCCATGGTATTAATTGTTTATATTTAGAGAGAACTTTGCAAGAGAGAATGACATCTCATAGAATGGTTCAGATTCCCTGGATTACTGAGGGTATTTGGATGTAGGTGAACCTAGGAAAAAAACTTGGATATTCTGTCTTAGTGCTAAACATGAGAGCACAGTTATATGTTGAGGAGTTATGTCCATGATATATTGCTTATATCTTCCACAGGAAAGTGAGATAGCTTATACACATTCCCTAGACCCTTATGCTAAAAGAAAGCCATCTGTCATTGCCATGCATTTTTGTCGACTTCTACTCAGTAACCACTAATGGCATTGGTTTGAATCTTTACATAGTTGTTTGACCAAAGGGAAAAGTTTTTTTTCTAAGTTATGCCTCTTTTTAATGTTTGTTTCGATTAGGTCCTGGTTCTTTCCAGTAATCATCCAAAGTACAGGGTTGGAGATTCTTTTTACTGTAGAAACCACAGGAACAAGGTTTTGGCTTTAACTCTCTAATTGGAAAAGGCAATACAATGATATAATGATCCATTTGTACATCCATCCATCCATCCATCCATCCATCCATCCATCCATCCCATCCCATCCCATCCCATCCATCCCATCCCATCCCATCCCATCCATCTGTCACAAAAAGTTAATATTGGCAATAACTTTGATATTTGTAAATATTGTGTTGTGGATTGTGACGAAGGCAAAATCTTAAGGTGAAGGTCAGATTTGACCAAATTATGCCCGCTATTTGCACTTGGATTATGTCTTGAAAAGCCATTTCTTAATATATCTTTACCAGGCTAACAGTCATTGTTGTTGTTGTTTTTTGACAATGTACCAGAGGGCAAGACAAGTGTTCAAATGATCACCTATCAAGTATAACTGTTTACTGCATATAAATCAGAGTTATTGCCCCTTGTTCCTTTGAATTTTGGTGTAGGTTTTGGGTTGTCTCCACCTTTTTAAGAAAACAGAAATTTAACCCTTTTAAAGTGTAGGGATCTACACTGTTTATCCTGTTATTCAATCAATAATTTCCTTTAAATGAAATTGGAATCCACTACATTAACTTAACAGTTTTTAGTGGTATGTACTTTACTGTGCAATATTTCAGGACAACAACAAAAGTCATCATGGCCTAAAAGGTCTTCAGACAACAGAAAAAATGTAATTATTTATTTTTGTAGCTCAACATTAAAGCATATTGAAGAAAAAGTGTTTTGATGTTTAACTGAAGGAAATTATGGCAAGGAATTCATTACATAACTACCGTGCATCCTATTACCAAACAGTTCACCTATTAATTAGACAAGCTGTTTTATCCTTCTGTTCCACTTAAGAAGAGCAAATTATTTAGATTACTCAGATAACAGGCTAACCCATCTCCAGCTTCTCAGGTTTTTATTCTCACATCTCATTTGCATATCACTATGGAACTCTGGGAGCTTGTCTGCTTATAAACATGTAACATTCAGGGCAGATCTAGGGGTTTTAGTGTGGTTGCACACACTGCCTTTTAAGGCATCAATATTTAACTTTTATGGGGATTTTGGCCAAAAAGTTGGAAAGTGTCATGCAAGTACTCTAAGACCTCCCCCAAACAAAGACCACAACCGCCCCCCCCCCCCACCCCACCCCCCCCCCACCCCCCCCCCCCCTTTATGGAAATCTTGCATACAACACTGAACATATTTGAGCAAGAAGACTAGCAGGAATATGTGTGGTGCACCACTGGTTTAGGCCAGGATGTCCGGAAATCATCGTTTTTGGTTGGAGTAAGGTGATGATTTAGCAGTTTTTCTACCTTTTTATGCCCCCGCCATATAATGGCGGAAGGGCATATAGTGTTCACCCTGGCTGTGGGTGGGTGGGTGGGTGTGTGTGTCAGTGTGTGTGTATGTTCGAAAATCGTGTCCGCTCTGTAACTTTGTTATTTCTTATTGGATTTTAAAATAACTTGGTATGAATGTTCACCATATCAAGACGGTGTGTCGCGTACAATACCCATGCCCGTAGGTCCAAGGTCAAGGTCACTGTTACTAAAAATAGCATTTTCTTGTCCGGGCTGTAACTTCCTTATGATTAGAGGGATTTGAAAATAACTTGGCACAAATGTTCACCATGACAAGGCGGTGTGTCGCGTACAACACCCATGCCTGTAGGTCCAAGGTCAAGGTCACTGTTACTAAAAATAGAATTCTGTTGGAAAAATCTTGTCCGCTCTGTAACTTTGTTATTTCTTAATGGATTTTAAAATAACTTGGTATAAATATCCACCATATCAAGACGGTGTGTCGCGTACAATACCCATGCCTGTAGGTCCAAGGTCAAGGTCACTGTTACTAAAAATAGAATTTTCTTGTCCAGGCTGTAACTTCCTTATGAATGGAGGGATTTCAAAATCACTTGGCACAAATGTTCACCATGACAAGGCGGTGTGTCGCGTACAACACCCATGCCTGTAGGTCCAAGGTCAAGGTCACTGTTACTAAAAATAGAATTCTGTTGGAAAAATCGTGTCCGCTCTGTAACTTTGTTATTTCTTATTGGATTTTAAAATAACTTGGTATGAATGTTCACCATATCAAGATGGTGTGTCGCGTACAATACCCATGCCTGTAGGTTCAAGGTCAAGGTCACTGTTACTAAAAATAGAATTTTCTTGTCCGGGCTGTAACTTCCTTATGAATGGAGGGATTTCAAAATAACTTGGCACAAATGTTCACCATGACAAGGCGGTGTGTCGCGTACAACACCCATGTCTGTAGGTCCAAGGTCAAGGTCACTGTTACTAAAAATAGAATTTTGTTGGAAAAATCGTGTCCGCTGTGTAACTTTGTTATTTCTTATTGGATTTTAAAATAACTTGGTATGAATGTTCGCCATATCAAGATGGTGTGTCGCGTACAATACCCATGCCTGTAGGTCCAAGGTCAAGGTCACTGTTACTAAAAATAGAATTTTCTTGACCGGGCTGTAACTTCCTTATGAAAATAGGGATTTCAAAATAACTTGGCACAAATGTTCACCATGACAAGGCGGTGTGTCGCGTACAACACCCATGCCTGTAGGTCCAAGGTCAAGGTCACTGTTACTAAAAATAGAATTTTGTTGGAAAAATCGTGTCCGCTCTGTAACTTTGTTATTTCTTATTGGATTTTAAAATAACTTGGTATGAATGTTCACCATATCAAGACGGTATGTCGCGTACAATACCCATGCCTGTAGGTCCAAGGTCAAGGTCACTGTAATACTAAAAATAGAATTTTCTTGTCCGGGCTGTAACTTCCTTATGAATGGAGGGATTTCAAAATAACTTGGCACAAATGTTCACCATGACAAGGCGGTGTGTCGCGTACAACACACATGCCTGTAGGTCCAAAATCAAGGTCACTGTTACTAAAAATAAAATTTTGTTATAAAAATCTTGTCTGCTCTGTAACTTTGTTATTTCTTATAGGATTTTAAAATAACTTGGTATAAATGTTTATTATATCAAGACGATGTGTTGTGTACAATACCCATGCCTGTAGGTCCAAGGTCAAGGTCACTGTTACAAAAAATAGAAATTTCTTGTACTAGCTATAACTTCATTATTAACAGAGTGATTTCAAAATAATTTGGCAGAAATGTTCACTATGACAAGGCGTTGTGTTGTATACAATTCCCATGCCTGTAGGTCCAAGGTCAAGGTCACTATTACTAAAACCAGAATTTTCTTGTCTGGGCTGTGAGTTTGTTATTACTTATTAGATTTTCAGTTAACTTGCTATAAATGTTCACCATGACAAACATGCATAGCGGGGGCATCCGTGTCCTATGGACACATTTCTAGTCAAACTTGCATCTGATCATATCCCTGTACTCGAAGGCCCATAGTGCACTAATATTATATTATAATATGATAATGCATGGGTCTTACATTCACACTCTTAAGCTGCAGTTGGCAACCATTTATACTTACATCAAACAATACTATTCAAATGATTGTTCATTTTTGATTATCAATTTATTTCTTTATATATAATGCTGCTCTAAATATTCTTATTTCTTACAAAAAGTATTTAAGGAAATAATGACAGCTCATTTTTGGAATGGCTCATGAAACATCTTTGTTAACAATAGCAGAATGATGACATCAGCTTTTTCAGAGCAATTTGCAGCAAAAAGTGTTAGTGCATCAAAGCCACCAGTTAAAACATAGTGCACAGTTCACTGTTCAGCAACTTGTGAGAAACCTAATTGTTGCCATTCCACAATCCAAATGTTTTATGCATCAATGAAAAATCTAAAGGTATATAATGAATGGTGTGAACTAAGTGATTTCGTTGTGAGAAATCGAGTTAAGTTGGCTTTCTTATTGGCCAGATAATCACTGCCAGTGTTAGTGTTGGCAGCTAGCACTCCATGTTGTTTGTCCTTCAACATTCTCTGGTATGTGAAGGGTTAATCAACACCATGTGCTCAGAATATGGGAAATAGCTGTAGATGGATTTGTGAACCTCAACAATTAGTTCTCTTGTTATGATGATCACTTCCAGCCTGGTCAGTTAAATAATGCAACATTTCTCATATGGTAATCTTTACTGGAACCAATTGTTTAGTATTTTTGTAATTCCCTGAATTTGTCCCAATATTGGTATGATGTCATGATCATTTTTCTGAAGTGCAAGATTGGCAATAAAATATTGTGTGGGCAGAAAAAAACACTGTATGCCATGCCAATGTCTTAATTCACTTACCCAGTGACTTTATTATGGTGAATTAGGCATCAGTACTTTAGGACTAAAGAATATTAAAAGCAAAATGTAAGGCATATAACAATGCTGAGGGGTTGTCATGGAATGTGTGTTGTTTTATTACTTATACTATAATGCGGTGTAAATGTGATTAGATACTGATGGGTACATTACAGGCACCGAAAACCATGAAAAAAAAACAGAAATCACTTGTATACTGTAAATGAATTTGTTGTCGCCTGCAATAGCGAGTAGATACATAATGGGCGATTTGTCTGGAGAAGACACCCACTTGAAAGAAAGAACTTTTCATATTCACACAAATTACTTCATATATCATCTGCATGTATAAAGATATTTTTAGAAAATGTTAAAGATAACTCATGATTGACTATTTTTGGAGTTATCCCCCTTTCAGATGTCTAGGACCTGAAACTTAATGCTGCTTAGGACTTTGAAAGTACATGTCCCTTTGGCATAATTATTGAAAGAAAGGCTTTATTTACAGAGGGTAACCCAATTAACCAAAAGACTAATCTCCCTTAGGGCTCTCAATTGGAATGTATTATATACGTCAACAAAATCTGACAACAAGAATGATAACTCCAGATTGATTTTTAAAAATAATGGCCCTTTCTAATGACCTGAAACTTTCTTGAAAAGGGCTCACGATTGACAAATTGGACTATCAAACAAGAATGATAAGTCCAGATTGACTTGTTTAAGCTAGGCCATTTTAAATATGTTTTAGCTGAAAATTAATCTTTCTTATATCTTTTAAAGTATTTTTACTGTTGACTCTAAATATTGACCAAGCAAAGCTGAATTTGACTACAGTATTTTTACTGCTGAAATACTAAAAAAACTAGGTGTGACTTGTTATTATTGGTCTAAACACCTGATTTGACCAAGATTGATTTCAAAAAAATATATCCTGTATACAGTAAAAATGACATATTTAATAAAAATTTGAGTTTATATACAATAATTCTTGTGCAAATTACATCAGTTTTTTGTGCATCACATAAGCAGTTGATATTTTATAATTCTTACATTATTGCTTCTGTCGGATTTTGAAAACACCATTATTAAGTTGAATGTTATCCCCTGGAACATTTTCCAATCATATTAGGATTTCCTGGGAAAGCCAAATATAATCAGAGCAATCTATGAAAGAATGTAAAGAAAATCCCAAGTGTATAGGTGGGTAAATGTTCACCAGACTTGCACCGAGAGGCTGCACCAGATGCAGTTCTATAAGCAGTCGGCTGGAACGTACGGGGATTATACAATCTTCTGTCAGGTACTTGATGCCTAATGGAAATACATACAGTTTGACTTGGTTCACAAAATTGTAATCTGCAAACTTCATTATGGAGTGAAATACATCTCAAACATACTCTTTAACAGACCTGCCAACTTTTTCAAATTCCAATGAGGGAGATTTTTTCGTGACTTCCGATTCACGACATAAAACCAACAAGTTATTGTAACTATTGTATCAAGTTTAGTTGTGTAGTGTTGGAATTATTTAGAATGAGAAATTAATGTTCATATGCAATAAATACAGCTTGTATTTATTTGTATTTAAGATAAATATGCATCCTTTATATATTCATTCACTTAATTATTTTAGATATACAGTATCTGTTTCCAATTTTTGATGTAGAAGTTAAAATGTTTTTGTAAAGCAAGGGGTCCGGGGATCATAATTATGCTGCAACAGTATCATCAGTTTGGAGATTAAAATACTTAGTGAAATAAATCTATTCCGTAAACTGTGGCTGGGGATTTGGACAGGAGAAATGTGTTTCAAAACTAATTATAATCTGGATAAAAAAATACAATTTTAAGTTCGAAATCATCTTTAACTTGTAAAGCATGGTCGCGAAAACTTATGACTTTTGTATTTTTCTTCCAACTAGTGTTTCATTCTAAACTGAAAACTTAAAAACAATTTAAAATAAACAGATAAACAAATTACGTAGTTCAATGTATTATACCCATGAAACCATCTTTAAATTCATAAATGTTATTTTTTAAAGTTAATCACAATACAACGGCAACAACAACAACAATCTGTCAACAAAAGAAATATAAAATCGAGCAGAAAATTCAAAACTTATACTTAATTTAAATATTTTTTTAGCTCTGATTATTTGTTGGATAAGTCTTATTTATCGTTCAAAACCAGAATAAATTCAATAATATGCAAAATGCGGTAAAATCTTTAGGCGCCAAAAATCGGTCTTCAACCCCTCCCACTCATTCTTTATTTGTCAATTGGACAATGATTTGTGTTAACAACGGCCTTTCTTTATGGGGGAAGTAGCCCCAGGCTAATTTTGAGAGGAGACACTTGTTAACTTGGTTTTCCATTAAACAGTATGACATAATGGGATAATTAAAGCATGTGGCGGATGGACAGTTTTGAGATCAAAGCGTAGTGCTCCCGCTGGGGAGAATCCTGAATGAATATACAACACACAACAAAGAAAACAAATGGAAATTTGGCCTTAACATAAATTTGCAGTTTTCGGGAGATTGTACAGTGTTTGCGGGAGTTCGAAAATCTAAGTCAAAATCGGGAGAATCCCGCAAAATTCGGGAGTGTTGGCAGGTCTGTCTTTAAATGATTTAAGGACCACCAAAAAGAAATGCATTTTAGTGCTTTCTCTTTTATAACTCATCAATTTCTTTGTTCTAATAAGAGTATTAAAGAAACAGTTTATAAAAGCAGAAACTGAGACTAGAGCACTTTGAAAATATGGTTTAATCAGAAGCTTTAATTATTTTGAGTATGTATCAAACAGTTTTTGCTCTCCACCTTCCCCCCCCCCCCCCCCCCCCCCTCACCCCACCTTTTCCCCATCCCACACATCCACGTTCTCCCCACCCACCGCATCAGGAGGACATGATTGTTTTGGTTTTGCCATGTTGGACCATCTGTCTGCTTAATAACAGAAGTTCCTATTACCCAGAGTCTTCAAATTTGTTGTTCTTTATTCCCAGTTTTACGCCCCTCCCGCCTTTTAACAAGGACATTATGGTGTGGGCAAGAATCTTCAAATTTTGATGACCCCTGTTTATTTAAGGATCAAAGGTTAAGGTGATGGGCTAAAAAAGTTTAATCTGTTTTCATTCAGTATCTTGAGAACCCTATTTGCGACCTGCCTTGACACATCTTTTGTGAAAATCTATAAAATTACCAGAACTTTGAAAAAAAAATCATGTTGCAGATTATGACTGAAATAGATTGGTCTTATTATATTGGTTAAAAAAAAACATGTATAGTTTAAGCCATCATGAATAAAATTTAAATGTTAACCCTTTTCTCCATAGACACACCTTTATTGCATGGGTGAACATTGCCTTCTGATCAGGATCTGAACTGTTAACTTTTTAACTCATTAGGTTATTTCTGACCAAAACGCGACCTGTGCAGATCCTGATCAGACGGCATGGATGTGCCAGCTGATCTGGATCTACACTGGTCGCACATGCATAAAAATGCTTATACATGGAGGAAAGGGTTAAACCATTTCTATTAAAGTCCTTTTTGTACGATTTTGACAGTATGACAGAATCATCTGCAGACAGAGCATTATTTTACATTGTAGACATTATGATGAAAGTTATTGCAATTTGCGCATTGTTTTATGTGAAAGACAAATTGCTTCATCTCCCAGCATGCATGTCTTTAATTCTTGTCTTCGGGCTGACATCAGAAATATGACGCAGACACATGGAAATAGTTTATCTATCTTTATGTTTATATACTGCAGAGTGACATGCATTTTGATGTGCAAGAACAATGTACCCTGTTTTTGTGATGTGTTCTATATAATTTGGCAATGGTAGACATGATGGCAAGGATGAAGTGCCCTCACTTAATGCTTATGGTGATCCATATTATCCCATCCATGTGTTTATGCAGTCTAATTAATGAAGGTCTTGTTTCGATATTGTAACAAAAACATTTTGATGCTGTATTGTTAAATTGAACGGACTTTGAAAAAGTTTGTTATGCAGTACTCTGACTGGTGGTGGAAATTCCCCCTTAGACCAGTCGCCATTTCAGCCAATCAGATGCTTGATATTTGAGACTTGTTTCCAAACTCAACTCAGTTTTATAACCTTCAGCCCAGATGCTCGAGATTTGAGACTGGTCTGTGATCATGGGCAACAATAACACTGCGCCAAACACTTTTAGCTGCTATTAGCAGGAAAACAGCTGCATTTCAGCATATGTAGGAGGAACCATCAGCCAACATCTTTGTTGTGTCATCTTGTATGTACTCCAAAAGATATTGAGAGGCCTGATTTCTCTCTGGAGTCCGAACTGATCAGTATGTATCCTGATGCTCGGACTGATCAGTGTGTATCCTGATGCTCGGACTGATCAGTGTGTATCCTGATGCTCGGACTGATCAGTGTGTATCCTGATGCTCGGACTGATCAGTGTGTATCCTGATGGCTCGGACTGATCAGTGTGTATCCTGATGCTCGGACTGATCAGTGTGTATCCTGATGCTGGGACTGATCAGTGTGTATCCTGATGCTCGGACTGATCAGTGTGTATCCTGATGCTCGGACTGATCAGTGTGTATCCTGATGCTCGGACTGATCAGTGTGTATCCTGATGCTGGGACTGATCAGTGTGTATCCTGATGCTCGGACTGATCAGTGTGTATCCTGATGCTCGGACTGATCAGTGTGTATCCTGATGCTCGAACTGATCAGTGTGTATCCTGTTGCTGGGAGGATGTTTATCTACCCTACATTAATGGTTCTGTGGTGCTGAAAGTCTGTTAGCTGTTGATCCAAATCTGCCAAAATATGTCATCAATCTGCAGTTTGCTCGCAGGTCTTTGAACTGACTGCACATGAAATTGAGGGTTCAGAGCAAAATTGTTCTATCTTCTATGGAATTATAAAGAAGATAGAATAGTTGTGCAATGAACCCTCAAAGTGCACATCGTCTCTCTCTCTAATGACATTCATTATAAAGACTCAGGTAAGAATATCAGTGTGTACTAAATAGCAGCCTCTAGGCAGTAATACTGTTATGACAAGCAATCATAACATCTTAATTCAACATGTTCATCTTTCTAGAAGCCTACTGGAAGCTTTGAGCCTCATTCTGCTGAGAACTTCAGCACTCTAATTTCTATTTTCTTTGAACTATGTATATTATTATTATTTTAAGATTAGCATAAATTTTCACTTGTGAAGCAAATAGACGTTTTCAAACCTCAGTTCATTTTAGAAGGAGAAAACCAATGATATAATGTTGTTTTTAGAAATGATAAGTCACATATATGGCTATTTTTCTTTGAAGTATGATACAGCTATAGCAGTATTCTTTAAACAAAATACACGAAAAATATCATAATACTAAAATGTATAAGAACACAAATTTGAAATTTTTAATTAAAAAAAAACTTTTTTGTGTTTCTCATAGCAGGGAAGCCTTTGTATTTGTTTTTAGCTCACCTGAGCTTTAGGCTCATGGTGAGCTATTGTGACCGGTCTTTGTCCGTCGTCTGTCAACAATTTCCTTTAAACAACATCTCCTCTGAAACCACTGGACGGATTTTAACCAAATTTGTCCTGGAGCATCCTGGCACTAATGTCTGCAAAAGTTGTTCAAATCATGACCATAGGGTGAAGGTCAAGGTCACTGTTGCTAAAAATAGAAATTTAGTTTCTGCTCAATAATTTGAGTTTGCTTTGGCCTATTGACTCCAAACTTGGTCTGTGGGGTAGCTTCTATGAAGAGGTAGCTTGGGATTGCTACCCAGATGTTTGTGATCAAGGTCAAGGTCACTGTTGCTAAAAATAGAAATTCAGTTTCCGCTTCATAACTTGAGTTTGCTTTGTCCAATTGACTCCAAACTAGGTATATGGTAAGCTTATATCAAAAGGCAGCTTGGGTTTGCTACCCAGATGTCTGTGATCAAGGTCAAGGTCACTGTTGCTAAAAATAGAAATTCAGTTTCCACTCAATAACTTAAGTTTGCTTTGGCATATTGACTCCAAACTTGGTGTATAGGTAGCTTATACTAAGAAGCAGCTTTGGATTACTACCCAGGTGTCTGTGATCAAGGTTAAGGTCACTATTGATCAAAATAGAAATTCAGTTTCTGCTTAATAACTTGAGTTTGTTTTGGCCTATTTACTCCAAACTTGGTATATGGGTATTTTATATCAACGGGCAGCTTGGGATTGCTACCTAGATGTCTGTGGTCAAGGTCACGGCCACTGTAGCTAAAAATAGAAATTCAATTTTCACTTAATAACTTGAGTTTGCTTTGGCCTATTGACTCCAAACTTGTTGTATGGGTAGCTTATATCAAAAACAGCTTGGGATTGCTACACAGGTGTCTGTGATCGAGGATGAAACTCATATTGTGCCAACATTTCATAGCAAGGCAGTGTTGCTTCATGAAAAACATACTCAGGTGAGCGATTCAGGGCCATCATGGCCCTCTTGTCAATAGATTATAGACTCAAATTTGTAAAAAATCTAACTGATCCCTTAAAAATAAACAAAATCCTCTAAAAAGTATGTTAGGTCCTGTTGTCATTAAGCAGAATAAGGCATTTTTACATTGTGTGCTTTGTAACCAAAATTAAGTAACATATGCAACATTGCAATTTTGTTCAATTCGTAATAAATGTGCTTCTAGGTGCCTGACAATATTGACAAAAAATGTTTGTAGCATTTCTTGGAAAAAGTAACAGTTCATTCAAATCCAGGTAAATGCTTTCTGAGATGTAACCAGGTTGAAGAAATTAGATGACAGTTTGTCTGCTACAAGAGTTCAGTGTTCTTGCAGTAGACCATATCTACATACTTGCCGGTCTTCAATCCCCTGGCTGAAAGAACAAAGAAAACATTATATGGTGTACCCAGCAATGTAATTATCATATTGCTGTTTATATATGTTACATCTGCCAGAATATTGAAATTGATTTTTGCAGGAGAAGGTTAAACTGCAGGAAATAATTACCTGATTACAATATGTGATCAATCGTGGAAGATTTCACAAGATCTTCTAAAACTTATAATTATCAATGATATTAAGTGGGGTCTCCTGTGAAGTAGAAGCAGCAAACATTGGAACTTGCTGTGTTATAGAGCTGCTTTCTTACTTCACAGAGAAAGAAATGTCAGTCAACTAGGGATTGAGAGTTATTGGAGAGTTACTGAGAGTTTCGTTGATATTGGATGATATGAGGTAAACAGTAGTAAGTTTTAAGAAACATTTTGATTTACCATTAGAAAATGTTGGAATTCTAAAATTGACTTTTAAATGACAAAATTAATTTTATTAACTTAAGCAGTTAATTCACTTTGAAATTTAAAATTAAATTTACTGGAAGAAAGTTCATCCTGGAAATTCAATGAACTGAAACATTGTTGATAATGCATCCGATTAACAAGTTCACATTTTTTCGTTTTTCGCAACTGAGTTTGAAACACATGCTAAAATTGTCATTTATTGATTAAAAACCAGAGAATGTAGAAAATCTTTACAAAAAAAAGCATTTCAAGTAGAATATTGCATGACTCTAGAAGCAACACATACAAATGTTATTATTTAAACAACATATTCCAGTAGATGTGTTCTTAAAATTTTGATGCTAGTTTTAAGAATTTAATTAGTCCCTTACCCGTTTTATGATTTGTGACTCTAGGATTGCTCTTTTCAATTTGTTGTTCTTTCATTCTGGAATTACAAAATAACTTGACACATCTGATAAATAGGCAATCTTTTGTGCAAAAGAACCAGCCTCCTTCCCCAAAGGTCAAGGTTACTGTAACTAAAATTAGAATTTTCATCTCGGATTATTGTTATTATTATTAAACTAAATGCATCTTTTATTACCTTAACAAGCCAATGTGTGCTGTACCCAGCCTCCTAGGTCTAAGGTCAATGTCACTGTTTTAAAAATAGAATTTTCCTGCCTAGGCCATAATTTCATGAAGGGAAAGAAATGATTTTAGATTAACTAAGCATGTGAGATCACCCTAACAAGGCAACAATGCCCTGTGTGTCACACATGTGACCTAGACTCTTACATCCTTGGTCAACGTCACTGTTGCTTAATATAGAAATTTCTGATTGGATCCTTGTTTGGGCATTAACAACAGGGCACTATATACTTGCTGAATCATCTAAATGATTCTGGCACCTAATGATGTCATTAAGATGTGATTTAATTGATGTGTAAAATTCACATTCCAACCAGTTGCCTCAATTTTGTGTAGGGGTTTACAAGTATTGAACATCATGAAATTAACAAGCAGGATTGAGAGCCAATTGTTAGTGGAGTGGTAGTCACTCTGATATGAAGAAAATTATACTGGAGTTGCAGAGAAGCAGAAAGCTCTTTGCGGTTGAGAAAAAATTGAGTCTTACAGGTTACAATAATAGCAAACTGGTTAGCGTTCTTTTTTTTCTGCTGTTGGAAACAAGGTTCAAAGAAATCTAACAAGTATATATCAGAGTGGAGTGAACATACTGCCCAAAACGCATTGCATCAGGTTTTAAAACACCAGATAAAATTGAAAGATTGTGTTCCACATAATCATTGCATTGTTCCAATGTTTCTCAAACTGTAACGGTAGCAATTTAGGCTGTATACCGTACTGGTGTTCTCCACTATAAGAGGGGGAAATTAGCCAGTTGTAATTATTGTCAAGTGTTCTCCAAATTACTACAATCATGACAATGCCAGCAGTTAGGTATAGACACAGAATGGTCCTTATATTTTGGACTTCTATTGATCTACTATTCTTATCAAATGATGGAGTTGTGGGCACAAAGAACTTAGAACTGCCACAGAATGACACATAATGACATTTTCTTTTTCCAGTACCTTAATATACAAAGTTGAAAATGTTTTCCAATTGAAATTAGTAGCATAATTCAGCAATATTGGATGGTTTTCATTTGGGTATGGAAAACAGGTGGTTTAAAGTGTGGGAAGCCCAAATCTGTCAAAACATTGTGCAACGTCCAATAAATTGTAAATTGTTCTACGTTAGCCATGCCTATTAAAGTAATACGTCACACTGTTAACCATCAGAAATTATGATTTGTTAGATGAATGAGACTTCATCATGGAGGACAAAGTTGAAGTGTTAATATTTGTTTATAAACGATTTTGCATAAAACACAAAAAATTAAAATTTGGTGTGAGGCATCTCCAACTCAATTTGTTGTTTTTTTGTTTTTAATTCGAATTTCACTTCCTCCGATTTGTTTACCAGCTTCCAGCCTAGATCCTTGATTCTATATCGTAACACTGAGGTTGGAGACCCCAATCTTACTCAACTGATTGGTTGAAATGGAGCATTGTCACAAAATGAACCTATCAAAAGCTGGAGTTTGAGACTAGTCTCCAATATCAGTTTTGTGACTATTGGCCCCAGCATTAGATAATGTAGTATTTTCACCAATATTTTTCTGTCCAGGAGAACGATTTTCTGTTTGAATAACACTAACCTTTCTAAACTACAGGGGCAGATCCAGATGGGGTTCAGTGGGGTTGCTCGAACCCCCTTTTTGGGCAACAATATTTAATCAATATTTAATTTTCTTGAGGATTTTTTTGTCAGGAAGTTGGATAATATTATACATGTAAAACTATCCTAAGACTGTCCTTAAGAAACCCCATTTCTGGAAATCTAGCATCTAATGCTGACACTAATCTTTCTATTGCTAAGCAGACAGTTATGTCACATTTGACCAGCGTAGGCTCAGATCTGCTTGCACAGCATGCACAGACTGTAGATAGTCTGCTGTTTGTTATTCAGTCAATAAATTCCTGCAGGGCTGAAGGTTATAAAGCTGAGATTGGAAACCAGTCTCAAATCTCAAGCATCTAATTGGCTGAAATGGTGACCAGTCGCCATTTCAGCCAATCAGATGCTTGAGATTTGAGACTGGTTTCCATGCTCAGTTTTTAACCTTGGGCACAGATCACATCAGCTGGAATTGTTCATATTTTTCTGGTATGCAATTTTTAGTTGGAAAGACAGGCCCTTTGACATTTTTTTTCAAACTTGGCTGTCAGTTACAACTCATCTAGAGGTTATTTGTTTTTACCAGTGTAAGATAGAAATATATTTCACCGAGTGAGCTCCATATTTGTATTTTCACGAGTGGCGAAGCCATGAGAGAAAATACATAATGCTGGAGTTCACAAGTGAAATATATTTCTATCTTTCACTCATGAAAACAAATTTTCCTTCTATTTTATAACAAATTAGAGCACAATTTGTGTGAATTTGACAGAAAAGTTGCATAAAATGGTGCCAAAAATGTTTGTTTATGTTGTGACATCATGACATCATTTACCCAAATTCGAGCCAGTTTTCTAAACATTCTCATTTGGAATGTTATGAGCGTTTGTGTACCATCGTGAAAAAAAAACAGTGAAAATAAAAGTGATATTCCACTGAGTGAAAACAGTGAAAAACCACTTTTATTTAACTGTGAAAACTGTATAATTCACTGGAAAGCATAAAAAATTTTTGAACTAATTATACATTAACAAAGCATTAAACATGTTCCCTGTTAAAGTTTTCATATAATTGATTTTCACATTATGCTTTAAGCTAAGCGCTCTATAGATACTGGAAACATTTACTAAAATTTCCCTGGTGGCTGTAGTAAGTAGCCAACATGGCAGATTTGAATTATAATTTGTATGCAAAGATATTGTAATACTTTTTCAAGAAATATCAAAAAGTGATTGCAAAATATGTTGTCGTTGTTTTTTTCATTTTGTCACTTTGATTTTTCTTTTCAAACTAATTCTTTTGTATGGGAAAAATTCATTTTCATATAGTAGTCTCAAAACTTCACTGGTCTGACATTTTGTAGGTCTTACATAGTGTCATCATTCTCAAATATTCTGGTATATAATTGTTCTATATTTTTGAGATGGGTTGATGGGATCATTGAAAACAAATAACAACTTTGACAGTTAACTGTAAATACATCTGTTCTTTTGACAGGCAATATTTCACAGACATACAACTCTGGTTTCTTTCTGATGCTTGGGTACTTCAAAACACTTGATTTCATTTACTTTACTAAAACTGCTGCTGCAAGACATTAGGTGGATTATGACAGAACTTTTGCAGCAAGGATTATTCAATGGCAGCAAGGATTATTCAAGCTGGGCCGCTTTGGTATCCTGATTAAGCTTGAGGGACAAGCATTTTTTTCAAACTGGATGCCAAAAAAACAACAATTAGTATTAAAAATGTTGTCTTCATTATTTAAGCATATGGGTTAACAGCATAATCTTGGGACCAGCAGCTGTTAACAGATTCATGCAGGGTACCGGCATGTCCACAGTTGCAGGGTACCACAGTATGTCCATATGGTTGGATGGTGAGAACGGCAACCAGCTGGGTGTTCGAGCCATTGTTACAGACTCCTGCAGTGATGCAGCATGTTTTTACAATTATATCAGAAACATCAGTGTGTTACAGATCATAATGCATAACAGATCATAATTACCTATCTTGCATTCATTGACAATAATTCAGAGAGATGATCATGAAGTGATGAAGGCACTTCATTGTGTCAGTTATCATTAGTGGAGAGAGGTGGATCTCTTAGTGTGGCTGCATCCATTGTGAGATCTAAGCAACTGTGTAACATTACAAGCAGTTTATGTCTCAGCTAGTATTGTGATAAGCTGACGATAGGACAACATTAGTGTGCACCATTTAACTGTATCTAGTTGTTGAGCTTGCCTCACAATATTCAGTGCAGAGGTCCTGATACAGTCGAACAGATAGTGCTCTGCTCTTAGGCGGTCAGAGTCCACTTGCAACAGATATTGGTGACAGTTCACATGCATTTGGAAATTACAGCTCAAAGAAAGTGTTCTGTGATTTAGAATAACTTTGTATGAAATATTGCTTAAGTCAAAAATACTTGAATGCTTTTGATTTTGACTTTAGATTTATTACATTATATAACAAATTGCATAAGCAAAAAATACTGAATGTTTTGTTGTTTCTTAACAACATTTATAAAGAAATGCTAATAAAATAAAAACATTTAACTGGATACTACAGCGAAACTATACAACAGGCAGCAGATTTCAACAGTGGTAAGACATTTGATATTAGATTTAAATCAAAAGTTAAATTATGAGAAATATGGTTATTTTAGTGCAAGTTGGTAAACAACAAAGTAACATAATTATTTACCTATTACTCTGCTTGTTATAACTTTATTTTTTGTAAGATATATTAATTTCTTTTTCTTGTCATTAAGTCAGTTAGTAACTATGCATTTCTCAACCTTTTTAAAATGATGCTTTTTTTTGGTTACATTTTAACATCTTTTCAATTTTTTTATTGCATTAACTAAAAGTTTCCTAAAAGACAGGGTGTGATTAGGTGACAATATTGTGCTGAATCCTTGAGGGACAGATAGCTTAACAGTTGTCAGACTGATTCCTCCTGCTGGGACAGAATTTCATCAACCTAAACACTACTTATTGTCTTTTACTGTGCACCAATTACCAAACTCTCAGCATTTTATACCCTCTCAGAAATGATTTACTGCTTCAGAGTACCAGAGAATGTGTTTCTTTATGAATGAAAGAAAATTTCATTGCTGTATCAGATGAACTTGAACATTATGCTAAAAATCAGGATTTCATTGTGTGGTAAATTCATGTTTATGCTCAGTTACATGTTTGTAGTTCGGAGTATTTAAGGATAAATTTATGTATTAAGACAAAAATCTGTTACAATTAATAAATACCATTGATAATAAATTTTCAGATTATTTAAGATTGAAGAATGGTGTGGTTACAAATGTGCTGTATCGAGTGTTTAAAATATCTGCAACAGAAAGCATCAGTGTCATAATAAGTTGGATTGTTCAGTCTTGAATGCTGTGAAGTTGTTACATACTAACCCTTTCCTCCATATACACACCTTTATGGCATGGGCGAACAGTGTAGATCCAGATCAGCTTGCAGATCTGTGCCGTCTGATCAGAATCTACACTGTTCCCTATTTGATTTATTAGGTTATTTCTGACCAACAGTGACCAGTGCAGATCCTGATCAGACAGCACGGATGTGCCGGCTGATCTGGATCTACACGGGTCCCACATGTGTAAAAATGCGTAATAATGGAGGAAAGGGTTAAAGATATTATGTTTTCAAAGGTAGACAACTCTTACAATAATTATTGGAGTAGTACAACCTGTGATAGACAATGAAAAGATAAAGCTTATCAGGTAGATGGTCAATGTACAAAGGTTCAGGAGTTAAACAACTTTAAACGACTGTCATAATCACCAAAGATAAGATAACACTATTAAAATAAACACTTCACACTATTTCCAGTAGTCATATTTGTATAAAATTCAAATTTTATAGCTTAAGTTGGAGAGTTTATAAGATAGTGATTAGTGATAGAAAACCCTTGAGCCTGGGACATGATGGCTCAAGTAATTACTGCAGCATTCAGTGGATGATCTTGCATATATTTAAGGTAAATACTACTGTTTATGTTGTGTCTATTCATGTTAATTCAGAAAAATCAGTCAGTGCCTTTTGTTTCATGATCTTGCACTGAGTTTGACTTTATTTAATTGTAATTATGTTGTTTTTTTTCTGAGTTGGATATTTATTTTCTTGATGTAAACAACATCTGGTAAGGTTTTTTTTATAATCATTGCCTTTTTTGGGCTTATCATTTTTGTATATGGACAAAAGTATTTTTCAGTAATAATTATGTATAGTTGCACACTATTACATTTAGTACAATTACTGTGCCCCAAAGTGAATAGTTTTCTGAAATCTCAAGATTTTTCATGAAAAATATAATTGTCTGCCCCTATACTGCTACATTTTAAACAATTATAGTGCCCTAAGGCAACTGTTTCTGAGATCTCAAGATTTTTCATGAAAAAAATATAATTGTCTGCCCTTAACTGCTTTAGCTAACAGGAAATAAAAAGTTGAGCATCGTGTAATGTTTAATTTGGTGACAGGGAATCTTGTGCTATTGGTATGTCAAATTAGGTGAATTAAGTCTTGTGTTAATTTTTTTAAGTTAGTGTTGTTAGCAATCTAGGAGTGGGTGGGGTGTCTTCCCCCTTGTTTAACTTGGCAGTTGGTAGCACTTAAGAAACACTAAATTTTAATTGTAGATGCTTATACACAGCACCTGGATTATACAAATATTCACTGTAAAACATAAAATTAGCCAGAATACAGGCCTGGTACTCAACCACATGTGGTTGCTTACTGTTAGATATTTATAATATTTAACACATGTTCCATACACAGAATGCTGGTGTGATGTCACCCTGGTCTCAGCATGGTTACCATGCACCATGGTAACTGGCACACTGTGTATTCTGTTGACATTTCAAGATTTGGAATGGGGATGTAGTGTGTTGATCAACTTCTGTGAAAATACCAGTGACATTGTACCTCACTGTAAGTTTAGAAAAAAATTTCATAGCATTGAAAATCCACAAGAGACAGGATGTTTTGTGCAACAATTACAACTAAATTGGAAATTTAAACAGTTATAAATACAGGTAATTTATTTCTAATTATGTTTGTATTGGGAAAAGGGTAAACCTTCTTGAATATTGTTGTCACCAATTTATTATATTCTCCAGTTTAAAAAAATCTCATTTTTTACCTTTTAGATCATAATTCAAAAGGTTATAAGATACATACCCAATGTTTACAAATATGAAATTAAATGCTAAGATGTTTTTAAAGTTTATTTGAGACTTTTTTGTGGACACCTTTTTGCCTGAAATATAAAAAAACATAATCTGAAAATCTCTTTCTATGTAAAAAGTTTTTCAGCTTATGCATAAAGCATATAAATGCATTCTTTTACTTTGTATATGCTTTTGATTCCACATAAAAGCAAGACTTTGATTAGTATAAGATATACTTTTTTCTGACTAAAAATAGTTTTACATGTATTCAATTATTATATTTTTTTCAGGAAAATGCAAGGTGCAATTTTTAAGAATAATGTATATGAGACAAATTCTGTTGATCAAAAATTGAAAAATAAGATAAGACTAAAACTTTTCTGTCCCTTTTTCATGCAACATTTTTTTATTACAGAAAGCTGACTTTTCTGGCTGTTGTTCATATTTGTGTTAAGTTTAGATCCAGATCAGATGGCATGGATCTGCACTGTTCACTTTTATTTATTAGGTTATTTTTAACAAAAAGCAAACCGTGGCAGATCCTGGTCAGTTGGCATGGATGTGCCGGCTGATCTGGAATCACACTGTTTGTCCATGCCATAAAGGCGTTTAAATGGAGGAATGGATTAATATTAGTCTGTCATATGCAGATGGAAATAATAAGTTTCTGTAATATGAGACATTGGTTTCAAGTTGCAATATTATCCTATATTCAATAAGTCATGTTACTGTGTTAAAGGGATCAATCAAGCCAGGTATTGTAATGAGCTTGTCGCCTTGGAAACAATTTCCTATAAGTAGTAAAAAGGAAAATTAATGCAATTTCCTGCCTGAATGAAAGGCACAGCTTGGTGCATTAAGCTAATCTAATCCTGGAACAGAAATGAAAGTATGGATGCTCAATATATACCTAATACAGAACTAACTAACATAGTAACTGTCAATGTAACATTGTCAGCTGAGAAGGAAGTAACTATTATTTTTTTAAGAAAGACGCTTATATTATGTAGTATATTATTTTCTTATTGAATTATTTTGGAATTAGCAGTAGATTCAGTTATTGGTGATGTTAAAAAATTGTTCATATTCCAAACATTGATAACAACAAAAACAATTATCCTGAGACCATTGTATAAAACTTTCGAAAAATCAGAAATTGAAGTCAGTTAGTCACATTGGAATGCACAAGAAGACGGCACTCCGAAGATGATGATCAATACCAAAACAAGAAATGTTCGTGTGTTACATTAATGTGATAAAAAGGTAATTAATTGCACATGAAACTTCTAAATATTTTCTCTCTAAGACTGGTTTGTTTGTTTTGTAAATTTCTGAATTATAGTTCATTTGAGAGGATTTCTGGATTAAGTTATGCAATTAATTCATGGCATTAACAGATCATGGGAGATTTATTTTTCAAAGATACTATTTATGTAACATAACAGGATATTCATAACTTTATAAAATGTGTAATAATTGATGCTTCAATGTGTATGATTTAATTTTCTAAGTTCTTGCAGGGATTATAGCTATACAGCATAATGTGCTGAAGTAGTCTGTTGTGCAAATATTGATTTGGGAATATTTTTATAAAATATGGAAATGTTAATCTTCTTAAGGTATTTTATTGACCAGTGTAACAGTTTGAAATAATTACAGAAATATGACAAGTAGAAACACACAAAGTTATGAATTATCTTGCAAAGTACTGATAACTCAACATTAAGGATTAAAATGGTCTTAGTATTATAGAAAAATACATTGTAGCTGTAAGAAATATTTCAGTTTTTCAGGCATTGCTTTAAATTGTGGATATAATTCAGGTTTGATATATTCAGTAATACTGATATTTTGTAGAATTTTTATATGAAAAATGGACTAGTGTTGTTGTTTGTTGTTGTTGTTTTTTTTTCAAACATTGTTTCCAGATAGTTCAGTAAATGTCTCTATTTCCAAACATTGCAATTACAAATCAAACAAAACATATGTCAAATAGACTAGACAAATTTGGCTTGATGACGTTCAGTGTATGACGTAAGATTGTTTTATTACTGTAACCATTATTACTTTTTACATCTGTTTATTGTTCAAGCTTAAAAACTCTTAACAATTACTATAAATTAATTCAGAAGTTTTTATTACATGAACTGGATGTTGAAAATGTTGTTGTTATCAAGTTATATTTGTGGTATGATGAAAGTCTTGAAATTAAACTTGATAGTGGTGTTGATTTAAAATCAGATCTATATGTTTGCACATGTGATAAAAGTAGTCTGGAATTAAAGGTTAAAGGGAATGGGGATAAATTGAATCCGTTCCTTTCCTCCATAAATACTCATTTTTATTCATGTGCCACCAGTGTAGATCCAGATCAGCTGGCACATTGGTGCAATCTTATTAGGATCTGCACTGGTTGCATTTTGGTCAGAAATAACCTAATGAATAAAAAAGCAAACAGTTTAGATTCTGATCAGAGAGCACGGATGTTCCAGCTGATCTTGATCTAAACTGTTCGCCCAGACAATAAAGGTGTGTCTATGAAGGAAAGGGTTAAATAAACGGAGAAGCATAATATCATTGTGTATACAAAGACCAAGCCTTGTGGAATAATAAAATTTTTCAAATATTTTCTCGAAAAGAATATAGTTTTTATTTGTTTGTTATTTATTATATTACAGCCTCATTGCTTTGAAATTGTTCTTTATAGAGTTTAATTGTAGCATACTAGCTCTTGATAATTTCATTGCAGGTCATGATAATTTCAGTGTAGGCTTTGTGAAATAGGAACAGAATCAATTAATTGAGGTATAACTTCTAATTAAATGAGTCCCTGCTGATTATACCTAAAGCTTCCTATAATCTCAGGCCATATACGTAAAGAAAATTGATGAAAAAGCTAACTGATTGATTGTACATTATGGCTCTTTTTCTCTTTGCTGATGAATAGGCCAGTGTATTGATTTGAATGTGAGTGATGGAAGTTCTGACATCCAACCTTTGTGTCGGCTCACCGTGGTGCAGTCATCAACTTTTATTATAGTGCAAACAATCTCAGAGATATGCTATGTATTAATGAAAAATAAAACTGTATTGCAAAGAAAATACTCCACACAGCATTATTTTTAGTACACAAAGAGCCATTCGAATGAAATCTTGGAATTGTTTTGTTTTACATTCTATCTCATGTTGCAATTAGTTTCTTTATAAATACAAGGGTTTGCTTGTTTGAAAAAAAAACTATTAACATTCCATTTTAATAATAAACTCTCATTTTTAACATAATTAAAAAGAAAATAAATTTAATGAAGTGTTGAAACAAAGGTATGTGTCAATATAAACCAATTCTCTTTGTTAACTTGGATATTTACTCTGCCTTATCAGTAAGTAACATTATCAAGGTTGTTAAACTTAAAAAATGTTGATGTTAATATAGCATGGATCTGTACTGATTGGTGAAACCTTATACCAATATACTGTAATTAATTACTTTGCAACAAATATAATTGTTTAGTTAGATTAGAGTTAGCCCTCTCGGTGTTCAAGTAAAATATAATATTAGATGTATAAAAATTCAACTTTGGTTTGTTTTTCTGCATGTATATAAACAATACCTATAAAATGGTATTCTACTCCCATATCAGGACTATAACAAAAATGACAATATCTTATTTCTGAAATTACTAAATAATATAAATGTAATAATATTCCTTGTTTGCAGTGGACAGATTTGTGTGATAAATATTATTATGAAATGTGAAAGCATCAAAGGGTGTGTCTAAATTGGTCTATAGTCCTAGATTTGACTACAGCTCTGAATGCAGCCTTGACAGTTTGGCCATGTGTTGACAGATTGAGACCTAACAGAGCAATATTAGGTTCTCTAGATCTGACATGTTTCCTCAGTCAAGGTTGTAAGGGGCCTGTGGGATCTTGTTGAAATATTGGGATGTTCTTATTATAATTTGGATATTTCAATAATCTGGATAAAGTGTCTGTCAGGTATTTATTTATTGCTATTTAAATTTTTAGTAGATTTTGCGAATTCAGACAGACTGTAGTTTTTTTCTCTTGTTTTTCTACAATGATAAATAATTTGATTTTGCTAAAAAATAATGCTTCTTTTATATAATTATTATGAACAAAACTTTCTGTTACTTTTATTGACACATAAGAGACTGTATTATAACCTGAAACATTAAGTTTATAAAAGTAAGACAAGAGCCAATTGCTAAAGTTCAGTTCTGAGACTGTGTGCAAATATTTTGTCCTTATAGATTGTTGCCATCTGAGACTAGTCTCCTATCTTTAATAACCTTGGGGCTTCATCTCTATTTGATAAAAAAGTGATTATGAATCATCTGACTATTAACCGAATTTGGCATAAGAAACATGCATTATTTTCTGATATATGTCCGAGGGGAACACAAAGTGTGTAAATCTAAATCAGGGTGTTATTAAGCACATTAGCCAGGGACTTGATGTCTCCCAAATGGTAACAGCAGCTATAAGTGTATTAGCAGTAATGGCCATTAGACACATTGTCACTGCCGTTGACACCAGTGTTGATGTCCACTTGCACTATTCACAGAGAGCCGCATTGATTTTTACAGTCATTTAGTAAGCTAATGATCTATATATAATGTGAATGTGAAACAGAATTTCCGGAAGGTGAGGAAGCAAAAGATTTATCAATTTCCTATTTTGAATTTGCATTAAGGGTTATGCTGAAAATATTTCCTACCATTGGTTTAAACAGTATTTATTCAATCAATATGCACATATAATGATATAATACAATGAAAAAATGTCATGCTATGGATACAGAACAAGCGAAAACGCTTATATAAACTCTTCTCAATATCTTCCTACCATTATTTAGATGATTTAGGCTCTACTGAGGATTGTAACCCTTTACTACATAATATGCATTGTATCATATGTGTGAACAGGGTAGATCCGGATCTACCAGCACATGCATGCCAGGGTAGATCCAGATCAACCAGCACATGCATGCCATCTGATCAGGATCTGCCTTGTTCACTGTTTGTCAGAAATAACCTTATTTATAAAAAAGTGAACAGTGCTGATATCAGAATGCTCGAATGTGTTGACTGATCTGGATCTAAACTGTACGCCCATTAAGGTTTATATATGGAGGAAACGGTTAAATCCCATGGGTGACCAGTGTAGATTAACTTACAGTCTTACTGTGATCTACACTGGTCAGCCATATTCTATTGAGTAAAGAGTTGACAGTTGAGTAAAGAGATAAATTTCATTGTTATCCTAGATAATGCTGTTGGAATTTTTATATTTGTTAATTGAAGGAGCCATTGATAAAATGATAACAAAACAAGAAATACAGTCAAAATGATACTTAGATAATGAATTGATAACTTGAAATTTATTATGTTAGCCTAGTAATTAACTGTTTGAAAGTATTTTTAAACACTTATTGAAAGTATTTTGTATGATTGAACGTTTTTTCACAGTTTAGAGTTTTTTTTTCTACAATTGAAAGTATTTCTCATGTATGGACAGGTTTCTTCCATTCTTGACATTTAAATCACACTTAAACACTACCTTAGGGGCATTAGTGCTATGCAGTGACAACTCTTTGTGGGAAGTTTAAACCAAAAAATAAAGTGCTGTCTAAAGTACTTTATACCATTGACTGTGGAGAACATAATATAACAGAACATGATGGAAGTTTCCCTGGTATTGGTTTGTCAGGTAGCTGAAGCAGTGAATTATTTTAAATTTTTCTATACAAGCAAGGTAGCTTAACTACAATAGGGGCACAACATTCTGGGAATTTAACTAACAGTTTAAGCCTAGCAAATAACATTATATTAATACAACTAAAAATCAAATTTTCAGATTTTGAATTATTAAGTGTCAGAGTCTCTTAAAGCATATAAAAGCATAAAAGCTGGTTTATTCAATAATGCATTGTCATAGCAAGCCTGATAATAAAAATAATTTTCTCATCTGTAGGGGTATTTTTCTCATTTGATATATATGTAGGGATAAACATTGCCTTTTATTACATAGTTGTTTTCAGTTAACTGAGAAATCAGAAGTCATGTTATAGAAAAACCTTTGTCACATAATGATACACATAATGTTCTGTCACTGAAGTATATTGAATATTGGAGTTACTGAATCTGGCGTTTATTCTTTCCTTGTAAATCGTGAATTAAGCTGTTCCAGTCATATAATAGATATTGGACTTTCTTTGTCATTTTGGATAAGCCAATTATGGTAACACATTTCTTTTTAACAGTTTGATTGCCTTTTTCGTGTTCTTGATGATTTCAGTGATTTCAGGCATATTCTTTTCAGACTATAGTTTATGGATGTTGTTTATCATTCTGTTATAACTGATTGATTGATGAAACTGAAGTTAAGGGTAAGAATGTTGTGTGATGTTTGAATTTACCGTTGCTATTTCTTCATCTTCCAATGCATTAATTAATCAGCACAGAGATGAAAACATGAAGTTACTCCTGATGAAACAATTATGTACATTTTCTAATAATGAAATAAAGATAATTATCAATGCTTCAGTTAATGTATTACAACATCCATGATTTTTTTCTTCATTACCATTGGGAGTTCAAGCTTGAAATCATGAAATTTCTTTCAATAAAAAGCTTAAATGGAGTAAAATGGTTTGAGCTCATATTAACTGTTGTAATAGTTATGGAAAAGAACTACCACTGACAATGATATAAGGGACATTAAACATTGTCATACTGTCCAGATGATATTCTACATTGCTGTTTGTTTAATAAGGGAGTGGGGCTAGAATTGCTTCAAGAGGAGCTTACATATTAACATGCATTTCTAATTACCTATAAATGATAACAATAATTAACAAGAAAGTGTTTCATTAATGGGAGCTGACTGGGCTCAAACCAAACAAAACAGCAGCTGTCTCAATAAAATAGCCTTGTCATATGGTCAATATAATTATATATGGATATTGCTGGAGAAAATCCCTACTGTACTGCCTCATACTTCTTTATGAAAATCAAAGGTTTACCATCTACTTATTTAGAATAAGTAGGTTGTGGGTAGACCACACATGATATGGCATACATTAGTGCAAGTCAAACAGTTAGTGACATTTTAGCAAACTAGAGAGTTAAGTTGTTTGTTGCACTTCATGTAGTGACTATTTGACCAAAGTCTTTGCATGAGAATGAAAAGTGGTTTATTTCCTTCTTACAAAATACCATATTGGGAGATTGAGCTTGGATAGCATTGCATTTAGTTCAGAGATCAGCTGTCACCGGTACTGATGTCATAAGGTAAACATAGCTTGTTTATTGATTTCAAGAACCAGTTTGATTTATGTTCCATATTGTGTGGTGTCCGTGGCAACATTTTGGTGACAGTCAAGCCAAACAAACTTAGACTAAATCAGCTCTAAGTAGAGAATAACTGATGATTAATACTGTCAGGGAATTTTTTTTGAAGACCCAATGTACTTAAAAAGAATATGTGCATCAGATTTTCATTATTGATGATTATTATTATTTTTTAATGAAATTTTACTTTAATGTACTTGCTGACAACATTCATTGTTGATCGTCTACTCCATGAGATATGACTGTAGCCGAGATAACAGTAGATCCAGCTGGCACACTTGTATCATCTGATCATGATCTTCACTGCTCTTTTTGATTCATTATGTTATTTCTGCTTATGAAGCCATATATATGGAGTATAGTGTTTGTTGACTTTGTCATGAAGTCATGTTATGTTAAATAATATTGATGTGATCGCACTAATTAGGTGAACTTAGAGTTCCTTTCCTGTAGAGGAAATAATGAAAATAAAGTATCGGAAGTTCAGGCAGTGACATTGAAAGTTTGCCTTTTAAATAACGGAGATCATTTCTGTCACTATTCACCATTATAATCCCTGGAAACTTGCTAAAAATCATTTTTTATTCGTCTGTATGGTTTTTCATTATTAATTTTTTTTAATGTTATAAGTTTTTTTCCTCTTAAAAACTTTTTTAAATACCGGTGTGGCAAAATTGATGCTTGATTATTGCTAATTACACAGGTTTGGCTTGAAGTTGTTTCTGTTTCCTTTAGTACTGAATATCATGGGAAAAGTTGTCTTCTTTGATAATTTTTAACAAAGAAATGTGACGGGCACCAGGGTAAAATAAACAAAGAGAAGTGATGGCAATTCAATTGAAGACACTAAGTTTTACTGGATTTGTTCTGTTTGTCACTGTACTTGACTGAAGGTTATAAAACTGAGATTAGAAACCAGTCTCAAATATCAAGCATTCACCATTTCAGCCAATCAGATGCTTGAGATTTGAGACTGGTTTCCATGCTCAGTTTTATAACATTGGGCACTGTACATTACTAGATTATAAGGAAAATATGAGATCATAAGACAAGGGTAATGTAACATTAGCATTGAATCAACACCACATACTACAGACATGTTTTGCACCCTTATTGGTCTGATAAACCACTGTCATGGAATGCAAAGAACTTTGCAAACATCTAAACATTCTCTGTTCACTTCCCACCATGTCATTATTATCTTTTATCATCACCATCACTATCATCATCATCATTATGTGCTCACCTTGTGTATTTTCTCTATTTTCAGATAACCAGTTATATATTGTGAAGAGACAACGTGTGATTGTGTAGCGTATTCCGCTACCCCCTTAGTATTCAGGTTGTGTTTTAAGTGACATGGCAACAGACAAAACCATGGTTCAAGGAAGCGAAAGTAATGGCATTGCCCCCTCTATCCTCACAGTGCGAATGATCATGCAGGGAAAGGTAACTCTTTGTTCCTACTTTTTGCTTCACAGCAGCAAACTGAAGTACAAGTCTCGACTATAGTTCATTTACCTGTATTCATTTGGTCACAAGCTAATCATGATAACATCAGAAACACAAGTCTCTGATCTCAGAAATCTGATTGGTGGAAATTAAACACAGTTTCATAATTGGCAGAACCATATTAAGCTCTGGGTTGTGATATAAAATAATAAATTTTGCTTTAATTGAAAAAAAAATGGTTCTACTATGTAAAACTATTCAACAAATTGAAGAAAAAATGCAACAACTGTTGTGTAAGATTTTTGTGAGATAAATGGACACAGTCATATAACTTCTGAAATCCACTTAAAAGATCCAATGTCCCCTGCTCTTTTATTCTAGCATCTCGTTAAATGTTGGTAGCAAAAGTAAGTAGATCTGGAAATCAGCTCTACAAATCCACTTTACAAATCTGAACACATTTCCCCTAATTAGGCCAGAAGTTTTTATAAAACTCGGATTAGAAAGAGAAGAAAATAGGCTTAAGGAGCCAAAGTCACTAGGAGCCTATTATAACAACATTAATTAATGATATTCAGCCCTGACACAATGTCACAGAGTTTAGCAGCTTATGTAGAAATACAGGGTTCAGTTAGGACTTGATCAGAAATGTGACAAAGAAGAAAATAATACACTGTATGACTGGTAATGCACATTATTACTTAAATCCATGCATATCAGAAGTTTTTCCTGGCTGGCCAAACAACAATAAATCAACTCATCTTTTAAGTTGGGATTTTGTGGCAAGTATTTATCCAGATCAATCGACATGACAAAGTCAGATCTGGGTCTGTAAGATTCACTACCTAATGAACAACAGTTTGACTGGGTCATATTCAAAGGAAGACCATTAAACACATAAGGTGCATTAAGAGTTAACCCATTTTTGAAGATGAAGACAACAAATCTGACTGGAAAATGTTATGGGTAAGCCTGCCTTTGTGGTACACACACATTTCCTTCTTTCTGCAGAACTTCTGAATTCAACTGGCAGTGTTTTTGTTGACAGGAGTATTTAAGGATTATTAACTGCCTAAATTCTTAAGAAGATAAGCAGCAGTTTGACAAAATCAACAATTAAAGCTTAATGTGTTAATCTGTTTAGTAAACAATCATCAGGCAGCTTATTTAAAGCTTTACTGTATGAAAAGCACAAAAGAAAATAAAGAATGTTTTTGGCAACAAATCAATAAAATGATACCCAGATGTATGCAAGGATTAACCCTTTTCTCCAGGGCATATGGCTTTTAACCCATGTCCTACAAGTGTAGATCCAGGTCAGCCTGCACATCCATGCAAGTCATTTTTTACCAAATAGCCTGATCAGACCACACAAATGTGCCAATGTGAGATTTTATATGAAGGCATTTGAATAATAATAAAAGATGGTTTTCCCAATAACTGTCTAAAATTAAATGTATTTTCCTGAAAATTAAATGTATTTTCCTGATAATGATGAAAATTTTTCATATCGTTCTAAAGTACCTGTTATGGAGTAAAATGTGATTTTACCGGAGAAAGTTGATTGAATAAATTTTATGGTGAATGATTGACCATGTGTGATTTATTGATTGAGATTTAGGGTTAATGATGATTGCAACTGATTTGATACAACAAAACACACTTTAGCCATCTTCATGCTGGCAATAATTCTGGATGTAATGCCGCTGCTCAATAGTGTTTGACTGCCGCTTATTTTATTGTGATCAGCGTAAGCGTAATGAAGTTTTATGATCAATAATATGTAGACAATACAGTAGAAGCCCTGTCCTTTAATTACATTTGATCAGCACTTTGATAATTATTTATTGGAGACCATTTTCACATAACTATTCAGTAGGAAATTGACTTGCTTGTTTTACTGGCAAAGAAAACTGCATATAATCAGCCGTCTCGCAGACATTATCACGTAAAAGTTGTCAGCAAAAGTTGAGTCATCGGAACTGTCATTTAGTTTTTAGAGCACTAAAATTATCAGAAAAGTACGGAAATGTTACACAGATTGTTGTTTTTTTTTATTAATTTCTCTTAAAAATTGCTTCTAGATGTTTTATGAAGTCTGCAACAATCTTTGTATGCATATATATGGGCAGTTGTTTTATCCTTATGGGAAACATTGGTATTCCTGTGAGGGAATCTAGACAGCTTATTTCCAGCATCAATTAGACAAGCGGATTTTATAAATCTATTTGAGATAATGGTAAATCTATTTGATTGACTGAGATGGCAACATGATGTCATCGACTGTGATTCGCGTCCCATTTCCTCCCGAATGATAAATGTAATTACCGACATCTTCCTAGAAATGCTTGTACGGTTCCTTGTTAACTTGGGTAAAAGAGGCAACTACAGGCGCTTACTAATCAATATGCTTTTACTAAAGTGTTCTTACATGTTGATAAAATGGGAGCAACATTTGTAAACCCTTAATTCATGTATACAGCTTAACCCTTTTCTCCATATATACCCATTTTTATGCATGTATGACCAGTGTAGATCCAGATCAGCCGGCACAGATTCTTATTCACTAATTATTTAATGAATCAAAAAGTGACAAGTGTTGATCCTGATCAGACTAAATGGATGTGCAGGTTGATCCAGATCTACACTGGTGGTACATGGGAAATAAGCCATGTACACTGAGTAGTTTGTTTAAACTGCTGGACAGCCAACAATAACCCCTTCAAGTAGCAGCAGTTTTGAATCAGTCTACAATTTAATGTTTTAAAATCCTTAATATAATAATATAAACAAACAACAAATTTTAAGAAAGGCAGAAGTGGTTTAAAAATGTTTTGAATAAGTCGCTTTGTGGTAAAACATATTTTAGGTTGAAAATTAAAAGATGCTCTGCAATTCTTTTTAATTATTAAATCCATACTTAGTGTGTAAATCCAGATCAGCTGGCACTTTCTTGCTGTCTGATCAGGATCTACACCTTTTGCTTTTAGGTTCATAAGTTTATTCCTGACCAAGAAATGACCTGTGTTACATTAAGCTGTTGCTAAGGAAACAGATCCTGACTAGGAAGAAGAATTTTCCCTGTTATACCAAGCATTACATTGTTGTTGTTCCTGATAGAAACAATTCCAGAAGTAATCAGTAGATTGTTTTAAAAGTATTTTCATGAAAAGTTCCGAATTAATCTTTGTTGTAATATGACAGGAAATTTAATTTTCACAGACAATGGTATTATAATAAGAAATGATGGAGTAGTAATATGATCTAAAATATAACATCCTGCGTAATTACTTTCCCTAGTTAAAAGTGAAATATGCCCTTGTAAGGTATAAGTTGCGTATAGGAAAACAATCTCCGTAACAACTGTCACCAGAGGAACTTCTATATCGCACACTGATTAGTGTTGGTCCCCTAAGGGGGCCTACAATCTTCAACGTTATGGAGTGATTTTGTTTTCCTCGCTACTGAAGTGAAAAGTAATTCCAAGTGTCCTGCGGTTAGAAACTTTGCTTTTTATGCAATTAACACTTCATCTTTGAGAGAAGTTGCTGATTGTTTAGAAACTAATGTTCTTATACTTGGATATAAAAAGTAGAAGTTCTGGTGGAATTGATATTGATGACTTTAGGAAACATATCCAATGCTAATAACTCACTGCTAATCTTTGTTTTCAGAATAGGAATACATCTTGTAGCCAAAATTAATTGTTTTGTGAAAAAAACCTTGAGGGAATTAAATGACGTTAGGCTATCACCTTATACGGTATTAATTGCCGCATAGACGAATTCCGAAGGCTCTAGAGTTATTTGCCTTCCATTTTCCTTCAATGTCTCTTTGATTGGGTATTAACGCGACAAGATTGCAAAAAACAGGCCTATTGCCAGATTATAGAATCCAGATTTTATATGGTGAGAAATCGGCAAGAAATCGAGAGATTATTTAGAAATTCTGGGAAAGGAATTATATAGACACTGGCTGTAGCAAATTATTCATTAATTATTCACACAACTAAAATGTTTTGTTTCACATCGAGGACCTCCAGTAATTGTCTCATTATCAGTCGGAAAAAACAACATTGTGGGCTAAGGGTAAAATAGTTGTAACAATAAATGAATAAAGGCAGTTAAATTGTTCTGCACTCAACCCACAATTTAATATTATATTCAGACTTGAGCAGAATTGCAGTTTCTTTAAGGCTTGAGCAGAATTGCTTTTTTTAATTTTCACAATTCCTTCCTGCAGTGATTGTCTACAATTTTCATCAGAGTAGATGTTGCATTCTAAGATAAGCAATGCCCTGCATTTCCTCTGGTTTTACTTGTTACCCACTGAATAAATCTCATTGGCCATTTGACCAAGTCCATTCAATGTTCACAGTGTTATTTTACAGCAATTTATAAACTGCATTCATTTAATGAATTTGGTAATTGAAAAGGGAATAGCTTCGACCGAGACCACTCTACGCATCTACAATGAATCAAGACTTGTCTATGTTTTCACTCTATCAATGGTGACAAATTGTACAGCCTAGAGTTTAGAGCACTTCCGTGCCGTCTGATTAGGATCTAAACTGTTTGTTTTTTATTTGTTAGGTTGAATCGTTACTGAGTAAAATGCGAAAAAGGCAGATCGTGATCAGATGGCATGGATGTGCAGGCTGATCTGGATCTACACTGTTCTCACACGTGTAAAAATGCCTATAAATAGGGGAAAGGTTAAAGTCATACACATAAAACAGTAACTGTTTCTCTCTTGAAGTATTGTTGTTGTTGTTTTTGACGGCTATCTTGAAGAATTTTATTGCCTTTTTGTCATTAGTTAAAATGTTTTCTGCAAGATGTTATCACACAAAAGCTTTGCCATATCTTGTAATTGAAATAAACTGAAAACATGCTTGTGAATAAATAATAGAAATTCGTCCTGCATGCCGCTGCATTTCTAACCAGGCCAGTTTGAAAATTTCACAATAACCAGGTGATTGTTCGAATTTGCTGATTGACGTCCCTTCAATCAGTGAAGAAATAAAATTTCTGGAAACTCTAAACATTAATTAGAAAGCAGATCTTGCTTTAGAGCTCCGATGAATGAGGAAAAAACTAATGGAGTTCTGTAATCTTCATCTGAAAGGTATATAAAGCCTATGTTTGGTTCCTGGGTTAATTGAAGCTCCCTATATGGTCATAAAGTGAGCTTTGTTACAAAAATGTGATTGCCTTCAATTTACAGTTAATCTTTGATTCAATGAGAGAGGGTCGTAAATTGAACATATAAAAGCTCTTCGAAGAACATTGATGACATAACTGAAATAATTCAGTCTTGTACTTTTTCCTCCTTATTTCACTGAAATAAGTTTGAGAGGACATCCATGTGCGACCAGTGTAGATCCAGATCAGCTGGCACATCAGTGCAGTCTGATCAGGATCTTCACTGTTGGCATTTTGGTCAGAAACAACCTAATTAATTATGAAGTGAACAATGTACATCCTGACCAGACAGAATGCATGTGCCAGCTGATCAGGATCTACACTGTTTGCCCTTCCAATAAAGGTCTATTTTAATTCAGTGAAATAAAGAGACTGAATTGTCATTCAGATTACACGGATGTGCAGGCTGATCTAGATCTGCAAAGATTGCCCAAGAGAAACTGTATCACATCCTGAGTAAAAGCTAAGTACTTCGCACCCAGGGGCATTAAGCACCATCTCAGGTGCTATTGTTTAATTTTCTAAGTACAAATTATTACTTATAAGCTGAAGGTTCCATCCAGGCATAATCTTTGCGATTTAGTTCTACCTACATGAAAATTAATGGCTGGTTAAATTTTGCTGAGGTAGTTAATTCAGATGTTTTCTCTTGTGTGAAATATGAGAAAATTAAACCTAAGCAGAATAAATTGTTTTCAGGGCTAAGTTGGTAATGGCTTTTGAGAGGTAAATATTATAATTGTTTAAATTTGGTATTTTTCTGTCCATTTCAGGAAGTTGGCAGTATTATTGGAAAGGTAAGTTGACTTTAAAATCATTATTTGGAATTATTAACCGCTTACACCATATATACGCTTTTTATCATGTGTGAAGAGTGTAGATCCAGATCAGTTGGCACATTTGTAGATCTACACTGTTCACCTATGGATGATGCCCGTACTTGGAGTTAAGTGGGTGGCAGACTAGTAATAATTTGTGGCTAGTCTGTTTTCAATTCTCTTGTCAAGCCAACCACTATAACAAACATTTATTTGGATGGTGTGTAAGGTTCAGCTGAGGGCCAGATTCTTTTTCACTGAGCACTTTTTATCATTTTTAAGAGACCATTTTACCATTTAACCTTTTTCTGAGCTAAAAGATTTAGAACTGAGGAAATAAATATTTCTAATTTCTTCACATTTCTCATTCTAAACAGAACGAATATGTCAAAGATGTTTTACATGAAGGGTCTAAGAAATCATTTTCTAGCACAAGTGAAAACAAACACCAGAAAAATCATGCCGAAGTGTGTAAATTGATATCACACTTTAATTAACAATAAAATATTATTATGCAAGAAAGAAAAAAACATTCACTAACACTTAGTTCTTTCTTTTTGCTAACACCATTATGAATGGGAAATCTCAACTAGGCATTTTTCAGAGTATTACTCAGCCAAATCAATAGCTTAATTACTTTAATTCGGACTAATTTGATAATATCAGAGTGTCTTTCCAGAACCAGGCTATGATTTACACCAGTAAATTTCTTAACTATTCCCTCTTCACAAGGACATGGAGTGTAGAAAGCTACTGTACTTTAGAGAATATCATGTGAAAATGATATACAATAAAGCCAGTTAATTTTAGTATTTCGTGAAGATGAATTATTGTTTCTAAATAATGTTTTAGGTCATCAAATATAATAACCGACAAATGATTAAAGTTTTTGTTTTGATTTCTTTTCAGAAAGGGGACAACATAAAGAAATACAGAGAAGATGTAAGTTGATGGCTGTGAGCCAGTAGTCTACCATTTACCCTTTACTCCATGAGATATGGCATTTATCCCAGGGCCAAACAGTGAGGATCCAGATCAGAGTTAACATTTGTTTAGTCTGTTCAGGATCTACAATGTTGGCGTATAGAGTCATTTTATTATTTTGGACGAGAGTAGATCTAGATCATACTGCATGGGATTGCCTATGGGATTTGATTGCCTATGTGTCTTAATTTCTAGACATGGAGTAAAGGGTTCAAAAATTCCAATTTGTTCAAAGGATGAATGAAGAAATACTTAATTTCCTTGTACCATTCAAGTTTTATTTACACTTAGTCTTTTTCGTCTTTGTTAATTAAATCTGAATTTGTCTCTGTCAAGAATTTTTAAAACAAGTTTTCTTTGTTTCAAAAGTTTAAGTCCCCATTATTTCAAGTCCTAACTCCATCAAACTTTTAAACTAATGTTATTTATACATCAGTTACTTTGGAAAGACAACCATACTTTTCAAAGAAATAGGTGTGTCTTTATAGAATGATGATGTTGTTACAAGGAGCAAATCAGCCTATGCCCAAGATCGTAAAACTCCATCTGAAGACCAGTCTCAAATCTCTAGCATCTGATTGGCTGGAATAGTGACTGGTCAGATGGTTGAGCTTTGAGACTGGTCTCCAATCTAAGTCTTATGATCTTGGGCACTAGTCTCTTATTTCTTCCAAAGCTCTTTATCAAATTTTCTTAAATATGTGCTTATGTTTGTTTAGACTATCTTAAAACCTTTTTAAATACAAGATTGACTTGCCATAAAATGCTCTTTCTGTGTTTCAGAGTGGTGCTAAAATTAACATATCGGATGGTTCATGTCCAGAGAGAATTGTTACGATCACAGGAACTATAGACAACATACATAAAGCATTCACAATGATTTGCTCCAAGTTTGAAGAGGTAAGTTGCATCCATCCATTGTGCTTTTGAATATATAGCACCGTAAACAGTCACTTAGAAATCAAATTCTTTTGATTGATGTTGTTTTGGGTTATGATGTGATGCAATAAGAACATGAAGACTATGTAAAAGGGTATCATAGCATGTGCAAAAACTGTAGATCCAGATCAGCAGACACATCTGTGATCAGGATCTACATTTTTTCAATAACAGCATCAAGTCTAGGTCCTGATCAGACTGCATGGATGTGCAGGCTAATCTAAATCTTCATTTGGTTGCACATGTGATATGCCATATCCATGGAAAGATGTGTTATTGCGCAATATTAGTCATGTGACTGTTTACCTACCACTGCAAGCCAACTTTGTTTGTAAAGCACTTTGCTTATTTTTACCCTTTGTTTAATTTGTTTTTGAATTTAAGCAATTTTTAGTTTACATCTGATTTTTTATTTAAGTATAATGCATGCAATTTTGTTTAGTTGGACATTTCAATCATGGTAATAAGTAACTGTAAATCAATAAACTTAACTAGTAAAGTTAATGTAACTGATGCAGGTTTGAATTTTCATAATTATGGTTGCATATGAATTCAGATCTTTTCAATGTCGGCACAATGTTTGTTAATATTTTAGGTCTGTATAATAATTTGAAAAACAACTACAAACGAGCTGTTATCTTCTGTATAAAGAGTTATTTTACATTATTTTATGATATACTTGTTTTTTACCCCATGCATGTTGTGCTGTGTTGTGACAAATATTAATCTTTCGCCGTTGCAGCAGCCCTCCATCTTTCAGGACCTACAAAACACGCCAACCGTGCCTAAACCACCTGTCACATTACGACTGGTGGTACCCGCGAGTCAGTGCGGCTCCTTGATAGGCAAGGGTGGAATCAAGATCAAGGAAATCCGAGAGGTAGGATGTTCATGCCTATTTTATATATGTTTCTCTAATTCAGTGAGCTTTCTGTTTTCTGTTCACAGTTAAATATAAACATGGTGTCAATTTTCCGTTCTTGACTATTGGATTGGTAGCAATTTAGACCAATCACATGATTGAGGTTTCAGACTGGTCTCCATTCTGAGTTTAAAGATCTCCTAGATCCTGGTAAAATAATGATTAAGTCATCATTGAACATAGATAATAGGAGTGATATATATGACATTGTCAAAGTAACCAGTCATGTTTTCATTGGTTGCCACACTGTCAAAGAACAAAAAGATTGGTTTGTATAATTAAACACCTGAAATTGCCATTTAGGGCAGCTGCGTTGGATCGTCTAGTTTACAATAAAAATGAAGTTTGGTTGGTTTGTTACAGAGCACAGGAGCATCGATACAAGTTGCCAGTGAAATGCTGCCAAACTCGACGGAGCGGGCAGTGACGGTTTCGGGGACAGCAGAAGCAGTAACAGCTTGCATCCGAGTTGTCTGCAATATCATGCTAGAGGTACGGACATGTAGATGGGTTAATGGGCAAGCTTGTATGCTTTCTTATCGTGCTTAAAATATTTTGATAATGGTTCAGCCATACTCTGTTTGAAAGGGTCTTTTAAGACTAAATATTGAATAAGAAAAATGCATATACACTGCCCTCCAGTAAAAGAATTCATGCTGAAAAATTCTCCATTGAAATGAATCTGTAACTGTCATTCCTTGTATATTTGATGAGCATTGAAATCAAAGAGGAAAGTTATTTGCAGGATTTGTGGTTTTAGTGTAGTTATATTTCTACAACTATAGACCAGATAAATATTCCTTAATTTTATGCACCTGTTACAAGTCATCAAATATTCCCACCCCATTCTCTTAAGAATTTACTTAAATGGACCAATATGATAAGTGAATGAATTCATTATGTTTATTATGATAGTTAAACATTGTTTTCAATGGACAGTTAAGTGTGAATGGTATTTTAGAGGGCAGTGTAGTTACACGACAACACAGATACATATTCTGATCTGTACTCATGTCCACTAAACACAAGTGTGTTCAGGTAAGGTAGAGTAAGGATGGTACTATTCTGGTGAACTGTTTGTGTGAAGCTAACCTGTTTTCAGTTTTTGTTCTTAGCAACATATTAATTACATTATGTTCCATGCTTTTGTTTTGTATAACAGAAGAAATATCAAGAAATATGACATCACCATTCATCATCATCAGTCAAAATTGTATAAAAGCCCTATGACAATACATTTTTAAGAACAATACATTAATATATTTTCAAAATCATCCATGATAGTTAATAATCTTTAAACAGTAACCTAGATTTCTTAAAGAAAGCTTATAAGGATTTGTAACTTTTCCATTATTGTGTGCCAGCTCTTGTCAAGAAATCTGAATTGATGAGAAAAAAACGGTTAATGAGTTTGTTTGAATATGTCATTGGTTAAAATGACTTCTTCTCAACAAATTGTCATGATAACATGAAATAAACTTTTTTTTCTGTGCTTGTGGGGAACTGCACACCACTGATGACATGGATTTTTTTTATGGAAAATCCGGGATAATGGAGTCTTAACATGCAAACTTTTCATATTTACTTCATGAAAACACAAGCGAATGTTTAGGTCAGTCTTCTAATATAGGGATGATGGATTAACCCTTTCCTCCATATAATTATACGCATTTTTACGCATGTGCGAGCAGTGTAGATCCAGGTCAGCTGGCATATTTGTGCCATCTGATCAGGATCTGCACTGTTCGCTTTTTGGTCAGAAATGACCTAATAAATCAAAAAGCAAACAGTGCAGATCCTGATCCGATGGCACAGATGTTGGGGTGTTCAGCATCTTCGCTGTTTGCATGTTTGATATAAGCCATCATTATGGAGTGATGGGTCAAATGACAACCACATTATTCTGGAAACATTTTGTTTTTATAACATTTTTATGCTTTTTGAGAAAATGACTTCTTACAAGGCAGTCTTCATTCAAGAAACAAGAAGCTATTTTTTATGGCAGATCTAGAAAATATGAAACCTGCTTATTGACAATAAAAATAAAGATCTTACACAATAAACATGTTACATAATTGCGATAAAACAGTTTTGATAAAGAGGGATATATTCATGGATTTTGCTTTCTTTTGATTTTCTACTTTATAAGAAATAAACAGAAATAATCATAAAAATTCTCATATTCATTCATGAAATGTGAACAAATAATAAAGTTAATATTACTTAAAGATGATCTACATCTTTGAGAATGCTTTATTACATTAAGACTTGGCTTTGCCTTTTCATAAATTTGTCCCCGCCATCAAATTTCTATGAGTACTTGACAATCCTACAACAGAATTGTGGGATTATTATGAAACATTATTTGCGTAATGGCAAAATATGGTATGTACATTGGTGAGCGTGTGATCCTTGGAGATTCCACATCACATGGGTAGATATTCTGCATTCCAGGTAATCGGTAAAAAAATCACTAATTGTTACCAAATGGTGATAAATATGTGATCATTTAGTGTGAATTGGAAAAATGCCTTCACCTATGTAGAAAATTGCTTTTTCATTGACTTTGTATACTGACAATTATTGGGCAATTGATGTAGGCTATAACACTAGGTAACAGTATACAAATCAAACACATTTTGTTGTCTTACATGGCATGTATTAACACCAGTGAACAGTATTGCCTTTAGCAATAGGCAGTAAGTGTAGAAGTAGGTGTGCCAATCACCATGTGCTGTTGGTTTGGTTCGGATTTATTTTTTCTTGGCTTCGAGTTCAGTAAGACAAATATTGAAGAACGTCATATGCTTGCCATATGTCAATCCAGCCAAGTCATCCATATCAGCACTTGTATTAACAAAGCTTTCATAATGAGCGATTTGTGTTGAATCTTAATGAAGTAGACTTGTTCTGGGCAAAAAGAATTACCAGAAAATGCATGTTGTTGTTTGGTTGTTGTTGTTTATTTAGGGGTGGGGTTTGGTGATGGGGGGTTCAATCCCATGGTTACAATGACAAAAAAGGGTGGCACTCAGATTTAAGGAAGCATCCAAAGCAATGAAAGGAAATATTATAAAGTTCTCAAGAAACACAATATGAAGACGGTTCACTAAAACACAAATATTTATTCCCGACGTTTCAGGGAGATAAACCCCCCTTCTTCGAGGGGCTTTTACATGTATTTACTAACACATATCAATGTTTCTGAAAGGAAATATGACATTCTGCATAACACTGCAAGCACGTCTATACCTGAATCTACACTAAAGGCAATCTACTAGGTGTGGTGAAAATACAATCTTCATTACAACTTGGTGCTTATTTTATCCTAAGAATGGTACTTTTTACTGTTGAATGAAGAACCTCAAATTTTTAACCCTTTAGTCCATATATATGGGTTTTATTGTGACAGCACAGATGTGCCAGCTGATACGGATCTACACTGTTTGTCCATGCAATAAAAGTCATATATATGGATTAAAGACTCGATGTTCTTTTGCTTGTGTTAGCATTGCTCCTAAAACCAAGCAAAGCGATATGGTGAAATAAAATCATCAATATAATTTTGGTGTCATAAGCTTCATTATCTCTTCATTACGTTCTGAAGTTTCAGTAATGTTAATTATTATTGTTTTAGATAATAAGTATTCCTAAAATGCATTGTAACTATAATTTTTAATTTATATATATATTTTAGTGAAGTATATTTCCTGTGTTAAGGTGGTATTGGTCATAAAATGTGATGAAAAATAACAATTGCATGCCTCCTTGTGAAGTGCTGTTCTTTGAAATGTATTTTTTTATGTCTGGTCTTTGTTTTAAGTTTGTGACCTAGATAGACTAATTGTCTAAATGTTTCCAAAAGTATCGAAAGTGCTGCCTGCATAAGAATGCATTTTTGTGATAGTAAGATAATGAAAATATTGTAAGAAATTATTGTAAGTAGAATTACATCATTTAGAGATAAAACTGTTCACTGACACCATCCAACTGTTGTATTTTAGGAGCCATTTCTCGTGTAAGCAAGGTGAGCCACTCTGGATGTTATTGGCTTCAGGTCCTTAGACTTATCTCCCTTTGATTAATCCACCCAATCAGTAGCTTCGACCTGTCACCCATGACTTCTTGTGTAGCTTTGTAATGATGAATATATTCTGACATAGTCTTGCAAATTAAAATGTCTGTTCTGTTACATTGATGTTAATATTCACTGACAGATTTTGTCAAAATTATAAGAAAACTACACCATATTAACAAGAAGACTTAGCAATCAAAGAGAGTAATGTCAACTTGACATTTCTGTTTAATTTTAAGTTGACTAGCATGGTGCTCCTTAGTTTATACATAACTATTTTGCATCTATTACTACTGTCTGATTCAAGTGATGACAGATAAAAAAATCTAGTGGCTAACTATAGCTCTAGCTGGTATATATCTGCGCTGACTTTAACGCTTAATTTTTTATTCAATTAATTAGCTTATACTAAAATCTGTTCATCTGTCAGAGTAAACATAAATAAGGCGCCAGTGTTGCAAATCTGAATTTAACCCTGTACCTAGGCTTCTTATATTTTGTCAGTGTTTTAGTTTCTTATGAAAAGAAGTGCTTGTGATCGACAACTTTTATACCTGACATTGTCACATGGTGACCTTCACCCTTGTGTCACTTGGTGACCTTCACCCTTGTGTCACTTGGTGACCTTCACCCTTGACCTTGGTGATGTTGTTTTCCTACAGGTATCAAATGGTCACCTTAAACTCCTATTCTCCCCTTACTGTACAAAAAATATGGATACTTATCCTAGACTGGTCCCCAATTGTCAAAGCACCATAAAAATTTTAGCATTGTGACATTCTTTAGAAATAAACACCAGAAACTTTTGTGGTACCAGTCTAAAAATACAACCTAAGCAGTTTTTGTCCAGTGATTCTTTCTCTGTAGACTTTGATTTCCATTGAGTACCGCATGATCTGTTATTAGCAACAACTTAGTTGTCTGAGTTTTTAGATATTATTTGGAAGATTTACCCAGCAAGGAGATTTCTTGATGTGATAGTTTATTTTAAGTAACTGGGTGTATTTTAGCACTTTTAAGATTTGATTTTATTTTTAGTAACAATCTTTTATTTAATTTGGAATTCATTACATTAAAAATTATTTGTAATCAGATTGGCTGAATTATACCAGACTTGCAACAAGACATAAAACCCCAAGACGAAAGATTGTTATGGCCAGTGTGTTTTTTGCTTTGTTTGATATTTGAAAAATCCCTCCCCACTTTAATCCACATTTAATTCATCCAGTTTTAACCTATGCAGAATTACCATTGGAATGCTGGGAACTTGACCTCGTCACCATGACAACATTTATTATCAACCACTTTGTATCGGGTGTGACCCGGGTGACCTTCACCTAACCATAACCTTTGACCTTCTCTCCTCCAGTCCCCACCAAAGGGAGCAACCATTCCCTACCGTCCAAAACCAGCAGTTCCGCCGGTCGTGTATGCTGGAGGTCAGGCATTTATCATACAGAGTCCACAAATGCAGATGCAAGCACCTGCAGAGGTATGTACTGTGTTAGTATTTTGTGTAAACAAATGATAACTATAATGTTAACAAGGAGATGTATACATGTCCATATGTATCATAACCTTTTATGATATATTTGAATGTTGGTGCACTTCATTTATATGGCTAATATATCATGTGCTACCAATGTAAATCCAGATCAGCCTGCCAGATCAGGGTCTGCACTGTTCACATAAGAAGTATTAGGTTATTTCTGACCAAGAAGTGAACAGTGTCATGTTAAGGCTGTATGTGCAGGCTGATCAGGATCAACACGGGTTGCACATATATATAAGCTGTATCCATGGAATTTTCTTCAGGGCTCAGCCCAAAACCATTCTGTCTCATTGAGAATTTTGACAGCATTAATTGGGTTTGAACTGAGCCTTAAAAATGTAAACAGAAATTTCCTCTAACCCTAAAAGACCAAAAATTTCTTAGAAGTTATGTAGATCCTCACTAAATGATACAAAATGACAAAATAATCTGCAAAGGGGCAGAAATTTAAAAGATAAATAATTAAATTGTTTAAGGATCTTGAAATTATAGCCTGTGACCTGTCTAATATTGTAATAGCTTTTCAGTTTACCATTATATCCCAATTAAAGTCCCCCAAAGGCATTAACATTTTATTATCTGTAACTTTGTAACAGACTATTGCTGCACTAAATCATACATGTTAAAAATTGAGCAGGGCCGAGCAAAAATATATCTCCAGGATGTTGGTGTTGTTCCTTTAAAATGTTGTAAGTTAAGGAGTATCAATTTTGTGGGGTGGGGGCGGGAATGAAGCTAAAATTGTTACTAAAATCACCATATATTTGTAAATTGTAATAGTTGACTGTTTCTGAAAAGACTTACAACTAAAAATATATGTTAAAAAATCACGGAAGACTTTATGTGGCTCAGTTTGGATGTCAGCATTCCGTCTTCTTCATTGTGTTAATTGTGAAGGGCTCGGCACATTGTTATTCTTCCCCCATAATTATATGATGTAGAACAGTTGAGCTCAGAGCCCTTGCTGCACTGTTAAAATGTTATGCATAATTACCGGTAGTATAAAAAACATTTGTTAAAACTTAGGAAACACAGCTGTTTAACTAAATGTTACATTAAAATTCAGCTGGTTATGTTTTTTTCTTTCCATTCATTTTACAGTATGGTCCTGTTAAAATGATGGAGTCAATATACGATACTAGATTCATCAATCTCAAACAAGTATAACATTTTCTTATACCATGTATTGTGAAATTCTTTTGTTTTCATCCAGCATTACCAGTTTGTTTGAAATATATACAAAAAATTGTTCATTTGAACTATTTAAAGTTTTTTGAATTCTGTTTGGCTATTGTGATTAATAAGATAATATATGTTACGCTGTTTGGCTTATGAAAATTTGGTTTCAAAATGTAATTAACAAAGTTTGTGTTCCACGTTATTCAGCAGGTCTGGTGTAATTGCCCCCAGGAACCTTACGGTTATACGGTAAATACACAATGTCCCTTTCGGCATGAAATACAAGAGTTCCATTGTTAGTATCTGACACGTTAGCTGCTAACTCCGTAATTTGTCAATACTTTGTTGCGACATCATTGTTTGATTGCAGTTTTTCAAAATACCCCCATTGTCTTGTTTTCTTTTGTGAAGGCTAACAAAGACTGCCAAGACTTCCAAGTTGTGTCCATAATTTACTTTTGCATTTCCCTCCTTTATTGTTGTATTTTTATGTGCTAAAGATTGTGTGTATTGAAAACTAGACATATGCTGGGAATTGGAAGTAATGTTCATTAAGTGGCCTTACAAATTTCCTCATGACCAACAAATACAAAAAGTGCTTATTCCCAATTAGCATGCTGAGATGTATATAAATGTTCTGTCTGTTAATAATCTCCCTTTATATTTTGTTACACCAGACCCCGCTTTTTTGACAGGAACCAAACTTTGTTCTACTAGTAGGTTAATGTTAAGTGTGCATCACTATAGACCCTGTTCCCATACCTAAGCTCTACTGTACCCCCTCTCTTCTCATGTGGCAGTGATCCCTGTTTAGATCTCATAAGCCCAAGATTATAAAATGATTTTTGTATACCAGTCTGGACTTGGTCTGCAAATTGATTGGTTATGTTGACTGGTTGCTTGAACATGATATTTGTAAACCAGTCTGAATAATCAGTTCAATGATTGGTTTAAGTTTAGTTCAGTCTGCTCATTGGCTGGTTGCACAAAAATTTATTGTTTTTGTAACCCAGTCTTAAATATATCTGGTCATTTATTGGTACAAATTTGGTCTCTAGAAAGATTGGCCAGTGTTTCCATACTGGTTGCATAGAACAAATTTATGATCTTGAGGCCTATAGACTTCTTGCTTTGAGAAAAGATTTTGTTTAAGGGGAAATGTCCTATTAATGCTTAAATAACTGTTTGATTTCAGATGTTGAGACTATGGATAGATTCCATGCTACTGTTTAAACACATTTATATATAAGGGCCGTCACCTGAAAATTAGTCTGTTGTGATATTTAAATAATTTGTGGTATTTGCAATTCTTGAAAATTAATGAAGATAGAATTTTTATTTATTTTTCTACAAAATTCAGTTTTAATAATGTACAATAAATTTATGTGATTGTATGAACTGTTTGGACATCTTTTTACTCATCCAACAGAAAGACACGTTTTCAGTTGGTCATCATAAGAAATCCTTGAAAAAGACACAGTTTGGGAAACACCTTCTTTGGAATACTTCGGATGTTTCCCCTTAAAGATCCTGATATGCCGTCTTATTTTTTTTACTGTGATTGGCTACGTTTATGTTTAGCACATTTCATGCACTTTATTTATTGAAATTAAAAAAAAAATGACTTACAATGTTGAATATATGAAGTGTTTTTCAAGTACAATACATTTGTAATTTACATCGGTGTAAATATTTATGCTTTGTATGAGTAACAGTTAATAATAATGTCTTTTTAATTAACAGGAAAAGTATCATAATTATTTTATAAAACATTTGAAAAGCTTGAACATTTAATAACAAAGTTATATTGTTTTACAGTTAAACAAGTTGAATCAGATGTCGCTAGGACAACCAATGCCCATGTTACCACCCACAGCGTACTTGCCAGGTATCTATCCAAACATAGCGATATGTTAAATCTTTCCTCCATGTATACGCCTTTATGTGTTTGGCAGCTCAGATCAGTGCCAACTGATCGTGATCTAAACTTTTCGCTTCTAGGTCAGATATAACTATATGGATCAAAAAGCCAACAGGGCAGATCCTGATCAGATGGCACAGATGTGCTGGCTGATCTGGATCTACACTGATCACCCATGTCATAGAAGGTGTTAAAATGAAGTAAAGGGTTTTGATATTTCATATATAGATGTATAATTATGCTAAATTAAGTCTTATTGAGTGTGTGATAAGACCCTTATCAAATTGCAGACTTATCACAGTCTAAAAAGTATTTAATATGTATTCAAATGCTTTAAGAATGCTTCACTGACTGAATGGCAAACTATGTAGACCATGATCAGACTGTGGACGTGTACGCCAGAAGCCTCTCTTAAACTGTGTTTTTCCAGTTTGGAGGGGGTCTTTTTAAGTTAATGTGTGGTTTCAAGTTGTTTTATGCGTTGCTGTACATTGTTTACCTTGTTTCAGCAGTATCTGCAGCACCTGGTTATGCCCCGATACCATTTCAACAACGACCCTTACCTAATGGCCCTATTCCCACTCCGAATGGGCAACAGACACATGAAATGAACATACCTAACGATCTCATTGGTTGTATAATTGGCAGGGGAGGACAGAAAATCAACGAGATTAGGTAATGAGTTCGAGTAATTCCATAGATATCACGTTTCTCCATGAATATGCCTTGTATCACATGAGCAACAAGGAAAAGATCAGCTTGCATATCAGGGCTGAAGGTTATAAAGCTGAGATTGGAAACCAGTCTCAAATCTCAAGCATCTGATTGGCTGAAATGGCGACTGGTCGCCATTTCAGCCAATGAGATGCTTGAGATTTGAGACTGGTTTCCATGCTCAGTTTAATAACCTCGGGCACAGTTTTCTCTGATCAGAATATACTCTATTCTCTTTTAGATTCATCAGATTATTTCTGACCAATATGCAAACAGTTTAGATCCAGATGAGACTACACTGTTCTGCTGGCAGATCTGGATCTATGCTGGCCATGTGATAAAAGGCGTACCATGAAGTAATGAGATAGTTAGGGGACAGAATTTTGGTAGAGTCTACCTCCTCAAACCTGAAATGATGCTCAGAATAACCATATGGTAATTGACTTATATCACACCAACATCTGTCAGTTCCAGGTTATATATGGCCATATCTGTGAGGCAACAAAAATAACCCACTCGGTTGTCATTATAGGACATCTTTGCAACAATGGCAGTAATTTATACCACCATTTACTAAATCTGTCAGCAGTTCCGCACAAATCTGAAGTTGTTGAAAATACATGAAAAGACACAAGTTTAAAATATGCTTTCCTAATTGTAATATATTTCTGCCATTTTGAAAGATTCTTTTGAATATGTATTTGGATAGCTAATAAGAACACCTGAGGCTGATTGCAGAAATATTGTCTAGTTATTTCTTGCATGTCTCTGGGGTTTTCAAGATCCAATCTATTTCTACCAGTAGAAAAAAGTCACATTTCAGTAATTTTATGTTCTCAAAAGCATGTTTGCAGGAAATTCATTTTTGTGATTGTGATTCAAGGACCAAAATGAAAATAATGGTGTTGAGTATCTTCCTAGTTTTTATTGAAATTATAACCTGCTTTTACAAATTGGACGAATTTGTGAATATGCTGTTTCACTGAAACCACAAAAGTGCATGCCTTCAATTTCAAATGCTTTCACAATATGACTTGTTTCCTTGAAAAATTGGCCTTTATGATTGTTAGACGGTAAACAATAATGTGTTTATAATGATGCAGATAAAGCCATCCACCAGACTTGTGTACATTATGGTAACAAGATAGTATCAATGTCCTAAGGTATATTCTTTGAAAACATGACTATTGAATTACTTTATTATTTCCTTTTAGAGCAGATTGTTACCATGACAACAGTCTTATATTATGAACTTGCAGCAAAAGTATAAAAGAAGTTATATCCATTTTAATTCTTTGGAAGGTATACTTGTAAAGAAAACATAATTGCTGTTTAAATCACTGATATTGAATGAGGTGTATTTGTTGAGAGCAAAAGTTTTATTTGTCATTTGGCTTTTAACATTGATAAGTTTCTATGGTAAATCCCATATATAAGCTGTGTATAAATACATGGTTCAGCTTGAAATGTCTTATAAACAAATAATCCTAGCTTCACACAGTGACCTTACTCCTACTTACTGTGGGAAGAAATAAAATTTTAAAAAATTCTTTTATTATATTATGTTGATATGGAAGGGAATAAATAAATGTACAATCTTAAGCAAAGCAGCCGTGTTTATGAAATGGTTGTTTTTACGGCTGTCTGATGTAAAGGCTTAATTATAGGTGACATCACAATGTCTGTGTGTTACCAACAATCATTTTTCAAGGCTTCCAAGCTACATTATGAAATAGAAAGTTAGTCAGTGCAAAGAGATTCTTCTCATGCTTAAGATAGCAGTTTTCTGTGATGTTTAGTTTGATATATAATGGTTTTTGTGTGATTTTCCCCTGCAGGCAGATATCAGGTGCTAATATAAAAATTTCCAATGCGGAGGAGGGCTGTCCGGATCGGAAAGTCACAATAACCGGAACTCCAGAGACAATTGGCATGGCTCAGTACTTAATAAATACCAGGTATGTATTTCTGTAGACCAGATGGTTCCCTTTGGTTTTTTACTTCATCCCAAGTGGTAAAGGTTGACATGTTGGTATCATATGGAACAATTTTAGCCAAACTTCTGAATATATGCCAAATTTGTGTTTATCATGAGGATTATATTATTTCCTGACTATAGTTTACTGAAAAAACATTTAGGCGGTTTCATACAGATCTGATTTTGCAGAATTCATTATAAAACAAATAAGGATGTTTCCATGGGAACCCCTTGTCACTTTTACTCATTTTGTCATTAGTTTAGTTTTATATACTGCAAAGTTCTTCCTAAAATTGTCACATTGTCAAAGATCATTTGGTAGTTTTCAAATTAATGAAAATGCTAGACAGTTTATGTCTGCATTTTTTTCTCTGTTCATGATAATCAAGTTAATTCTCATAATTTAATTTTGTTTCTACCAAATGATTTAGAATAAACCTTGACATGTGACTTTTTTCATTTTGATGCCATTTCATTCTTACAGGAGCCATTTCATTTCATTTTTACTATAAAGTACCCATAGTGTTTCCTAGGAGACAGGGGAGATAACCAGCAGACCTGCAGGCTACAGCTCTCGAAGGGGAAGCAACTGCCTTTTGTGCTTTTGGTACAGCTTTTGAGCAGAATAATAACCAGTTATCTACCCATAGATGTGTTATTGCCCATCAAGTTTTACAAAAATCAAAAAGATGTCTGTTATCACCAATAAGTAATTATTAATATGTTTTAAGTACAAAAGTCTGGTAATAAAAGATACATCAGAATACATTAACACATCTATGGAAGGTAAATAGTCAATAGATCCTGCTTTATATTCCTTCTATTGATAATAACCAGTTTATATTGATAGTAGAATTATCACAGTGTGTGAAAAGCTCGAGCAACAAACAAAAATGATGTGTTGTCTGTGTCTAAACCCGTGTAATGTGTAACTTGACTGGGTACACTTGTGGTTTTGTGGCTAGTGTAGACCCAGATCATTCCACGTGTAAATTTGAACAGGGCCTACAGTGATTGCAATTCTTTACGTAAACATCTGCAAAATACACTTAAATACAGTAAGACTGTCCTTTTTTCAAAACAAATGTAGTTAAGGAAGTTTTCATGAGTACTTGAAACCAGCCCGGTTAGCTCAGTAGGTAGAGCGTCCGCTTCCGGACTGGGAGGTCGTGGGTTCGATCCCTGGCCGGGTCATACCAAAGACTTTAAAAATGGTAGTAATGGCTTCCCTCCTTGGCGCTCAGGGTGTAAGGGTTAGCATTACGACCGATTCGGCGGGTGTCGGTATAGGAGGACCCGCAAGGAGATCTGAAGTCGGAGGTGCTGAGCCTGCAATATGGCGGTCTCCTATCCAAAAGCGCAGCACCACGCTTACACGCCGAAAAGGTGTACTTGAATGGTACTTGTACTGTTTTTGCACAAATCTGCATATTGTACACATCTCACTCATGTCAGTAGTACTTCTTATCAAATGTAATGATCACACAATTTATATTTACAACCAGACCAGGGCCCAAGATCATAAAACTAAATCAGGAGATCAGTCTCAAATCTCAAGCATTTGCGACCAGTCGCCATTTCAGCCAATCAGATACTTGAGATTTGAGACTGATCTCCTGATTTAGTTTTATGATCTTGGACCCAGCCTGCATTTCCGGGCAGTCTGAATTGGGTCTTCACTTTTTACTTTTTTCAAGCCATTTTATTTAATCTAAATCATTCCTATAAGAACAAGCAGTGGACAGACCAGATTTTCAAAGTAAGCCAAGTTCATCAAGTGGTTCAGGATTATAAAAGGGGCCTGCTGCCTGTGGAATGGAACATTGGGGTTGACTTAAATTCCAGGTTCAGAGCCAATGTTTTAAAATGTAATTTTATTTTTGCTGTCTTTCAAATGAAAAACTGTTCATCAGACAAACACATCATTTTTGCCTGTTGGTATTTGGTAATATATTGAATAAATAATCAGGATGTATTTTAAGGTAGCAGGATACACTTGTGTGTTTTATATGTTTTATTTCTAAATTCAGAGTTTTGCTAGGAATATGTAAAGTATCTATTAAGCAGAAATAAATTCAGCGATATAAGATTTGGACAATTATTAGGGTGTACGAGATATTTTACATACTCAATAGGAAGTTAATGGTTTCTAAAATTGCTCTTTATAATAAATATAAAAACAACAAGAACAGTTATCCTGTAACATATTGCTGAAATGTGGGGGTTCTGTCAATTGTGTCCTGCTACATTAATTTATGCATGGCGATTCTTTTTATTGTACTTTGTCAGAATTTACTGAATACTCACTGCATTTACTGCTTTTATTATTTTTGTGGTACTTTTAGATTGAATTTAGTTTGTTTGCACTAAATCTATACAGTTGCATTGTAACTGCAAGGAGGTCAAGATATTCCAGGTTACTGAAAGAAGGTCTCATTTGTTTAAGTTGGGCAATGACTATTTTAAGTACAGATAAGTTTTAAGTTTGTAAGAGTTCATATTTAAGGCTTTCAAATTTACCTTCACATATTTTATTATTGAATTAAAACTTGTGAATAAATTTAAAATGGGTATAGAAGTTGGGTTATTTCAAACAAAATTTATTTTAAGACTCAAAATTGTGGATAATGGGGAAATAAAGTTGGGTGGGTACAGGGTATCCTTGATTTTCTTTCTAGTTGCACAGTAATACAGGGATTGCTGACCTGGATTCACTACTGATGTCTGTTTACACTTATTCAGGTTTTACACGAGCTATTGATAGTGTATTTCGTGCTGAGACTGCAGCATAACCCTCAGTTGTGTTATATTATATTACAGTATATGTGCCACATATGTCCTTACTAATTCATGACTGAAATGAATTGGAAAGCATCGGGTTGTAGTTCATTTCTTACGGGTACGTGATTTTACACGAGTATACTTAATTTGCAACATCCCAGACCTGCCATCCTCTTCACCTGGCTGTGAATGCTGAGAGAATAACAAAATTGTTCAACAATTTTTAGCATTAATTCAGCGAATTTTTGCAAAATTTGCTTCCTCAGAATCTTGTGTCTTTTCTATGACATGAAAATTGTTCTTGAAGCATTCGCGGCTTGTGACAGACAAGAGGCTTGACTTTTCACATGTTGTGACCTCCTTCCGACTGAAGACTACTTGTTTTGAGTATACTCCTGTGTACCCAAGTTACATGTTGGTGTTTAGACATACACACAAGGCATGCTTCCTTTATCTGTAGAACCCAAGCTTAACCATTATTATCTCAGTAACACTGCTAAGGAATTACCTAAGAAACTTCATCATAAATTTGGAATGCTAGGGATATTTTGTTATTGTAACATTGTGTGATCTTAAATATTGCAACTTGGTGGTTGCATGTGTTGGGGTACCAATCTAGGCATTATTTGATTATTTGGAGAGAAAATGTGTAAGCTGTTGGATAGCTCAGTTGGGAAAGCACTTGTCCTGTAAGGAAGGGATCCTGGGTTTGGTTTTAACTGCTCATTTTCTCATCCTGTGACATTTGGCACGCAACGGGTGACCGTGACAGCATTGCATGGTTAGTCTAAGACGCCTGTAATTGTTTATAAAGTACCTCCTGCAATTCAAGGACATATAAACAATTTGTGTCATGGTACAAATCTAGTCACTATGTGAGGAGAAGATGTGTAAGTGGTCCAGGTAGCTCATTTGGGGGAGCACTCACCCTTTTAGCAATGTCCTGGGTTCAAGTCCTAGTCTAGCTGCACATTTTGCTCACCCTGTGACAAAAGCAACCAGCTCTTTTCTCACCTATTGGGCCTAGAAGTAATCTTCGTTGTTTTTTTTTTTAAATAACTTTCATTTGCGCATTCTTTCCAAGGCCAATGCCTAATGGTCCAAAAGCAATTAATGGTATATAATATTCATCGGGATGAGTTGTACCATAAATGAACAACTTAATAATTCTATAACATTTCATTTAGAATTCAGAAAAGGATACTGGTAACACATTTCCCTCTTCTGAAAAAAAAAGAAATTGTAAAAAATGGTAAAGGTGTATTTAACTGTGTGACATAATCATCAGAGGTAATTAGTTATTGCGGTTCAGCTTGTGTTCTCCCATTTTTATCACCAGAAGATTTAGCTGTATACAAGTAATAATTGAAACATGCACTGTTGTACAAACCAACACACTCAACTTGGATGTCTTTAGTTTGTATTCCTAAACACCTCCATTCTCCTTTGTATGAGCTCTCTAAGCCTCACAGTTCTGTGGTTCAATTCCAAAAAGTTTCTATTGTTCCAAAATTATCAGTTTACACTGACAGTATACAATACACAGAGACTGCTTTGATTGCTGGAATGCTCATACAAAGTATTATTTTAGAAGTACAGTTCTGCCAAGTTCTGATTTTTGGGTGGGATGGGGGCAAATAGAACTGAAGAACTTGCAAAAACTGTATTTCTTGTCTTGTTTATTATTTGCCTGCACGAGGTTTGTGGTTTTACTGTTTATCCATTTTGTCTAATACTTTTCCCTTCCCGTTTTTTTTCTGCAGCATGGAATTACATAAGACTCTTGTCCTAGATCCTAACATTGCCGCTACATCCCCTCCGAGCACTGTGAGCCCTCCGTCTGCGACCCAAGGGACCCAGGCCACCTCAGTGGTGCCACCAAGCATATCCCATCAGGCTACGCCAGTTGCGATGCCTTTCACCATTCCAGCAATGAAACCTCTACAGATTATAGGAATGAATGGACTGAGTGCAATACCAGCAGGCTTGCCATCCTTTAATGGCTTGAATTACCAATTAATGGACCCTCTGTTAATGCCTGGTGGTTTAGCTCATGCAGCACCACAGCCAGGAACTAACTTTACAGGGAAAATTAGATACGGAATGGCAGCAGTAAAAACTGGCTCGCCGAAGTTTTCACCTTACTAACTGTGAACGTTTAATGTGCTGGTTATGTTATATACAGATAGATTTATATTTATATATTTGGTTGCTTATCAAGAAGAGACACCTATATTATGTACCCATATATTCAGATTGTTTTTATTTCTCGTACTTCACGTACACTGTTATACTGCCTTTCTAGTGTTCTAAAGTTTTATGTGTTCATTCACGTTTCTGAATCCTATTTAGTATTTTCAGCTAATAATTTTTTAAATTTTACTATTTTTAATATTCTTTTAGAAGTTAACATATTTAAGGAAAGGGTTTTTGGAGGAAATCTTGTCATCGAAAGGTGGACAACTATGTTTTTACTGCATGGAAAACAGCCTTTAACCCATAGGCAAAACAGTGTAGATCCTGGTCAGCCACTACATCTGTGAAATCTGATCAGGATCTACACTGTTTAAAGATCCAGTAATTTACATCTGACCAAGAAACCAAACAATGTTGATCCAGATCAGACAGCATGGATGTGCAAGCTGATCTGGATCTTCAATGGTCACCCATGTGATGTAAGGCATAAAGGGTTAAAAGTACCAATAACTGAATCTTTAAGATATTTCAACGCTCAAGTTGTATGTAACATGGCTGCAATCATGATACCATGTATCATGATCAGCTTTTGTTCAGCTATGTTTTTGCAGACAATATGCTATTTATATATTATATGTGGGTACATAGGATAAGGGTCTTGATTCTATTTTAACAAATGTGCTGTGTACATACAAAATTGAAAGTACAAACTGACGGTGTTACCTTTCATCATTTTTGTTCTAAAGCATGAACAATGGTAAATATTTAGCCTTTATTAAGGGTTCATAAAAATTACCAATATTCAACAAATGTTGCCCAGGAAATAACAAAACTTTGATTAATTTTGTTCAAAAATCCATACATTAAACTAAAAAATGTTGAGATATAAAGTAATTTCTGTGTTGGATTTGCATTTAATGGTTTACATTAAATAAAGACAGAACTTTGAAGGTTGGTTTGTACTCTCCGAGAATTGGTGGCCTTTAGAAAGGAGATATGTTATCTCCTTTACATTTTGTTGTTTGAGATATTTGTACAATTTCTTGCAAGCTTCAAGACTTTGTGATAGACATATCGAGGTTTGAGTGTGAAACTGAAGAGTCTCCTAAATAAAATAATAAGAGCTACATCACTTTTGCACTGAGACCTCAATATCTGTTTTATAAAATTTAACAATTTATTTGTAAAACATATTCATTTGCGATTGTTTTAGCTGTTAATTCCCGTAAGCTGGTATTTCAACTTTGCTATAAAGTTTACTATATTAATATATGGCATTTCTCTTGTTGATTAAGAGAAGAAGAACCATTCTCATGTCTCACAAATCTATTAAAAAACTTCTTTGTTTATTTTTCATTTAATTAGAAATAGATTGTTTATTATTGTTTTTGATTTGTTTCTGTTCTCTGCATTGTACTTGCTTAGTTCATTAACATACAATCATTTGTATGCCTTTCATGCATCCAGCTATGTAGATTGAATTTTTTAACATGTGCAATTATAATTTTAAACTCCTCCTTCTCTTTCTGTCACTTTCTTACTGAGATCTAGGCTGAAGGTTATAAAACTGAGTTTGGAAACCAGTCTCAAATCTCAAGCATCTGATTGGCTGAAATGGCAACTGGTTGCCATTTCAGCCAATCAGATGCTTGAGATTTGATACAGATTTCAATTCTCAGTTTTATAACCTTCAGCCTAGATCATTTGGAATGATCATTTTATTTATAATGGCATTTGATTGTGTTCAGAAAATCTAGCAGTTAAGATTTAACAATTACAGTATGTGCATTTGGTTTCTTTTATTTGGAAAAAAAGCTTTCATATACTCTGTTCTAAATTCAGTATTAGCTCAAGAAATTCCAGGAATGCTTTAAGTTATCATGGCACTTGTCACATTTAAGACAGTGTAGACCAAGATCAGACTAAGCATCTGCACATTCGGATCAGGGTCTACATTGATCACTTTTCAGCTAACATCTGTTTCATTAATTAAGTGAGTAAAGGGTTAAAGTTAGTTGAAGGGGTGTAGACACCATCCAGATGGCTCCCTGCATTCAGATCTAGGGATATTGGTTCTGTTATTGTTTCATGACATTTGGCTTGAAGGTTTACAGCATTGTTTGATTGGTTACCAATCTAATATGCTTGTTTCAAAGGCTGAGTGCAAAACTATTCTAGCTGCTTCATATTTCTATATAGGATAGAATAGTTCTGCACTCAGTCAAGTTGTTTATTCTCTGTCTTGATTTCAATGAAATCAGCAGGAATATCCATAAATCATGATCACTCACAAATCATTCAGTTAACTTAATCAGACTGATCTCTTTTAAGCATCAATATCATATAATCCTTGTTTTATTGCATGGTAAAATCCAAGAACAATCAATATAATCCATCATTTTTCCAGTTAAATATCCATTATCTACAAATTGCATAATCTATAACCAAAGTTGTAAATATAGAAATTCCTCTTTATGTTTATGTGTGTGGTTTAGGTTGACTTGTCATGTCTTTGTGATGTCTTAATCTACAAAAACCCCATTCTGCCTCATTGAAACAAACATTCCTACAGAATAGTTTATTATGTTACTGCTTTATGAGTGTCAGGCTATTTGTTTATCCCTTTCCTCCATAGATACCACCTTTATTGTGTGGGCGAACAGTTAAGATCCAGATCAGGATCTAAACTGTTCACTGTTTGATTCGTTAGGTTATTTCTGACGGAAATGCAACCAGTGCAGATCCTGATCAGACAGCACGGATGTGCCGGCTGATCTGGATCTACACTGGTCGCACATGCCTAAAAAAGGCGTATATATGGAGGAAAGGGTTAATCAACAAAATGTCTGTTGTGTGAAAAAACTTGGTGAAAAGTGACATATTGTCTTGGTCATAAATTTTCCCTTTTACTTACAATGTTGTTTTTATCTTGAAACCTCTTGGCTTACACTTTTTTGTATTAACACATCCAATTTAAGCATGGTTTGTTATAAGATGGCCAATATTTTTATTTGTATTCATTGAATTTTACTAATTAAATAGAGTAAAAACATTACTGGAACATATTGCCAAATTGTTCACCTCTGCTTTTTGACATGTTTTGAATGAGAACATTCAATTTTGGTTCTGAACGGTCCGTAAGAGAAATTCCGGTGATTTGTTGAATACCAAATTGACTGTGACTACACATATCTTTATGATTAACGTTCATATCCATTTTATATTATTATAATAGTAAGTGAAATATTTTTGATAATGAAGGGTTTTGAATGATATCTGAGTTTGCTTTTATGGGCTTTTTTTCTTAATTTATGCATTCAGTAATTAGGATAAATATATGTCCTGAAAATGTTTGAATGACATTGAAATTTTATTTATCATCTTTAAAAAGCTTTTGAACGTGTTTCTTAACCCTTTACTCTATATATCCATTTATGGATTAAAAGGTTAAAACAAGGAATTCAATCCTAGTCAAGGTTATGTCACCTGAGCCTAAGGCTTGGGATGAACTTCCTGTGATCATGTTTGTCTCAGAAACCTGTCCATCATTTGTGATATGTTCAGTTTTGTTCACAGTTGGTGAGATGCAATTGTTTAATCCATTGTTGTAGGACTTGATCGGATTGTGTTTCTTGTGGATTCATAATTCATAACTAGGTCATTCGAGGTCAAACAATGTTACTTAGTCAAAAGAAATAACTAATCAGAGTGCTTATCTTGTTGGTATCTGGGATTTAGGTCATCACGTGCCAGAAACTAGGTTGCTAGGTCAAATCAAAGAAAAGGCTTGTTAACACATAATGGACTAAGACTGTTAGATGCATTCTCTATATTAGAATTGGGACATCTTGAATCAAAACAAAGCCAAATAGAAGACAACAATAATTGACAAAATAAATTCAACATTTTAATGAGTTTTCATCAGACTTGATCAGCAGATCAAAGTAAAACCCAATTCACTCAATAATTGCATCATTATTATATCTGATTGTCACCAACTTTTAACTTTTTTTCTTGTAAAATGCTTAAATGATACTACAACATGAAGGTGAGCAACTTGGGCCTTCTTGGGCCTCTTCTTTTTTATAAAAGTGATTGTTTTCTAGTCAAACTGTTAGCTCATTACTACCTAAAACTAGAACCCATTATTCGGAGTAATTGGTATGGGAACACAGAAAAAAATCTCAAATTAGTTGTATTTTTGGGATTTCCAAATCTGTCTTCATTATAGTTTATTTGCTGTCAGATATCACATAGAATAAACTTTTTCTGTTAACAGCTCTGCAATACTGCGTCTCTTGCAATATTTTTCAAGTTTTATGCATTTTTTGTAGTGTTCATAGGTATTGTTATTTCCAGTCAGAAATATTACTAGTTTTGTTTACCAAAGTTCTTTGTTATCAAGCGATCACCAAAATATTTCATTAAAGCTGAAATAGTATTAAACAAAATGCTTTAATTTGATTTTTGTTTTTATTTTATTTGGTTGTATATGTTGTTCATTTTGAATTAGTCACAAATTGTTTCTAATACTTGAGTTATGTCCCTTTATCTAAGTCAGGTTATTATGTACATGTATTAATTTCAATTTTTATTATAATTATTATTATTATTATATAATATATGATTCTTTTAGAAATCCAATTTGTGTTTGATAGTTCTATCAATGTGCATGTTTGTTAAGAATTTTATTGCATTCCTGTTTGATATGGTATGTGCATGTTGAACTCAGTCCCCAGATTTCACCAATTAATGTTTTCATTGAAACATCAGTCATTAGTGATGCACTGTAACTTTAGATACATTAGCAAATGATCCCTAGTAATTTGTTGACATATTAGTGTAATTGAATCAATTTCAAAGTTGAATGAAAAGATCGTTAAACAAACAGGTTATTTGTAATGAAAATCTGCATATGTATTTTGTAAAATCAATATGTAAATTTATAGTTTATAATGTTATATGTTTTTCTTATTATAGGGTGACATCAGAAGTTTGTGGTATCGGGATTCGCTAAGTTATGCTGGAACATCATGATCATATTAAGACATAAATATTGCAGGCTTTGGGAAGACTTTAAAAGGTCTCGAGGGTCTAGCAAGGGGAAATCTGACCACAGTTGTGTGATATAGTACACTCAGCTACATCACAATCATTTGATTGGCTATCATCTTAGTAAGCACAATCTCCATTGGCTCGTAGCTGACCAATCACATTTGTTGTCTCATGAGTGCTTGATCATGTGGCCAGATTATTTAAATTTTATGTGTTTGAAGTGTTCTCATATTTTATCATCAGGGTTAGCTTCCTGAAGACTCATACAAGCCATTCACTGGTATTGTTTGCCTGCACTTCATTTTGACATTCTAAAGATTATGCAATGCTATGCTATTTGTAATGAAGGAAAATGAAAATTATTTGTACCTCAGTTTGTTTCATTTTGGACTTTTAGTTTACTCAGGTCAGCATTGAATTCAGTTCTTCATCTTGTTGAAATTAAATTCACAGGTTTAAACATCTTCCAAAACTTTTTATGCATGGTTTACCTACGAAAATGGATTCTAAATCATTAAAAGAAAAACATAGTTATCCTCCAGCTGACATAGATTTTAGTGACCTTTGTAATAGTGGAGCTAGACTGTTTTCAAAATGAAAAAAATACAGAATTGTTTCAGACCTAATACCATAAAACTAAGATTGGAGACCAGTCTTAAATCTCAAGCATCTGACATTCTCGAGATTTGACTTAAGCAATGGACACTTTCATCATTTTTAAAAATTTTGCAATTTACTGAACTTGATAACCAGTGTCAAAGGTTATAAAACTGAGCATGGAAACCAGTCTCAAATCTCAAGCATCTCATTGGCTAAAATGGCGACCAGTCGACATTTCAGCCAATCAGATACTTGAGATTTGAGACTGGTTTCTAATTTCAGTTTATAACCTCCAGCACAGGTAGTACAAATCCTGTTGTAAGTAGTTATAGCAAGGCTATGGTCTTTAGAAATGAATTCCTTATCTGTAATTGGATTGTTTGATAACTTCCATCTTGTTTGTATAAATTAATCTTTATTTAATTGTTAACTATATGATGGTGCTGTAGCATATTTTCATGCCAAAATTATGTATCTGTCAGACTAGGGCCCAAGATTATAAAACTAAGATTGGAGACCAGACTCAAATCTCAGCATCTCTGATGCTTGAGATTTGAGACTTGTCTTCCCGTTTAGTTTGATGATCTTGGGCACAGTAGATCCATTCTGTTTTATCTGTTAGTGAAGCTAATGCCTTCAGTTAGCATATCCGAAGTTTTATAACCCTTTACTCCATAGACTCGACTCTCATCATGTAGGTGAACAGTTTAGATCAAGATCAGCCAGCACACCAGTGCCGTCTAATCAGGATCTAAACTTTAAACTTTGAGGTTATTTTTGACCAACAGGTGAACAGTGTAGATGTAGATGCAGACGGTATGGCACAAATGTGCTGCACATCTGGATTCTATGCTGGTTGCACATGCAGTATATGAAGTAAAGGCATAATCTAACTTGGTGAATTTTTAAGACACTGACAATATGTGAAAGCAGTTGTAAATATTAGTATTGGGTGTATAATTTGAATATATATATATTTATTAATTTAAAGACATTGTGCCTATTTCCCTGTCGCAAGAAATGCCACTCTGGATGACATTGGCATGTAGCTGTGCTTAAGTTAAGTTTTGCAATAACAATTTTTTTTATTCATTGAGCACTTTAAGTTGAAAGACATCATCTGCATATTTAACCAGAAAACTAAATTTATATGATGTGTTATATCAGGTGCTCAGCTATATAAAGAACACTTTACAAAATTCCTAATAATACGTTATCTGTTTTTAATACCTCATTTGTTCTAGTCAGTAATATTTCAACTGTCACTAAAATTATACACAAAGCCAGACGGTATTGGTCATATAATATAGCAAAAGCATTTAGAAACATTCATCTGTTCTTCTTGATAGAAATGTTGTTTTCTTTTTTTGTTGAAATCACATTGTGTAACTAAACAAGTGCAATCTTATGAAAAGGGTATTATTTGTATGTAATGGACATGTTTTGATGATGACATTTATCCTTTACTTCATCGATAGAACTTTTATCACATGGACAAGCAGTGTAGATCCAGATCAGACAGCATAGATGTGCCAGCTCATCTGGATCTTCACTGGTTGTCCACGGGATATACGCCATATCCCATAAAGTATAGGGTTAATCTTTGACCATTCACTCCATTACAGTTGTGGTGTTAGTGTTCACAGTTGTGTGTAGATTATAGTCCTCATTGATTGATCAGTGTGTTATATTTTTAGTGTTTACAATGCACACGGGGAAAAAACAATGAACATAATCAAGGTGCAGAACTTAAAAAGGTTGTGACTTTTGTAGAAATCTGTAGATAGTGTGAATAAACATAGCAAATAGGTGATTTTTAATATTTAATGTCTCATTCTATTTTTAGAAATCATGTGATGTGATGGTCAGAGTTATTATGGTCACGTGGTCAAGCACATACTGTTTTACTGAAATATTTTGTGCTGATCTGGTAAAATAGACTGAAAACTGTTTGGTTTCATATATCTACAAAAATGTTCTGTGGTATCCTTTTTTTCACACTGGTTTAATTTTTGCTTGTCTAAGCAACAATGAAAAATAAAAATCAAACCACAGTGAAATTTATGTTATAGTTTCTGCTATGAGAAAAATACCATCCCATTTATACTTTTAAAAACTGTTATTTGGTTGGGGTTTAATGCAGTCATACCCCAGTATGTCTCCATGGAAATTTAATGCTTCAACAGTTAAGTCACCTGCTTAAAATAGTGAAATAATGTTCCTCGCTGGAATCTTGTTGGGTTTTTTTCTGGAGAAAGATTCATTTTTAAGGCTTACATTGTGTGATTCACTTTACATTCAGGTAAACCATTTAAGCTCTTGCAATTTGTTTAAAAATACTGTGGAATATTGGAAGTTAATTTACAAAATCAGCACAAAATTTTCAATAGTTGTTGAACAATATGAAGTGAATAATTTATAATAATCTGTTTAGGAGAGTTATTTTGAACTGTTTTCACAGGTATTTTATCAAGTCATTTATTGACTGTGGTGTATAAATGTGTTGCCAAAATTATAAAGATTAAATTAAAATTTACAGAACTTGAACAGTCTTTGTTATAAAGTTATTATTTCATAGTCCCAAGATGCAGTTGGTGATAAGTGTCATCGAGACATTTGCAACAGTTGTCATACCTTTTCATAAAACAATGGAATAGGGTTGTACTGAGATATAAATACAAAATCAAAAAGTATCTGCTATAATTCCTGAAGAATTGCATGTTTTATATTCAATCATAGAAATTGGCAAGACAGTGTCACTTCCTTTATTAACATTTAATTAAAGCACATTATACCCATTGATAGCAAGAGACTGGTGAAGTATTGCAATGAATCTTGGTTCAGTGTCTATTGTTACTTGTTCTTGAGCATTTAGTATGCTAGAATTTAATGCCCCTCAAAGGGAAGCATATAAATATACTACTGTTTGTCATTCCAGTAAGATGTCTTTGCTTCATTTACAATCTAAATTGAGGATTTCATTGAAACTTCACAGGAATGTTTGTCACTAAGCCTAGATGTGCAAGTTGTCGGGAGTTAACTCTCAATTTATTTTTGGCCAAGTCATGGGTCCTTAGCTTTATTATGCCCTTACTCAGTCTTGAAATGGTGGCATAGGTTTGCCATTCTTTGTCTGTCCAAAACTTGTGTCGCGCATAACTCAAAAAGTACGAGAGCCACAATCTTGAAACTTTACAGGTATGTTGACCATCATGTGTAGTTGTGCACCTGGGGTTTTGTTTCTGGCCATGCCCCTTTTGTATTTCAGTATTATAATACTTTACCATGTAATCTTGTGTTATGCATAACTCAAAAAATATGAGAGCCACAATCATGAAACATTTCTGGTATGTTGACCATCATGTGTAGTTGTGCACCTGGGGTTTTGTTGTTGGCCATGCCTATTAAGACCAGTTATGGCCCCTAATGCGTTTCAGTGTCATTCAGCATAAAATTTGGTGTCACAAATAACAACAAGTATATGAGCAACATTTATAAAGCTTTACAACTATGTTAACCATCATGTGTAGTTGTGCAAATAGGGTTATTTTTTTTGACAATTACAACTGAGAGTGGAGACATCTGTGTCTTCTGGACAAATCTGTTGTTTTAATGTAATTTCCATATTAAAATCTTGTCCACACATCATCTCCAAAACCTCTTGCGAGATTTCATTCACAGGAATGTTTGTCACAGCCTTGTTATGCATATCCTCAACAGTTTCCACTCAGATGTGTTTTTGTCAAAAGTTACGGGCCCTTAGTTATTTCCTTGTCACCTTCGGTTACCAGTAGACGCATAGGAGTACTATTGTCCGACATTGGCAGCGTAGGTGTCCCATAGTCCCCCAACTTTAATATGAAACTAAATGTTGCCTTTAAATTTGAAAGTAGTTGTCCTATTACCTTTTAAAAAATTACTTAAAATATATCCTCTGCAAAAACAAAGCCATACTTGACAACAAGAATGGTAACTCCTGTTTCAGAATTTTTTGAGTTATTTCCCTTTCAAATGACTAATGAATAAGAAACTTAATGTTGCCTATAACTTTGGAAGTACTTGTCCTATTAATTAAATACTTGGAATAATATATCATCTGCATGAACAAAGCCATCTGTGACAAGAAGAATGGCAACTACTGTTGGACTTTTTTAGTTATAACCCTTACAAATGACTTTAATATGGAACATAATATGACGACATGTCTTCCATGGAACACCAAATTCTAGTGCTAAACTTAACTTCTATATTAAAATATTGTCCAAACTTCATCTCCAAATCCACTTGGGGAGATTCATTGAAACCTCACCTGAATGTTTTGTCACCTAACCTCGCTGAGCATTTCGTCAAGTGTTTCAGCTAGGATTATTTTTGGCAGAATTATGGGCCTTAGCTTTTTAGCTCACCTGAGCTGGCTCAGGGTGAGCTATTAGGATCGATGAATGTCCGTCGTCCGTCGTCTGTCGTCCGTCGTCCGTCCACACTTAGTTCGTTAACACTCTAGCAGTCACATTTTTGCTCCGATTGTCATGAAACTTGGTCAGGATGTTTGTCCCAATGATTTCTCGGACGAGTTCGAATATGGGTCATGTGGGTCCAAAAACTAAGTCACTGTTACTAATCGAATTTTCTTGTTAACATTCTAGAGGTCACATTTTTGCTCCCATTGTCATGAAACTTGGTCAGGATGTTTGTCCCATTGATTTCTTGGACGAGTTCGAATATGGGTCATCTGCGTCCAAAAACTAGGTCACTGTTACTAAAAATAGAATTTTCTTGTTAACACTAGCGGTCACATTATTGCTCTGATTGTCGTGAAACTTGGTCAGGATGTTTGTCCCAATGATTTCTTGGACGAGTTTGAATATGGGTCATCTGGGTCCAAAAACTAGGTCACTGTTACTAAAAATAGAATTTTCTTGTTCTTCTGTTTTAAACATAACGAACGACAATACATGTCGCTATTTTCTACATGAGTACGATACAAAAAAAAATTTTAACACAGCAAATAAAGTGTATTAATACGTTGTTTCAGATATCTTTGTGTCCGATTTTATTTGTAATAACATTGATGTAGTTGTCGAATCTTTATACGAATTTGCACTAAATTTTTTGTCTTATTGTATCAAAAGATGTTTACATAACAAGATAATTGCAGTCAAGACATGTTATAAGCACGAAGTTTCTGTGTATAATTACATAATAATTGTTAATTCCGTGCAATAGCGGATTTAAAAAGTGAAAACTCGAGATTTCAGATTATTTTACCGACGAGGCATTTGATTTACTGATCTTAAATATGCATTGATTCGTAAGTCATACATTCACCGACTTTTTGTATTTGACGCCTTTAGATTTTATTTAAAAATTAATTCATCTAAACATGTCTACGTATAATACCACTTCACTCCATCTTATTTCGTTGAATACACAAGGTTTGAGGGATAAATCAAAAAGAGGTAGACTTATTAAATGGTTGTTGCAGCAAATTGCAAATGTTGTTTTTCTTCAAGAAACTCATTTTACAATAGAGTTAGAAAATTGCATTAATCAAGATTTTTGTGGCTGGAATTTATTTCATTCTTTCGGTGAAGGTAATAGTAAAGGATGCTCTATTCTTGTTAAGAAAAATTTACCATTTAAAGTTATGGAGTTCATAAATGACCTATCAGGTAGATACGTATTACTGAATATTGAAGCCAATGAAAATTTATACAGTTTTTTGAATATATATGCCCCAAATGATAAAAAGTTACGAATGAGTTTTTATGACAAAATTTCCGACCTTTTGATTGAAAAATCACAGGGTATTAAAATTATTGGCGGAGACTTTAATGACATTTTAAATACAGATGATAGAATAAGCTTTCAACCAGTAAAGAGTATTTCTAAAAACTTAACAAAAATGATGAAAACGCACAATCTTATAGATATTTGGAAAGTTCTTAATAAAAACATTAAGCAATTTACTTGGCGTAGAAAATCGAGCATAGAAAAAAGTAGAATTGATTTTTGACTTATAGATAAAAACTTATTACCTTCTATTCTCTCCTCAGATATAAGGCCAGCTGTTATCAAAAGCACGGACCATCTTGCAATTTCTTTAAAAATTAAACCATGTTCAAAAAGAGGTTCAGGCTTTTGGAAACTCAACAATTCGTACTTGAACGATGTAGAATATATAGAAAAAATCACAAATCTTGTTGACTCAATCGAAATTGAAAATATAAACGATTATCAGCAAAAGTGGGATCTAATGTAAAATTAGAGAACTTTCTATTAAATATGCGAAATTAAAAACGAGAGATAGACAAAATAGATTACAGTGGTTAGAAAACAGGCTAAATATTCTTTACAATAAAACTAATACAAATACAAACGATAATGCAGAAATCTCCAATTTAGAAAGTGAAATAGAAGAAATGTATATTTTTAAAATGAAAGGTGCCCAAATCCGATCTCGAATGCAATTTCTAGAGGAAGGTGAAAAAAATTCTAAATTCTTTTTAAATGTTGAAAATTCTAGACAAAACAGAAAAGTTTTAAGTTCACTTAAAGTAAATGGAAAACAAATTACAGATATTCACAGTATTTTGAAAGAAGAAGTACATTTTTTCGAAAACTTATATCGCTCAGCTAACGAGTCAAACCCATGCGAATATCTTGATACAATACAATTACAAAATGTTTTAAGTTCGGAAGCAGCCGACCACTGTGAAGGTTTATTTACTGTTGATGAATGTTTTAATGCTATCCGCGAAATGAAGCTAAACAAAAGTCCGGGTCTCGACGGCTTAACATTAGAATTTTATCTTAAATTTTGGAATAAAATCGATAATTTGGTTACTCAGAGTTTAAATGAGAGCTTTCAGAAAGGACACTTATCATTTATACAAAAACAGGGCGTATTTTCATTAATTTTTAAAAAGGGGGACCCTGAAAACTTAGACAATTGGAGACCGATCTCACTTTAAAATATTGACTATAAAATTGCAGCCAAAGTTTTAGCAATGCGACTTCATACTGTACTTCCTAAAATAGTTAGTATGGATCAACAAGGGTTTATTAAAAATAGGTTTATTGGTTATAACATAAGGCAAATCCAAGACATAATCGAATACACCGATATGCAGAATTTAGATGGTGCAATTTTATTTCTTGATTTTAAGAAGTTATTTGATACTGTTGAATGGCATTTCATGATAGCAGTTCTAGAAAAATTCGGATTTAAACAAACTTTTATTAAATGGATTAAGACATTTTATAGTAATATTACGGCGTGTGTTTTAAACAACGGCTGGAAATCAAATTTCTTCAATTTGTCACGTGGTATAAGACAAGGTTGTCCTTTATCCGCTCTTTTATTCATAATAATAGCAGAAGTCATGGCAACGAAAATTAGATCAAGTACAGATATCGAAGGCATATCAATTAAAAATATTAACACGCGGAGCATGATAAACATAAAAATTTCTCAACTAGCTGACGATACAACGTTATTTTTCGGCGTTAGCTGTCTAAGCTTACTTTTGACCTAGTTTTTCGACCAATGAAATGTTGTAAATAATACTCGTATTCTATTATTATGCAGAGGGAAAATGAAATAAACTATTTCGATTGGTAGCTATTTACACCAGAGAGGCATCTAGCAGGGTGGAGAGGTATCTAGTGGGATTTTTATTATTATGCAGCGGAAAAATCAAATAGATTATTTCGATTGGTTGTTAGTGGGTGTTGTATTGGAGAAAAACATATTTACGATTTAAATAACCAGTTAAGTCAATATTGATGACTTAAATACAATTTTATATGGAATATTCTTGGGTGTCAGGTAAAAACTTGCGTACAGTACACAGTGTAAAACGAAAAGGAAGTGTAGATATTTCTAGTTCTTACTGGTTCCTTTCTAGTTCCTTTGATACTGATTGTTAATTTCAAGATCAAAGTACAAGGTCATTGTAGTGTAGTGGCTAACACTCTCGCCTGGCAAGCGTGAGGCCCCGGGTTCAATACTCAGTACTGATACCTTTTTTAAAGTTAATTTACGTAAAAGTTGGTAGATTTCGTTCTTGTAACAGGATGTTTTTATTTATATATATTAAATTTCAGTGACATTTATTCATCTTGAGTTCTAACTCTACAAGAGGTATTTTATTGAAACTGAATAAATGTAGATCAAGACTTAATGTAATACATTGCTTCTTTAATCGACTTGTTATCACTGTATGAAATTGTTGCAACAGCTTCAACATTTTTTTTGAAAGACACTTTAAATGAATTTATAAGTTGTCATGATTCGGTCGCTTAATCTCTTGGTCATACTAAGAAGGCAGGGAGGGTTCGTCAACAGCTATAACAAGTAAAATAAACTAACTAAACTGTGTCTGCTTCGCCTCTCTGTATTTCTTTCTTTCTTATATACATGTATATATAAATCTATTCCATCAACGCCGTTTATCTTTTTTAAAGATATTTCTTGTTTAAAAGTGAAGATGAAATAAAGGCCGCTCTTAATATTATTAGATCATTTGGCATTTATTCTGGTCTTGAATTAAATATAAATAAAACCGAAGGGTTGTGGATCGGAAACTTCAAAAACAAAAAGCAAAATAGCAATGGAATTTCTTTTAAAAATCAGGTCAAAGCTCTCGGTGTATATTTTGGAATCGATAATAAAACGTGTAAAGAATTAATTTGGAAAAATAAATTAGAAACCTGTCAGTACCTTTTAAATAAATGGAAGAGCAGAAATTTAACGTTATATGGTAAGATCATGATAATTAAATCGTTAATCCTTCCAAAATTAACATACTTACTCCAGTCGCTTTACCTCCCTAAAACAATAGCAGATGCAGCGAACAGAATGCTCTTTAAATTCCGTTGGAATGACAAGAGTGAAAAAATCAAAAGAAATACACTAATAGGGAAAAAACTAAAAGGTGGACTTGAAATGATAGATATTGATTCTTTTGCAAAATCTTTAAAATTGAAATGGGTTAAATCTTTAAAGGATAATAACAATATTAAAGCTAACTGGAAGGTCATACCGGAATTTTACCTAAATCAATATGGAAAAGACTTACTCACATTTGATATGAACTTAGACTCTTTTAAATCCCTTCCTACTGTACGTTATTCTATTCCAGACTTCTATAAAAGTATTATAGAAGCTTGGACAGAAATATCAAATGAAAGAATAAAAAATAGTTTGAAAGTTTCGCAGATTTTAGAAAACAAATTATATGGGGAAATAGGTTTATTAAATTCAAAGGAAAATGCCTTATATTCACTGCTTGGATAAATTCAGGTTTTATTTTTGTTAATGATATCATAGACGAAAACGGGGAAATTGATCAAACATTTTTATTTAATAAACTGAAAAACAAGTTGAACTGGATATCTGAAGTAAGCATAGTAAGAAACTATTTACCGTCAACTTGGAAAAACTCGCTGAAATCGGTCGCATCAGAAAACTGCTGTGAATACAACATTTTGCATTAAAATCATCCCAACAAATGAAAAACTATTCACTTGGAAAATATTAGACTCACCTTTATGCAAACACTGTCTCCTGTACGAGGATATATCCCATTTTTTCTTGGAATGTAGTTATTTGGATGTTTTCTGGAGTAAACTAGCAGTAGTTTTTGAAAATTGTGGTTTTCGAAAACAAATGAAGACCTTGGAAAATATTATTTTAGGCTATAAAATACAATATAAGGAGTATAATGGCGTAAATATCATCCTTAGTCATATTTGTTTTTGTATCTACAAATCTTATATTATAAGTGATAGACGAACAAAGTATGTTAACATGCTGAAAATGTTAAACCAAGATCTATTTTCAACGTTGGTGTTTTTGACAAACAAAACTTTAAACATTGCATTATTAACAAAATTTGTTAATCAGCTGGAACCACTTATATAAATGTTGCCTACCATTTAACTGTTATTATGCTTTTATGTAACACACATGCATATGATTTGTAATAATGTTGTTGATAGAGAATAAAATGTGAAAAACGTTAAAAAAAAAGAAAAGAATTTTCTTGTTAACACTCTAGCGGTCACATTTTTGCTCCGATTGTCATGAAACTTGGTCAGGATGTTTGTCCCAATGATTTCTTGGACGAGTTTGGATATGGGTCATCTGGGACCAAAAACTAGGTCATTGTAACTAAAAATAGAATTTTTTTGTTAACACTCTAGCGGTCACACTTTTGCTCAGATTGTCATGAAACTTGGTCAGGATGTTTGTCCAAATGATTTCTCGGACGAGTTCGAATATGGGTCATCGGGATCCAAAAACTAGGTCACTGTTACTAAAAATAGAATTTTCTTGTAAACACTCTAGCGGTCACATTTTTGCTCCAATTGTCATGAAACTTGGTCAGGATGTTTGTCCCAATGATTTCTCGGACGAGTTCGAATATGGGTCATGTGGGTCAAAAAACTAGGTCACTGTTACTAAAAAAAAATTTTCTTGTTAACACTCTAGCGGTCACATTTTTGTTCGATTGTCATGAAACTTGGTCAGGATGTTTGTCCAAATGATTTCTTGGACGAGTTTGGATATGGGTTATCTGGGTCCAAAAACTAGGTCACTGTTACTAAAATTGGAATTTTCTTGTTAACACTCTAGCGGTCACATTTTGCTCCGATTGTCATGAAACTTGGGCAGGATGTTTGTGCCAATGATTTCTCGGACGAGTTCGAATATGGGTCATCTGGGTCCAAAAACTAGGTCACTGTTACTAAAAATAGAATTTTCTGGTTAACACTCTAGCGGTCACATTTTTGCTCCGATTGTCATGAAACTTGGTCAGGATGTTTGTCCCAATGATTTCTCGGACGAGTTCGAATATGGGTCATCTGGGTACAAAAACTAGGTCACTGTTTCTAAAAATAGAATTTTCTTGTTAACACTGTGGCAGGAAAGATGAAAAGAAAGATCACTTTAGGTAAATAACAAACACTTTAGACACGTAATGATTTTCAAGAACATAACGTATGCAAGCTAATAGAAAGACTATTTATATCATCAAGTATCACATTGGAAAAATAGCCTTTGATATAGAATGGCTGACTCCTTTTACCCTCTTTTATACACCTTTTATTGCATGGCGAACAGTTTAGATCCAGATCAGGCAGCACATCTGTGCTGTCTGATCAGAGTTTACATTGTTTTCCTTTAGATTCATTAGGTTATTTCTGATTAAGAAGCGAAAAGTGTAGATCCAGGTCCACATTGGTCACCCATGTAACAAAAAGGATGTCCATGGAGTAAAGGGTTAATATCCTGAAAGACCATTGGTTGAAGTGCAGGTAGATTGTACTGAATTGAAGTCAGATTTGTTTTTAGTTTTCTTTTCCTGGAATCCATTACAAACTATATATTAATGGTTAGACCATTACTTTTTCAGGTTTTTTTTATCATTCTAATATTTATTATAATATGTATTGTTGCTTTGTTTTAAATTTTCATATAAGTGAAAACAATCTTAAATATTATTTTTATTATAGGATGAAGTGAAAAGAAGATCAAGCTCCAGTCATCCTCTATGGGTTATCTACATCACTCTGAAGTTGTCAATCTGCACTGTCTTAAATAATCATAGGAACATTGGGTTCAAAAATGATGTGGCTAAACCTGAACTTTGACAGTCATTTTGTTATGATTTTTACCAACCTGCAAAAAGCATATATACACATAAATGATGCTTTGCACAATCCAATGACAGTTAACCGTAGCATTGTTTTATCACTACTTTTATCGCATTACTATTCTGTGTGTTTGAATACATATTAGACGGTCTGTGAATTAAAGTTAAACAGTTTGCAATTGAAAGTTCTCTTAAATCTGAACACAGAATTAAATCGATCATTATTATTGGTGCAAACGTAGCCAAGACATTTTAAAATAAATATTATCACATGTGTAGAGTGGATCCAGATCAGCTGGCATATTTGTGCCATGTGATAAGGATATGCACTATTCAGATCTTAGTACCAATTAATCTAATGTACAACAAGCAAACAGTGTAGATCCTGATCAGAAGGCATGAATGTTTCAGCTCATCTGGTTCTACGCTGTTCACATATGTAAGAAAACCTATACATCAGGAGTAAAAAGTTTAAATGTGAAAATGTTGATTATACACTTTGATAAGGGTGATTAAACGCTGTGATAGAAATGTTGATGATTTAACTATGTGATAATGATGATTTGAAACACTGTAATATTGGTGATTTAACACTGTGGTAATGGTGATAATGGTGACTTAAGCCTTTACTCCATATATACATGTTATATCAAATGTGCAGACAGTGTGGATTCAGATCAGATGGCACAGGAAGTACACTTACCGCTCTTTTTCACATAATAATCAAACACTGATTATGGTGATTTACCATTTGTAAGTGCTTATCTTAATAGTTGGCAATGATTATTTGTTTTGATGTTTGATTAAAAATATTTGTTATTTTATACTATATCATAATTTTGTTTTTTGAAAATATTAAACAACAAACTGAACTGTAATTTATCTGTTGTTCTGTTAATGCATCTGTTCAATTATTTTCCTAAGGCAGGTTCAACTGTATTTGTATTTAACAATAGTTACAAGCCATATATATGTACAAATATGTAAGGAATGTACTAATATTTGTATAACAATGCTGAATAAATGTTTTAAACTTACACTACTTGTTTATGGTCATTTAAATACAGATGTTCTGTCAATGAACAAGTGTCAAAACTAGTATAAAGACATCGATTGCCATCCTGACCAAATATTTTCACATCAACTAGCTAATTGCAAAGAACAGGAAGAAAAGAGTAATTTCCAATATATATTACCCGAGAATGTGCATAATAATCGGCGCATATTACAAACATGTGTTTACGTAAACAGTGTAAAACACATATAAAACACGTGTCAAACACATGGCTTCAAACACATGTTAAACACTAGGTGCTCGTTTTTTGTGTAAAACACGTGTTTGTGACCATATGTTAAACACGTGTGAAACATAACATGTCTTAAACACATGATGCATATTTTCCTGTGTAAACTATTGGGATAACATATAAACCATATATTTGCTGGGTCTTAGCAAAACCATTTTTTTTAAAAACATAAGGATTATATTGAATAATGTAAATTTTTGCAGTTAGTTTGGTTTTGAAACTTGAATACTGAATTCTTCTTATCAACCTAACAAAATGAATCCCAGAAAAGTTTTAATAGACTGGTCATGTACCTTTGAAAGTTTACAGCCCCTATGATTAAACCATCTTATCAATTACTGTAACTTGTAGTAATCAGTAACCATATAATTATTTTGTTTATTTCTTCATCTGTTGCACAAACAAATAAACCAGAAAAAAATTGGTTTTTAAGATGGCAAAAAAAGACCTAGAAACTTAATAAAATGAGCTTTAGAATAACAAAATGAGAAGAGGGGGAAAAAAATTAAGGATAATATAAAGCCATATAATAAAATTTGACATCAATTTACATGTGCCAACATTGTTTTGCAAAAAAGACATAATATTATATATGTTAGTGAGAACAGTTTCCTTTAAGCAACATGCACAATTGCTCAAGCCAATGCATGGGAGTGCCAGCTGGTGACCAGACACTGAACAATTCATTTTATCATAATGCTTCTTTTGAATATCAACCTCTTTTCTCATAAAAAAGCCCTTAATCACATCAGCAACAATCAGCCTGCACATCCACTGTATGAAGCAGTGTTTCTAAAATTTCAAAATCCCAATTAGACATGGGCAGCAAAATTGACTATTCCCCCGACATCCAGTCTCCATGTACAGACACTTCGGGTCCACACATACAGCACATTTCACTCTCTCGACCCCCCCCCCAGTTCATTCCTCTCTGATGGCATATTTTCTCGTTGGCGATATCCCACAACTTCCCAATAGATAAATGATTTTGCACCTGTAGACGGAAAATTTCTTTGATCCATTTTTTAGAGCGACATGCGACTTTTGAAGTTAGTGCGGATCGGCGTCTTTGTTGTAATACACAAGCAAGTTGTCAAGTTGATAATTGACATGATAATAGCTTATTAAGCTGTAAAGATGTTCATGTTGGTAATTTCTGTAACAATTTATGGGCCACTATTCATCACCGATATTTTTTTTTATTTTGAAATTTCAATCGAACCTTTCTAACGAAAATCGGACAAAAAATTTAAGAAACACTGGTATAGAGCACCAAGTATTGTGTGAATACTGGCATGACTCCTGAACATGGACAAGGAAGTTTACTCACAGTGGGGGACATGTAATACTTGATACCAAAGCCTTGTGCTGATGTGAAAGGACCTATTTGGACATGATAAAGTCTAAAACAAATTGCAAGATGACATATTTATTTATTATTGTGAGAAATATTTCTATATGCAGAAAATGCAATGTCACACTGATGTTACATTAAGGACAGTTTATGTTTTAGCGGCTTGTGCCTGTAGCTGAGCTTGTATCTTCATCTGTAAGATCTCTGTTGTCACTGAAATACAAAATACACAGTCTACATTTACTATGCCAAAAGATTATAAAACTGAGAATGGAAATCAGTCTCAAATCTCAAGCATCTGATTGGCTGAAATAACAGCCAGTCGCCATTTAAGCCAATCAGATCCTTGAGTTTTGAGACTGGTTTCAAATCTCAGTTTTATAATCTTCAGCATATAAATATCAAACACAAGAAGCCTACTGGTATATGACCTAATTGCTCACCTTAACAAATAGGCATCTATGGTGTCAACAGCATTGATCATGTTTAGTTTATTACTGTTTAACCCATTACTTCCTGGGATATGGCTGTTATCCATGTGCAAACAGTATAGATCCAGATCAGCTGGCACATCTGTGCCTCTTATCATGGATCTACAATGTTCATTTTTCAATTCATATGATTTTTCTGAACTCAAAGCAAACAATGTAGATCTTGATCAAACGGCATGGACATGACTGCTGATCTTGATCTACACTGTTCGCACATTGGTTAAAACTCTTATATACAGAGTTAAGGGTTAAACTTCAGCATTCACTGGGAGACAAATGAAGAACTTGTAGAAATGTTCAAACATTCAATCATCAAGATGGTAATGATAAGAAGAGCGGCGAGGTATCTTAAGCATCCAGACAACTTTATTCTATCTTAAGCTCTGGAAACTACATTCTAAAAAAACAACTATCAAATAGCATCAATACAAACATTACTTGTATGTGGAAATATGGTGGTAATTAAATAAAAAATAATCTCTAGAATGACAACAACCTAAATACTGAAGAACTACCAATAATTGACAGATTGGCGTCAAAACCCAATCACAGACATGTGAATGAAACATAATCTTTCTAATGCTAATCATAATTATTCTGAAGATCACATAACTAAGAATCGGGACCAGTCAATCAGATGCTCGAGATTTGAGACTGGTCTCCAGTTTCAGTTTTATGATCTTGAGCCTGGTCACAATTGTGAGCAGTGTAAGCCAAGATCAGACTGCATGAATATCTGTGTATTTAGCCATTAATTAATCCTTTCCTTCATGGACAGAGCTTTATTCCCTTGTGTTACCAATAATGGATTTACTAGGCTTTTATCCCTGATCAGCCTGCACATAAAGAAACCAGTCCAACTGCTGCATAGAAAAGAAAAAGAAACAGAGATTTAAAAGGTTCTAGAAACCTTTGCTTAACTGAGATATATGGTATCATATCTGGTTTTCAGAGGTTTTAATTTTTACTATTTATAGCCTATTCCTGAGCACAGATACACCAGCTGATCTGGTTCTAGACTGTTTGCCACAGGATAACAGACATATCCTATGGAATAAAGGGTTTAATCAAATGCAATACAACTTAATTTTGTATTTAGTTTGACATAGCTTGTATGTGATGTTCCAGCAAATAATGAAATAAACATGTAATTTTCCAGTTGTGACAAACACTTTACGTGCTAACCTCGGTATTTGTGACTGGTGTAGGCCAATAATCTGCCTGTGAATCTGGGAAGTCTCTGGTTAGGGTATAGACTATTTGCTATCCAGTTTGTACATTTCAATTGTGGTACTATTTAATTTCAAAGGAATAAGATTCACATACATGTCACATTTTCATGTGGCCCACAGTGGGTATACTATTTATTCATGCATTTTTATTATATTTTCATATTATTTGATATTCAATATATTAATTTCTCTGGTGTTTAATTTTGTGCACTTTCACTAGCACAAAATATGGGAAAATCAAACCGCCTGTGAAATATAATGATATGACAGTACAGGTTTTCTGCAATAATGTCAGTGTTTGATCAATGAATAGACTTACTTACATAGAATGATATGTCTGTTACATTATAAACTGGTAAAAGGGTTCATTGAAAGTAAGCCAAGGATTTCCAAATGTTCCAGATTCGGCACAACAGTGCTGAAGTTTATAAATTTGAGATTGGAAACCAGTTGTAAATCTCAAGCATCTGATAGGCTAAAATAGCAATCAGTCGTCATTTCAGCCAATCAGATGCTTGAAATTTGAGACTGGTTTCCATTCTCAGTTTTATAACCTGGGACCAGTTACATACCTTGTTTCATTTTATATTTTTCCTGCAGTATGGGTTGAATCTTTTCAATCTGTTTTGCAAGATATTCTATTCTTCTCTTGAAGTAATCTTTACCACTTTCAACACTCTGTTGTAAAAAGAAACACAATTTTGCATTATTTACTGGTCGTGTCCATCATTTTTATGAGAAAAACTTTGTCCTTGTACATTGTACTGTAACAAAATAAATAATACAGTCTGAGGTACACACTGTAGTTAATTACAATGTGCAGTCTTACATTTAAATTGTACAGTTAATGTTTGCAACATTGCTTTTTGAGTATAATGTAGGCACTTAGGGAAATACAAGGTCAAAGGGAGATAAGCCTGCATCTGTGCTGTGTTTTCAGATTTGTCTAACTTAGAACAGATGATTTATACCAGTGCATATTTTAGAGTCATAGAGACCCTCCAGGGTCAGCAAAATTATGTCTTCTTAACAGCTTTCTAATCAGTAACCTCAGTTACACAAGAAATAGAAAACTTTCCACCATGCACATGGACTAAGCTTTCAATAATCAGACAAAAATATAGAAAGTTATTTCCTGTCATTGTAAAATTATAGATAATATTATTTAAAACTTGCATAATGTCTTAACAAATATAATCCATAGGTTAAACAGAATAAGAGAGCGGAGTTTCATGACAATCATTCAGTATTAAACAGGTAAACTGGAGGCAGCCAATAGAAAAATACTATTACTACCCAAGCTCCATGTGAGAGTTATTTGGGGTGCATCCCAGAAAAAGTTGTCTTCAAGCAGCTGATGTCAATCATATAAATGATGTCATAAAGTTGTGCAGACGACATTGCTTTATATGTAAATCTTGGTAAATGATGTAGTCAAAACACGCAATAAAATCCTTATTAGTTATGAGAAAATAATAAATTACTGCAAGTTCTTTCCAAATACATTGTATCCTTACAATACCAATTCAAAAAGCCAAATTACTAATTCTTAAACAGCTCTGCCATTCCCAGGACCAAGGAAATTAGAAAACAATTGTCTTTCATTTATTGCAACAATTTTCCCCTTTGAAAACCTCAAAATTACATGTAAAATGTCATTAGTTGACTGCCCTTTACTCCATAGATATACCTTTAATTTCGGTGGGGAAGCACTGTTGGTCCAAATCCGCTAGCAAATATGTGCCATCTGGCCCCATTATTAATTTATAAAAAAATGTTCATGCTAATTTCAATTTGAGCATAAATATTTGATTGCTTCATTTCCTTTTACGATCTTAAACAAACATTTTAAACTGAAAACATGACTCAACATCAACAGTAGAACAGTTATTTCTTTTTTATGAAGACTGTTATTGTTCTAGTCATTTTAAGTTTGAGCCCAGAGTTGAGTTGAGCATGGAAAAACTTTTATTAGGGTCTAATAAGGATCAGCTCTGTTCACTTTTAGATTCATTAGATTGTTTCTGACCAATGTGACCAGTGTATCCAGAGCAGACAACACAGATGAGCTGGCTGATCTTGATCTACACTGCTTGCAAACTCGTGAAAACATGTACAAAATTTAATGGAGTAAAGGGTTAATAAAAAATGTTGTAGTATAGTAATAGTTATATTACATGTGTGCAAGGGTGTAAGTTAGAAAGTCTGAAAAACTGAAATCCTGAAAATTTGTAAATTTATAAAGTAAATACCTGGTAAAGAAAATCGATCATTTTTAGACACACAAAAACCTGAATTTCAGACATATGCCTGAAAACTTTCACCCATGTTTGTGTAATTATATACTATAATTACAAATTTTCAGAATAAGACTTTGCATAAACAAATCCAACAATTTCAAAAATTAATATCTACACGAACTTTAAAATAATTGTTTTGGGAGGTTAAGTTTTGTTGAATATGAATTAAGCAAATCTATGACTCTAAAATCCTTAAAAAATACCAAGATAATTATGCACCTTTTAATTAAGTTTTAACTTAAATTTCAAAGAACACCTATTACCAGTAGTCATTTTCAGGTTACTTACAAAATGTCTGCAAAAAAACTTTATGTCATCTGAAACAAGTTAAATAATAAAATATATTAAAACATTACCATATCTACAAAGTATCCTGTGCCAATGTCAACCAGCACATTTTCCACATCACTCAGCTGTCCTGGTACATACATCTACGTTTTGTCAAGGTATCAAGCTTGTGGTCTACCATATTCCCAACAATTTAGCATTGGGGGGAAGGGATCTGAGCAAAAAACTATTTGGAATCTTAACACACCATCTTTCAGAGGATCTAACACATCATCTAAGAATTACAACAAACAATCGAGTGATCCGAACATAATTTATCTCGGAATTAGAACACACAATTTGGAGATCTAAACACTGTGTAACAGTGTTCAGAACACACTACATGTTTCTTAGGATGTGAACAACAATATCGGCAGAATGAAATACCATATTGAGGTGATTCAGACACACAAACTGGTGATGGGAACACACATTTGGGTATCAGAACACTGCGAATTTGAACACACTATCTGTCAATCAAAACACATTCGCTGGGGATCAGAAAACATTTCTCCTATGCTTGAAACACTCTGTCAAAGAGGAACAGGACACACTTCAGTGCTCCAGCTAGGATTTCGGAAGGGCAGGGAAGTGGATCTCAAAACAGGGCACATTGCGCGCGGCGGGCTCAAACTTGTTGATAAAACTGAGAATGGAAACCATTCTTAAATCTCAAGCATCGACTGGTCACCATTTCAGCCAATTAGATGCTTGAGATTTGAGACTGGTTTCCAATCTCAGCTTTCTAATCTTGAGTACTGTGCATTGGAGCAGAAAAATGCTGAATGATTTCTTCATATTTCAAGTTAAGTAATGGTTTTTATCAGACCAACAAAAAGCACAAAGATGTACTGACTAAAATTCAAGTCTACTCTAATTTAAGCAGAAATCATTTTTCTTAAACAGTTCTAAAAACAGTTGTGAATTGCTGATGTCAAAGACCCACTGCCATAATATTATATTTAACTGAAAACATTACTGTTCAACTCATATTTAGATATAAATAGAATGTATACCATCAAAATACTTTAAATGCATTGACTGGGTATAACAATGTTTATTACATCAAGTGTTACTCCATCCATGAGAAAGGATACAGAACTGGTGAGAGGTACAAGGATTTCTTTGTCTTTACTATCTGGGCACACTTTGTTCAGGCTTTCCTGAGACTCCAAATATTTAGTCTGTGCCATCTTCAACTGGTTTAGAGAGGTTGTGAAAAACTCAATCTCCTGAAAAATACCAAATAGTGTTTGAAAACATCAAGGTCTTCAAGTAGTTCATAACATTAATACATGTAACAATCTTCATTGGGATATACCTTTCATGTTGATATTTTGTTAAGTAATCTAGGCAGAATCTTGCGTACATTTCCAAGTTAGTTGGAAATGTCTTGTATAAGTTGGGAGGAAATGTAGTAGATTTTGTACCAGCGGCCTCGGTAGCTTAATTAATAGAGCATCAGGGCCTTAAGCCAGAGGTTCTAGTCCAGGTCGAGGCTACTCTTTCCAAGCCCAAATCTGCCACAATAGTAAATATGTTGTGGATAAACTCATTAAGTGATTACAGTTGCAGCCTCCACTTAAGCTTCCATTAACCCTTTCTTTCATAGACACACATTTATTGCATGGGTAAACAGTTTAGATCCAGATCAGCCGGCACATTCATGCCATCTGATCAGGATCTAAACATAACGCTTTTTGATTCATTAGGTTATTTCTGACCAAAATGTGCAGATCCTGATCAGACGGCACTGATGTGCCTGCTTATCTGGATCAACACTGGTCACACATGCATAAAAATGAATATATATGGAGAAAGCATAAAAATGCATATGTATAGAGAAAAAGGTTAAGGCTTAATATTAAGAAGATTTCTTCCTTTTCTCTCGTCTTTTATTTCATTTCTCATTTTTAAAAATTTTTATGATTCACACCTGTGATCAAAATGTGTAGGCACATGCCATTATTGCTTAAATGAAGACAACTCATGTGCTTCAAATTAAGGTACTTCATACTTGCACATAATACAGTTGTACTAATGATGAGCTGTGAAAATTAAATTATCATTTTTTCAACAATTTCTAAACAAACTGTTATTATATTGTTACAAACACATGAATATTGATAATAACAGGAGACAATTGTTGAAAAAAATGAATTTTGTTAGAAAAGTAATAAAATGTGGTACCTGCTATGTTGTCTAATCCTGGTGTCAAAATAAAACATTTTCCTCTCAAATGAATCCAAAATAATTAATTACAATATCCAGTTCAATGCTCCCTCTAGGGCCAACCAGTGTTACTTTTTCAAAATAACTTTTTAAACATTGACTATAATGGATTTCAAAACACTGCACAAATACCATCACCCAAGATTTACATTGTTATACATGTGGAGAATAAACTGTCCTACAGGTAAACACAAGTGGGCATGATTTGCATGCTTTTTGCATGGGTGAGTGACCTCATGGGACAAAGGATGATGTGTTTGGATTTTGATTTATAAGAGCAATATTTTCAAGTTTAATAATATTTTGAAAAAGTAACACTGGTTGACCCTAGATGGAACATTGAACTGGATATTGTAATTAATTATTTTTTTATATATTTGAGCTGAAAGTGCTTTATTTTGACACCCGGATTAGACAACATAGCAGGTACCACATTTTATTACTATTCTAACATAATTCAGTTTTTTCAACAATTGTCTTCTGTAATTATCAATATTCATCTGTTTATAACAATATAAATAATACGGGGAAAGCCGCCGAAGGCGACCCGCGAAGCGGGTCGCCTTCGGGCTTTTCCCGCCTATAGACAATGCGTACATGTTTAAAATAACAAAATAAAACAAAAACTGTCAAAATTTCAATAGATTTCTCATGTCTTACTCTATAGTCTATCAAGTTTTGTTAGATCTGCTCATGGGGGCCGCCATTGTTGTTGTTGTTGTTTTTCCAGACTGGTTTCTCATTTTCACAAATTCACCGTCTGATTTAAAACAGAAAACCAAAGGGGCAGGGGATAGTTTCGCACTTTGGTCCCGGTCGATTTTCTAAGTATTTGGGGTAGCCGTGATTAAAATGCATTAAAATCATTGTTTGAATTAAAGATGACATATTCTTTTAAAATATTGTATAGTATATGAAATATGAAATCTGATCACAGTGGCTCAAATGCATTGATGCTAGCTTTGTATGTTCTGAGTTGAACAGTAGCCGGATGAAAACGCATTCGGCCGGGCTGAATTTGAGAATAATTTGGGGGTGAGGTATTTCAATGTCAAATGCTGAAAAATCGAGACGGATGGGAGACACTTTCCAGCTGCTTGGGAGATTAGGGACACATAAAATATTAGCATGAAAGGGGTTTTATTTGCAAAATCATTGCAGGAAATATTTTGCAGGTTCTCAAACATGTAGAATTCCGGCCAAATTTGCATTGGAAAATCAGGACTTGGGGTGACTTTAAATGCCTGTGTAGTTCAAATGACTGGTTCTGTGGAACAGTTGGTTGTGGTTTGTAAAAAGCTAGACCCCTGCAACACAGAAAGTACAACAACACAATTTTAGCAGTGCAAAGTTTTTATTTTCGGTCAAAGTAAGCTTGCACGGGGTCCCAAACTCTGGCGGAAGCCTCGGAAACTGTCCCCTGCGCCCTTAAGGCAAAACTGAATATTTTTTTTCTGCGAAAGTAGACTTTGAAAACATGGAAATTTAACATCTGGAGTTGGTTTGAATAAGAATCAATGAGTTTTCCTTGTTTTGAAAGGGATATAGTGCACTTGGTGACTTGTGAAAGGGATATAGTGCACTTGTGCCCAGGAGGGTAATTTTCTTGTTATTTTCCTTAACTAATGTATATAAGTCAAACTAGCGCTATTGACCGTGGTTGGCTTGCAATACATGTTTAGAGTTGTTTGTTGAGTCGGGAATAGATGAAATTCAGAAAAGAAGAGCTTTTTATGCAATTTTAGGGTAAGACAAAAAATCTTAAGGCAAAACTGAATATTTTTTTTCTGCGAAAGTAGACTTTGAAAACATGGAAATTTAACATCTGGAGTTGGTTTGAATAAGAATCAATGAGTTTTCCTTGTTTTGAAAGGGATATAGTGCACTTGGTGACTTGTGAAAGGGATATAGTGCACTTGTGCCCAGGAGGGTAATTTTCTTGTTATTTTCCTTAACTAATGTATATAAGTCAAACTAGCGCTATTGACCGTGGTTGGCTTGCAATACATGTTTAGAGTTGTTTGTTGAGTCGGGAATAGATGAAATTCAGAAAAGAAGAGCTTTTTATGCAATTTTAGGGTAAGACAAAAAATCTTAAGGCAAAACTGAATATTTTTTTTCTGCGAAAGTAGACTTTGAAAACATGGAAATTTAACATCTGGAGTTGGTTTGAATAAGAATCAATGAGTTTTCCTTGTTTTGAAAGGGATATAGTGCACTTGGTGACTTGTGAAAGGGATATAGTGCATTTGTGCCCAGGAGGGTAATTTTCTTGTTATTTTCCTTAACTAATGTATATAAGTCAAACTAGCGCTATTGACCGTGGTTGGCTTGCAATACATGTTTAGAGTTGTTTGTTGAGTCGGGAATAGATGAAATTCAGAAAAGAAGAGCTTTTTATGCAATTTTAGGGTAAGACAAAAAATCTTAAAGGGGCAGGGGATAGTTTCGCACTTTGGTCCCGGTCGATTTTCTAAGTATTTGGGGTAGCCGTGATTAAAATGCATTAAAATCATTGTTTGAATTAAAGATGACATATTCTTTTAAAATATTGTATAGTATATGAAATGTGAAATCTGATCACAGTGGCTCAAATGCATTGATGCTAGCTTTGTATGTTCTGAGTTGAACAGTAGCCGGATGAAAACGCATTCGGCCGGGCTGAATTTGAGAATAATTTGGGGGTGAGGTATTTCAATGTCAAATGCTGAAAAATCGAGACGGATGGGAGACACTTTCCAGCTGCTTGGGAGATTAGGGACACATAAAATATTAGCATGAAAGGGGTTTTATTTGCAAAATCATTGCAGGAAATATTTTGCAGGTTCTCAAACATGTAGAATTCCGGCCAAATTTGCATTGGAAAATCAGGACTTGGGGTGACTTTAAATGCCTGTGTAGTTCAAATGACTGGTTCTGTGGAACAGTTGGTTGTGGTTTGTAAAAAGCTAGACCCCTGCAACACAGAAAGTACAACAACACAATTTTAGCAGTGCAAAGTTTTTATTTTCGGTCAAAGTAAGCTTGCACGGGGTCCCAAACTCTGGCGGAAGCCTCGGAAACTGTCCCCTGCGCCCTTAAGGCAAAACTGAATATTTTTTTTCTGCGAAAGTAGACTTTGAAAACATGGAAATTTAACATCTGGAGTTGGTTTGAATAAGAATCAATGAGTTTTCCTTGTTTTGAAAGGGATATAGTGCACTTGGTGACTTGTGAAAGGGATATAGTGCACTTGTGCCCAGGAGGGTAATTTTCTTGTTATTTTCCTTAACTAATGTATATAAGTCAAACTAGCGCTATTGACCGTGGTTGGCTTGCAATACATGTTTAGAGTTGTTTGTTGAGTCGGGAATAGATGAAATTCAGAAAAGAAGAGCTTTTTATGCAATTTTAGGGTAAGACAAAAAATCTTAAAGGGGCAGGGGATAGTTTCGCACTTTGGTCCCGGTCGATTTTCTAAGTATTTGGGGTAGCCGTGATTAAAATGCATTAAAATCATTGTTTGAATTAAAGATGACATATTCTTTTAAAATATTGTATAGTATATGAAATGTGAAATCTGATCACAGTGGCTCAAATGCATTGATGCTAGCTTTGTATGTTCTGAGTTGAACAGTAGCCGGATGAAAACGCATTCGGCCGGGCTGAATTTGAGAATAATTTGGGGGTGAGGTATTTCAATGTCAAATGCTGAAAAATCGAGACGGATGGGAGACACTTTCCAGCTGCTTGGGAGATTAGGGACACATAAAATATTAGCATGAAAGGGGTTTTATTTGCAAAATCATTGCAGGAAATATTTTGCAGGTTCTCAAACATGTAGAATTCCGGCCAAATTTGCATTGGAAAATCAGGACTTGGGGTGACTTTAAATGCCTGTGTAGTTCAAATGACTGGTTCTGTGGAACAGTTGGTTGTGGTTTGTAAAAAGCTAGACCCCTGCAACACAGAAAGTACAACAACACAATTTTAGCAGTGCAAAGTTTTTATTTTCGGTCAAAGTAAGCTTGCACGGGGTCCCAAACTCTGGCGGAAGCCTCGGAAACTGTCCCCTGCGCCCCAATAACCCTTCAAAATTTAAGGGGAGATCATTGATTAGTCTGAAACGCGGTATCCGTGCTATCGCGGTAGTTTGTTGGAAGATAGAACCAAGCGCTGTGTTGGCAAAACAAAAATAATTTGTACTTAATAGAGAATTCTCAAAAATCATTACTCAAGTCATTTTTATGTGTTATAAGATATTTTTTTAATAAAATGAAATGTAAATATCCTGTTTTCTAACAAAATATAAATAAAATGAAAATATGCCCCAGACAACAGCCTAGATAGGCAGACTTTTGACTCGCATTTGCAAAAGTTTCCGTTTAGAATGGCGGACAATACTGCCTAGTGTAAAGACAATACAACACTCATTATAAAAAACCAGACTGTACATCTTTCAGCAAAATGAGCTAATGTTCACAGGGCTTTTCATCAGTAAATTGGGAAGAGGCCCTGGCCTTACCACTTCGAAAATTCATGCATGATTATTGTTTATTTTGGGAAAACAAAATTAATTGAAAGATTGGTTCTAGTTCATAAAAATGAATAGTTATAGGTATTTTTAACTTAAATCTAATTCTTATTAAGCACTTTATTTTTCAGACCTCAATTTTCAAACACCCCTCACAGGAGTTTTAACCATTTTTGGACATCTTACCTAGCATTTTGGGAATCTTACCTAGCATTGTGGGAAGAGTTTCTGTCACACTTGGGAAAAATACTGTTTTTTGGATTGGGAAGAGGCCTTTTATAGGCCTCTGTTATATAAGGATGAAAAGCCCTGGTTCACAAAAATAGAATGGCAGACAAAACTGCCTTGTGTTAAGACTATACAAAACACTTTATAAAAAAAAACAGACTTTACATCTTTCAGCAAAATGAGCTAATGTTCACAAAATACAACATCATAAACTAGTTTGTAAATGCTTAATTAAGGCATGAGCACAGTTAAGTTTTCCATATGCTTTTTTGATAAATTTGGAAATAAATGTATGAAAAAAACCTTGCTGTTTTAATTTACAGTTTTGTTACCAATAAAAAATGAAAATTAGTGAAAAAGCCTGAATTGGTTTTATAAATGGAAGTGTCTCCTCAACCGGGTACTATTTTCTCCTCGACCAGCTCCGGATAGGATTAAAATTAGGTTCCTAATAATTAACATCGCTGTTTGATATTGATTTTTTCGAAGTAAGTGTATAAACAACACCTTTGATACCGAAAACAACTGATTACCATGCACTCAGTCTGTAACAAATTGTAAACGAAGATCGTTTTATGTGGGATCCTTTGATATTCATGTAACTTTGTAAGTACCACCTCATGTCAGTGATGAGTAAAACTGTGTTTTGATTACAGAAATAAATTGTATTATATTGTACAAAAATTCCATAAAATTTCGGACTGCAAATAAGAATGCATGGTCCCCGCAACACATGACATATTTTTTACGGTACATACCTTATTTGTTGTTTTTTCCTTTGTCGTTCGATTTAAATTTCCTGCCCTTGTGTATAGAACTGCAAGTTAACTCACTTAAGTTAATATCCTTGTTAAATTTTTCTTTGGTGTGTACGTTTTGGCTGCACATTTTCTTGATTTTGGCATTTCAAAATTTTGACTTTTAAACTGTCATAATCTGGAAACATTTATCCAATTTGAAAACTATCATGTTATGCTAATTTTAGAGGAAAAAAACTTTAGCACAAATATACTATTCGGACATCCCGTTGTTTATTATTCTACTTAAAATTATGAGTCCAATGTAGAATCAACTTTGAACCACCAACACATACATGTAATTGTCCATTATGAAATTGTTCTTTAGTTCTAACAAGGACCAAACAATAGAGACATATGTTGTAATTTATTGAGTAACAACACTCAATAGGCTAATTACCAACCCTGTGAACGGCAGCATTTAACAAAGTTGCTGCGACATATTTAATATTTCGCAAAAGCAAACTGAATAGATCAATTAGAATTGATAGTTTTAACAAGCTTGAATAGTCAAAACATCAGAGGACAAGCAATTGGTGCTATTATTATTTCACACATGCACGTTTACATAAAATAAACAAAAAAAAAACAATTTAATAAAAAAGTAATTGAATTCCTGATTGCGTCCACTGTTCAAATTTAAACACAATTTATGACTTGGACGGGCGAACATTGACTATTAGTATCAATTCTGGAGTCGTTCAAGGAGACAGTCCTACCCGTATAGTCTCCTCGACAGGCAGCCAGTGGAGGAGACACTTCCTTTATAAATTTGCAAGTATTCTCTATGGTTGATAGCGGTTGGAAAAAATATTGGTTTGATGAGCCATAAATTGATTAAGTATTTCTTGTTTTGATTTCATTTATCTGATACAGTATGGGTAATGTTGTCCGCTGTCATAGACCTAAACATCTGAAAATCCTGGGCTGCTTAGCCTGGGCCCTATAGTTGAATGGTCATAATATCGTGAAGTGCAATCGTAGTTATATTTATTCTGTATTTTAGGTATTGAAAACTAGCTTTCCCCGTTATAGGTAGCACCTATTGTTATATTAATAGTATTTTTGAAAATTGATAAAAAAAAGATAATTTTATTTCCACAGCTCATTATCAGTAAAACTGTATTATGAGCAAGTATGAAGTACCTTAACATTACAGGGTTTTTACCCGACTTCTCATAATTATATTATTTTATAAGCGTCTGAGTAACTAAGAAGAAAGTAATTATGACATCGAAATATTACGAAATGACTGAGAAACATTGCCGGATTAAAAAGAAAAACAATATAATATTACCTCTTGAAATTGTTGAGTTAAAGCGTTTAGTTGTTGAATAGGTAATTGACCTATATCAATCTGTTGTTTTCCAGCCATGTTTAGATTTGTTACTCTGATCTTGGTGTTGCAGGCGCTGCTAGTAATGTCTAAAACACTGTATCAGCCGATCCAACGACGCATGCTATATCCCGGTACTTTTTGGGTCCCCGGTACTTTTTTCCGGTACTTTTCCCGGTACTTTTTTCGGTAATTTTATATGCATCAAATATGTTTTATTTTTGGTTAAAATTGAAGTTTTTGTTGTGGGAAATGATCAAATACACTACTATTTTTAATTTTGATCATTTATAGCATAATTATAGATGATATTTGTGTTGAAATTAAATGATTAATGGACCTCTTTTAAAAGCCGTTTTAGGTATTTTTCTAGGTACTTTCATATGCATTAAAATACGTTTGGTTTTAAGCAGAATTCAAGTCTTTAGTGGTGGTAAATGATAAAATACACTTTTTTAAAATTCTGACCCTTTATAACATAATTATTATTATAGATTACATTTGTTTCAAATTTAAATGATTCATCGATCTCTTTTAAAGGCCGTTTTCGGTACTTTTCTATGTACTTCCATATGCATTAAAATATGTTTGTTTTTCAACCAGAATTGAAGTTTTTAGTGGTGGTACCCCACTAATATTTTTAATTTGGACCGTTCTATATTTTTTGCAATTACATATTGTGATAATTCTTGCAGCAAATTATTATTAATAATACCACTGATACTAATCTATTTTGCTAATCTAAGTTAAGTCAGTGGTAAGGACAATCACACAAAAACTTCAATTCTGACAAAAAATAAAACATATTTGATGCATATAAAATTAACGAAAAAAAGTACCGGGAAAAGTACCGGAAAAAAGTACCGGAGATCAAAAAAGTACCGGGATATAGCATGCGCCCGATCCAACATTTATACTAGACTCTCCCAAAGGCATAGAGTAACAGTGGGCACTGAAAAACATTGTCTCCTTAGGTAGTTGTGTTCTAAAGTTTTTTCAGTGAATAAAATGCAATTTAAATAAATAATAATTTGGAGTTGCATGACCACTGTAGGCGCTGTCGCCGTACTGTACGGGTTGGCTGGACACAGTAGAGGCAATATCGTTTGAAATGCACAGTAGCGCTATTTGTGCAGTTTGGCGGCCGTAAAACGTCTCCCTTACATATAGTCAGTACTGTTATCAGTATAATAATCAGTGACCGATCTGATGCAGTTATGATTACGTTTATCAGGGTTATCCTATCTTCATTTTTTAGGGTTGTCCCGGCTAGCTCATCGGTAGCGTAATCAGAAATGCATCAGACATGGGGCGAATTATGTCTCCCCCCCTGGGGGAGACATATTGTTTTTGCCCTGTCCGTCTGTCCGTCTGTCACACTTCGTTTCCGCTCAATAACTCGAGTACCCTTTGACCCAGAGCCTTCAAACTTCATAGGGTGATAGCCCTTATTGAGTAGAAGAACCCTATTGATTTTGGGGTCAGTAGGTCAAAGGTCAAGGTCACAGTGACCCGAAGAGTGAAAACCGTTCCGCTCAATAACTCGAGTACCCTTTGACCCAGAGCCTCCAAACTTCATAGGGTGATAGCCCTTTTTGAGTAGAAGAATCCTATTGATTTTGGGGTCAGTAGGTCAAAGGTCAAGGTCACAGTGACCCGAAGAGCGAAAACTGTTTCCGCTCAATAACTCAAGTACCCTTTGACTCAGAGCCTTCAAACTTCATAGGATGATAGCCCTTATTGAGTAGAAAAACCCTATTGATTTTGTGGTCAGTAGGTCAAAGGTCAAGGTCACAGTAACCCGAAGAGTGAAAACCGTTTCCGCTCAATAACTCGAGTACCCTTTGACCCAGAGCCTCAAAACTTCATAGGGTGATAGCCCTTATTGAGTAAAAGAACCCTATTGATTTTGGGGTCAGTAGGTCATAGGTCAAGGTCACGGTGACCCGAAGAGTGAAAACCGTTTTCGCTCAATAACTTGGGTACCCTTTGACCCAGAGCCTTTAAACTTCATAGGATGATAGCCCTTATTGAGTAGAAGAACCCTATTGATTTTGGGGTCAGTAGGTCAAAGGTCAAGGTCACATTGACCCGAAGAGTGAAAACCGTTTCCGCTCAATAATTTCAGTACCCTTTGACCCAGAGCCTTCAAACTTCATAGGGTGATAGCCCTTAGAGTAGAAGAACCCTATTGATTTTGGGGTCAGTAGGTCAAAGGTCAAGGTCACAGGGGCCCGAAGCGTGAAAACCGTTTCCGCTCAATAATTCGAGTACCCTTTGATCCAGAGCCTTCAAACTTCATAGGATGACAGTCCTTATTGAGTAGAAGAACCCTATTGATTTTGATGTCAGTAAGTCAAAGGTCAAGGTCACAGGGGCCCGAAGAGTGAAAACCGTTTCTGCTCCATAACTTGAGTACCCTTTGACCCAGGGACTTCAATCTTCATAGGTTGATAGCCATTATAGAGTAGAAGAACCCTATTGATTTCGGGGTCAGTAGGTCAAAGGTCAAGGTCACAGGGGCCTGAAGAGTGAAAACCGTTTCCGCTCAATAACTGGAGTACCGTTTGACCCACAGCCTTCAAAATTCATAGGGTGATAGCCCTTTTTGATTAGAAGAACCCTATTGATTTTGGGGTCAGTAGGTCAAAGGTCAAGGTCACAGGGGCCTGAAGAATGAAAACCGTTTCCACTCAATAATAGAAGTTCTATTTTACTCAGGCCATTCAAACTTCATACGATGGATTTCCTTATTGAGTAGAGGACTCCTATTGATTTTGGTCAAAGGTCAAGGTCACAGGGGCCCCGAAGAGTAAAAACCATATCCGGTCAATTACTGGAGTACCGCTTGACCCAGAGCATTCAAACTAAATAGGGTAACAGCCCTTATTGAGTAGAAGAACCCTATTGATTATGGGATCAGTAGGACAAAGGTCAAGGTCACAGGGGGGGGGGGCGCAGGGGGGAGACATGCGTTTTTCACAAAAAACATCTAGTTATTTTTAAAATCAATGCATTAAATTAGCATTATTTGCCAAATTTGTGCATTAAATTAAATTAGCATTACTATATTTTGAGAAAGTAATGCATTAAATTAGCATTATTTCAAAAAGTAATGCATTAAATTAAGCATTATTTTATTCACAAATGAACTGACAAAAAAGAGTTGTCAGTATATGTACAAAAGCGATCATCGTCCAAAAAATCACCTCAAAGTTTAAAATGCAAAGTATCAATCTGAAAGTGTGAAGATCTAAACTGACACCTCAAGAACTTACAACAAAACAATTCTCAGTACACATAGATTATTGCAGGTTAGGGTTTTTTCACACTTTTGTTATTTTTTTATTTATTGCTGCTTTCACACATTTAGAGTGTTGTATTGACAAAGGACTACTCTGCCAACTTATCTAATTAAATTATTATGTCACCTGCGTCTGCATTATATGCTGATTTTCCGAAATCTGACATAGCCTCTAATAGTTTTACAATGACAAATGAATCAGTAAGTACAATTTGAATAAATGGTTTGAAAAATAACTTCCTTTGAGTGTGAAAGTAAGAGTTTTGTGCAAGATTTAATTTGATTTCGATGTTATCTTATTTCAGAACAACATTTTTGATATTTTGCACTGAGCTTCAAATTTCTACCGGTAACATTTTCAGGAATATTTAAGTGTTTGACAATTGGTAAGAAATATCTCGTCCCAGTGAATGTGTACAGTGAAATGATTTAAGAGTGGTGTATTTGTTGACAGAGCTTTATAGATCACTGGCTATTGATTTATTTAATTTAGCATTTTCTTAAGACAACTAAGCTTAAGATCTTATTGCTTAATCATAAAAAATGTTCAAACTGTACAACATTCTGTTGAATAGGTTTCACTTATAATCTGCATCTTGTTTTACTAATAGTGAACACATATGTCATATCAAAATACTTAACTGTCCTACTTGTGTTTTTCCCATGCTGTAAATAAGATATGTAACAGACTAATAACATGTTAAATATTTAGAGCATCTTGGCATAAAAAAGTTACTGTTAATATAAATATTATTTAATAAAATGAATCAACAAAATCCAATAGTAAACACAATCCAATTAATGCTCAATAATGCTAAGCATTACAACATTTTGGTATAGGTAATGCACTAAATTAGCATTAAAATAATGCTAAATCTGTTGCATTAATCATTACCTTGCATTACTGACAAAAAGTAATGCATTATTAATGCATTAGCATTAAAATTTAATTCGCCCCAAGTCTGAAATGCATGGCTAGGCGCTGTCGCCGTACAGTTCGGGTTCTATACCCAGTAGAGGCAATATCACTGAAAGCGATACAAACCTAATTAAAGATTAGTAAATTATTTGCTAGCTAACACCATTTCAGACACATTTAAAATCTGGTCATTTTCATAATTTTACACGTTACACGATATTGACGAAAAAAAAAACAACAGCAACCCAACTCAGCAACGGCTCTCTTACAGCGTCAATCAAAACGGCTTGCATTTTTTTTATTCTTGTCTTTGGTGGCTTTCAAAGTTCCATTTTCATCTAATTACACACACACACCTTACAAACTACCATATAAACATAACAATGACCCCTAAAATATTATGCAATTTTCGTTATATATCATTATATATTTTTTTATATATATTTTTCAAAGACAATTGACGCGGAAATCTTCGGTTATAAACAAATCCATCATTAACAGCATTCTATTCAAATTGTTAATAAACCAATCCCTATACAATTGTTAAAAGATTTGTCTATATTGTTTATAGATCACTAATCAAGTGCATAAAAAGAAATAAAGTTAATAACGACCATACAGCAAAATATGTACACAATATTCCTGGTCCCAATATCAAAACCAATCTTATGATCAACCTTAATTTTCAACCCAACATATTAATTTATTTTTTAACTAAATGTTGATTATTTTCTTAACATATTTTGTTTAAATAATGTAAAATCTTCCTGTGTCCATGGAAATATTTCAAATAACACTTTGTCCTGCTGAGATAATCTAGAATAAATGTTTGAGTTCAAACTTAAATATCTGAGTTTCTACTCAATCAGTATTTTGGTAATACTTTATCAGAACATACTGATTACAAATTTTCTCAACTGCATTTAATACAAAAAGTAATACATATACATATCCTTCAAACCTAAATCAATCAATTAATCTGTGCATGGCCAGAATTTAAAAATTATCATTTTGAGTTGAGTTAAAAAAAAACCAACTCAATATTTTTCGTGGTACTGTGGCCTGGTCTAAGCAATTTTTAGTAACATATTTTTTAAGGAACTTTAATCTGTCACAACTATCGATCAAGATAGTGAAGAAAGATTTCTTGTTTTGATTCTGCTAAGATAACATTTAACTCGCTTCCATAATTCAACTATTGACACGAAATGTTGGTCAAAATTGTACAATCGTTTGTTTTCTTTTAAATTACAACAAATACATAGAAAACAACGATTTATTGACGACACCGTTCGCGATGATGCAACCGACTTTCAGATTGCTGGTTTAAAATTTAGTTCGGTTAATTTGAAAACAAAATGAAGCCTAATGTAACTTGATGTTATATTCAGGCATGTTTTGTTTCAACATTTCGGCAAGTGTCTAGGTGTAAAAGGATCATCAATATCCAAATATCCAAATATTACAACCCTGGTATAACTGGCCCAGTGTGGGGGTTGGTTCTATATGGCTGGAAGTTATAATTTCACAGGATCCTTTAGACTTGCCCCCGTTTGTTTTTATTTCCATTTATTTATCGTCGCTACCGGTTGCCCACATGAGCGACGCCTCCAGAAGAGTGTTAGTCATTTTAGGTTTTTGGAGGATAGTGCAAGATACAGAGGACTCTCCAATTCCAGAATCGTCCCTGGTTCTTTTAAGTGCACGGTGTATAGCACCATTACACTGGACCTCGGTTTTAAGATCCCTGGACTCAGAGGCAGACGCGCTAACCACTGAGCTAATGATCCGCTCTGCCCCCGTCCCCGTATGTTCTGTTATATATTCTCATGTCACTATCACGATAATGATCAATACCGACAAGAAAAGCAACTCCTGCAGGTAACTTATTAATATATTCATTTACTTCCATTATCTCCCAGAACATAATAATTATTATAGGGTTCAGCATTTCAGAAAAATAAGAAAGTGAAATGAAATATAGAAAAGGGAGATAATCAGTACTTCAGTTGTTTTTTAACAAAACATCTACCTCGGGTGCCAGACTTAGACTCCTTACTTTGTAGCAATATCAAGTTTTCACTATCTATAAACCCTCGTGGACATCCCGAGAAACACTGAATAAATTTGTTTAAAGTTTAGCGATTTTCAAAAGATAACCTTATCAGCAATACGTTATGACACTTCAAACGCTTTTGTTATTAACCTACTAGTATCTTGCAATTGGTTCAAATTCTACTGAATATTTGAGATCATTACAACCTTTATGACACGATTCCCAAATAAAATTGAGAACACAGCGATCCATTTCTTCCAGGCAACTTAAAACTTATGGATAACTATACTGCACTTCAACGTTTCCTTTCTACTGTCCGATAAGAACGTACTAATATTTATTGAGTGTAAACAATGGTCAACTTTGAACAGTTGCAGGTCCTGAGACGATGTAAACAAAATACAGCAACATGTTATAAAAACTTTTGGAGAACGATTAAATTATATCAGTCCTTTTTTCAATAATTCTTTTCAATCTCCTTATTTGACGATAGCAGAAACCTCCAATATCGTAACATGCGGTTTGATCAAAGAACTCACTCTCTTACACTATCGGCTCATTATATTCACCTCTGTTATACACGGTATGTACCCAGATAATGAGAATCGTGGATAACGATAGATTGTGAGAATAATGATAGATCACCGGCCCGTAAATACGTATCTTAGACCATAATAGTTATAGTAATTAACTAATGTATTTATCACCACCAAATTCAGATTTGCTTAACCCGGGTGTTAAGAGGCTTTGGGTTAGTTCTTAGTTGATGCCTTCGGGACAGAAAGAAATTTAGGCTATTTCGGAAGATCATTAAGATAAATGGGTTATTTATCTTGTAAGTAGGGCTGGTGGTATTGGTTCATAAAGATAGCAGTTTGCGGAAAGATATGGAACATGCAAAAAAGCATAGAATAAATAGTATTAAGGTTGAAATAAGGGAAACTATACCATTATCCAGTCATGAATTTCTATTTTCCATTGACGTTTTCTAGGCGAATCCCCGTTATCCAATTTGCTTCAGGTGCCTCAGAAAAAAAGAGGTTTGTTAAGGAATATACTCATATTACTGGCTAAAGCGGGGTGGCATATTGATTGTCGATGTTTGGGCTTTGACAACAGCGGCGTCGTTTACAAAAAAACAAAACAACCATGTTTAAATATATTTTAAATGGGCAAAATCTGACGGCCGATTCCGAAATTGTGGTTATGAGAGGAAGGTTAGGACATCGCTTGATTGTTATCTATCGCAAAAGATAAGTATTAGATCACAATAAAATGAAATTCATACAATAACTAATTTCTCCATGATGTTTTCTCTGACCTGGCGATCTATCATTATTCTCACAATCTATCGTTATCCGCGATTCTCATTATCTGGGTATATACCGTGTTATAGGCTGGGACTACTTTCAACTACTTTTACTTTAACTCAAAAATATAATTCTTCAATTACATTAAAAATTGCTTGGGTTTCTTTGGTTTGGATGAAAGATAGTGAAGATATCTGTCATTTGTTTAACGCCAAGCTTTCATATTTCTATTTATGACTGTATAAAATAAGGCTGTCGAGTTATGTCAAAAATCTTGACAATGAGCCTTTTGCAGAGATGTAAAGTGAGTGTAAGGAACGGCAACTCTGCGAAGGAGATTGCAAAGAACTGATCACGAGCGTGAATGCGAAATCACTGTATTTGGCGTAGGGTAATTTTCGCTGATTTCGTGCGGTAGAAAACGCAAGAATTAAAACATTAGCGAAGGTATACACAACACGAAGTTATATGATCATCTGCGCGAAAGTGTTTCCTGCGAAATTAAATGATACCATATACAAGTATTTTTTCTACAGTTTGTGTGAACGTTTTCACTGTCTATTCATTTTCGAATCCGACGCTTCAGTCATTTAATTACACAAGCAATACATATTTTCTTTAAATTAAACAAGAAATATCTTTAAAAAAAGATAAACGGCGTTGATGGAAAATATTTATATATACACGTATATAAGAAAGAAAGAAATACAGAGAGGCGAAGCAGACACAGTTTAGTTATTTTATTTTACTTGTTGTAGCTGTTGACGAACCCTCCCTGCCTTCTTAGTATGACCTAGAGATTTAGCGAGCGAATCATGACAACTCATAAATTCATTGAAAGTGTCTTTCAAAAAAAATGTTCAAGCTGTTGCAACAATTTCATACAGTGATAACAAGTCGATTAAAGAAGCAATGTCTTACATTAAGTCTTGATCTACATTTATTCAGTTTCAATAAAATACCTCTTGTAGAGTTAGAACTCAAGATGAATAAATGTCCTTGAAATTTAATAAAAATAAATACAAACAGCCTGTTACAAGAGCGAAATCTACCAACTTTTACGTAAATTAACTTTAAAAAAGTGTCCTTCCTGAGTATTGAACCCGGGGCCTCCGCTTGAGAGGCGAGAGTGTCATCCACTACACTACAATGAACTTGTTTTTTGTACTTGAAATTAACAATCAGTATCAAAGGAACTAGAAAGGAACCAGTAAGAACTAGAAATATCTACACTTCTCTTTCGTTTTACACTGTGTAAACTTGTATGCAAGTGTTTACCTGACACCCAAGAATATTCCATATAAAATTGTATTTAAGCTATCAATATTGACTTAACTGGTTATTTAAATCGTAAATATGTTGTTGTTTTTTCTCCAATACAACACCCACTAACAACCAGTCGAAATAATCTATTTGATTTTTCCGCTGCATAATAATAAAAATCCCACTAGATACTTCTCCACCCTGCTAGATGCCTCTCTGGTGTAAATAGCTACCAATCGAAATAGTTTATTTCATTTTCCCTCTGCATAATAAGAGAATACGAGTATTATTTACAACATTTCATTGGTCGAAAAACTAGGACTAAAGTGAGCTTAGACAGCTAACGCCGAAAAAGTCGGGAATGACTCGGCGCTACTAGTTGACCGACGTTAGCTTTTCTGTGATGTATAGAGCTTGCCGGATTCGGACTTGCGCTTATTGCGTCTTACAACTATATAGATAAAACGTTTATTAAGTCAGACCGGATTTATTCGACACGCAATAATCTCTTATTTCTGAGAGAGAATAGATAATACAGCGATTGTGAATCTTGTATTATCTTAGGTGTTAATACCTTAGCTTCTGTTTACTGCACATGCACTGGCTTCTCTCCCCAGTTTCTTACAATTTAAATTATTAATGATACCTGTCTTGTATGAAAATTTATTTTAACTTTTTGGAAAAGGAAAAATAAATAAATGATAAAGTTAAGAAATTTTAAAAATATTTGGTGGAATTGAAAATCATAATGACGTTACTAGCGCTCGGATTATTATGGCTGTCGCGCGTGCTTTGCATGTCCAGTGCAGCAGACGACGTTGAAGCACGTGCCAACGAGTTTCTGAGAAAATACAACGAGGATGCGGCAAATGTGTCATACCACGGCAGTCTGAAGGCCTGGGCTTATGCTACAAACATAACTGACTACAACAGCGAACAATCGGTAAGTTAACATTAAATCGGTTTTTGAAACATAGTTTCACACTGTTTATAGGCACCAAGTCCGCAAGTATTGCAGGTCAGATTTGAGGAAAGGGAATAGCGATAGGTGACCTTCCGCAATCGAGTTGGAACGCCACAAAGCTGTCTCGGAAATTTCACAAAGTCTTTTTTCCAAATTGAACGGGAAGAATTTAAGAATCAGTGAACAGAATCCTAATTTTAGTAGAAATGTGTAATTATAATGTGATATTTCCGCTAAGAATGGTTCAAGAACAGTCGTTACATTTTTGATGACATACTACACTACTACTTTACTTGGGCTGTTCAAAAAGAGTTACATTTTATGAAAAACGAACTGACAATTTGTTTGGAAATTCGGTTAATCTCTCCCAGTTTAATCCTCGTCTCCATTTAATAACCCCCGAGTTCCATGGTGGCATGTTATGTAAACATTATGTAATATAGGAGTATTATGTAAGCAAATTATATATTTTACTAATAGATCATTAAATGTAGAATGTATAGGCAAGCCAGCTGCCCGCTCCCGCAGAGCTCGGGAGAATGTATCTGATACTGATTGTAATAGGCACGCACTTGTTTAGTCTGTAACTTTCTGTTATTTTCTGAAACAATAACAAACTGTAAAGGTGCTTCTTTACAACAAGAAATATCTTTTAAAAAGGAGTTACGTTGTTGATAATTGTTTTAGGTCACTATATGAAAAAAGAGAAGTAAGTGCGACCAAGCAGTTTAGTAACGATAATTGAACTAATGTCTTGATTTGTGATTTCGTGGAAATAAACAAAAAATATGCGTTACAAAGCGACATTTATCTACATGCTGTATTTATAGTATTTTAGTATAAAATTACCTATTACTGAGAATTGTACCCATGTGAAGCGAGCGTTTGATTCAAGCGAGAGCCTTATCCACTACTCCAGGAATCAAAACTAATATATGACAATTATTACCAAAATGGTCAGAGATAACTAAATATTTTTAAGATAAACCTTATCCGAGGCTTCAACCCTCGTTTCAGAAATATAAAAAAATGAGGAGAAACATAAACAAATATTTTCTTGCTAATTTAATTACAATTTTAATTCTCTATACAGTTCCCCTAACCACGAGATAATACGATGTATAAGAAGACCCTGACAGGTCACAGTAGTTTAATGATTTTTGTATGATGAAGTCATATTGAGGTAGATTCAACACTGTCTGTCAACCTGGCAATGCTAAGCTCTACAAATCCCAGCTGTGTGAAAATCAGCATGATTGCCTAAAAATCAAAATCGAAAGATCTAAGACAAATATGGCAATAGACAATGAACTCTTGCTAAATGAAATTTTATTTGGGTTATCTTACCAAAAAAAACCCTCAAAGGATAAACAAGTTTTATTTACTATATACAAATGTATTTTTACATGATGAGATCTTCACGCAGCATAAAGACGTTAGTCCTGCATTGAGTCCCACCAATGCCGATGTAGTTGCTGTCATTAGCGTAAACGGCTCAACAACTCATTTGACAAAACACTGTCATTTATTTTACTCTTGTTGTTTCTTCGCTGTTTTAGACAGCATAAGCCATATTTTTAATACTTGTAGGTAGCAGAAGATCTGAAGGCGACTAACTTCACTAAGGAGATGGCGCTGTTGGCGCATCAGTTCGACAACCAGAACCTGAATGCTTCCGTGAGGCGACAACTAGATGAAATAGCTGAACAAGGAACAGGGGCAATGAAAGACCCGGCAAAACTAGAGAGGGTAAATCATAGGTTTGATCCTTTCGTTAGGCATAGCTCATTGTTCCGGTGTCGGTCTGACTATGTTTTGCTCTTTATTGTGCAGTGACTTTATTGTTTAGAACTCTGATTCATTACGTTTACCTTTTGTGACTATGTGAACGCTGTAAAAACGTTTTGCTGCCTTTATCCTCGCTTAATTTGTAGGGGGCTGGGCGGGAGTTTCTTAAATAGATAATTGCAACTGATGATCACATTTCTAAAGCGAGTTCGGATCTGTTTCAAAGATACTTCTTGATACTTCAAGGAGGACTGAATTCAGATTTCATATCCTTTATATACTTTGCATGAAATACATCCCGAGTAAAATGAATCATATCCTGTTAGCAAGCAATACTAGTCAAAGTAAGGTCTGCACCAGTAGAAAATGAGAAGCCGCTCTATCACCTGTAGCAGTATTACTCGAACACATTCACACGTTGATGAATTTGCTGGATAAAAGTAATAAATTTGTCAGTAACCACTCTCCGAATTAATGACTTTGTCATCAAATGTTGCATTAAACGAGTTTTATATCATACTTCATGGCTTCGAATGATAGCATCGACATCTGGGTTACCGATATTTGATGATTCCGGCGAGTGGCAGAGATTATATTAATTTCCGCATCACGTTTTGCAATAAAACAACCCTTGCATATTGATAAATTGTTAACTGCAATCAGAGATCAAGTATCGCACACTTCGTTCTTACTCTCAAACCAAATTTATATCTTCCATTTAAATGATAAGATTATTTTTGTGAAACTCGATTGAAGACATTGTGAAAATACTTATGACAATGAAAAATTCTGTAATTTAAAAAGTCTTAAATGTGATTCTTTTGTTAATGTTATATAAAAAGATATTTTTTTACTTTCACCATCTAATACATATTACGAATTATATATTAGTTCTCCCTGAATTTATTCATATAATTTTAAGTATTCCAACATTTTGTCATCACATTCACTTGTCACAGTTTTCGACAAAACAACTGATATACAATGTATTCGCATAGTTAATAATGACCCTCTTCTATTTTTAACACAATGCCACGTTCACTTGTTCGATAAATTGTCGTTTTAATTAACCAGCGAAGATTGATTTATTAATCAAATTTCAGAAGCTAGGAAAGCTGGTTTTTCCAAAGACCTATATTTTACACATATATTTATATATACAGGTCTTTGGTGTTTTACATATCTTATTTCTGAAGCGCGTATCAAACCAGAACAAGGCAAACTGGTAACCGGCGATCAACGCATTTCAGATATAACGCGAAATTAATAGTCCGGTAAATTTTTTATTTTACCGATACAGTATGAATACAGTAAAGTAAACATAAAAGTTAAATTTGAAAAGGAACTTGTACGATATTCTCTGGATTCAATAGAGGAATAAAGTGAAAATCTCATTTTTCCCAAAACTTATACGTTTACATGAGCGCAGTAGCACAAATCTGCAAATGAATTTGCAAATGTAGTACTTATCGTGGAGCTCAATTATTATAGCCTCGGCATTGTATTTCGGAGGCCCGATGTTCGAATCTTGGTCAAAGATTCTATTTTTCCCACCCAATCTGGCTTTTCTTGTATTTAGTTTCATGTTCTTAAAAAGTTTCTTCGTTCTTCCACAGTGTGTTTTTGTTAGTTCTGCATCGTTACCTCTCTTTTGGTCGTGTAGGTCTTTGAATGAATTTTCATATATATCGTCTTCTATTTTCTTCAAAGTTCTCGTATCTATTAAATCTTAATAACATTATTTTTTAAAAGCCTTAACCACATTTTTAGAGTCACTGTTATTTCAGTTACTTTGTAGTGTTGTAACACATAGTATGTATTATTTGAAAACTCAAGAGCGTAAGTTGAAAATTCGCATTTCTTATTGCTACATGTATATTTACACATGTTATGACGCAATCTTGTCTATCTGGACAGCATAGCTATGTGGCTTTCAAACGCATCTGGATCCAACTATGTGCCATCCATTTGAAAGTTCATAGGGCCGGTAGACAAGACTATATCAAATGTTAGAAGTCAGATATTTTATAATTGATCAAGCGACCTATAAGGTTCTTTTAAAATTAAATTGTATATCTTACACCAAGCTTCGAATGCATCATCTGTAATTTTTCATTGATTCTTTAATTGCTCAGTATTATGTATCAGATTCTAAAGAGGATAAAATATATTTAATGTAAAATGAGTCATAATGTCAATCGTTCCATGAAACTTTTCTACCTAGTACCACCATCATCTACAAATAAACGAAATTTGTATTGTATTTCTACGGAGCGCGAAATTTTAAAGCAAGACTCATTGAAAGATTGAAACATTTTAAACGAATTTACGTATAAAAAATCTTTTAGCTAACGTTATAGATCTTCAAGAAGGTTGTCTTTTTGAACGAGAATAAAATACTGCATTCACTGCAATAATTTCAGGGGCGGATCCAGACGGAGTTCAGTGGGCAGCAATATTAAATTTTTCATGGAAATTTTGGCACAAAATATTTTTAACCACCATAATTCCACCACAAACGAAAGCTCTTTCTGTAAATATTGTATCCGAATTACTATAATAAATCGTTATGACTGAACATACTGTTTGTATAAAAGTCAACAGGATTCTCTGCAGTGTTGCGTCTAAAATATATTGAAATAATTTTAACAAGTTTGATAATGTAAAATGTATCTACAAACACATGCCCGACAACAGAGACATCTGTAGATATCAGACACACAAGATGATAGCAATTTTAATTCGCTTATAAATCCCACTGCATGAAACACCAAAAGTAGTTCATCATATACTTGGTTTAACTGTGAAATAGTTGCGTTAGTTTGTCTAGTTTTTGGGTCTTATTAAAGTTTCATGCTTAAAACTGTACAAGCGATAGTGGTAAAGTTTCGTAAATATACTTGACGATGAGCCTATTGCAGTGTGTGTGAAGTAGATTGCATAGGGTCATAACATCTCGGACACATCTCCTAGGCGTCACGCCACCTCGGATGAGTGTCCTTGGCTTCATGCCATCTTACATATTCTAAACAAGTACAGATGTATGCCTTATGTTTATAAGGGCCACACAGACACTATTTAAATCACCCGATAGTAGTTTTTAGAGAAAAACAACAATATATTTCTTTGCGGTTTTTACATCTCACTAGCACATAATGTTGCATGCACTTGTTTTACAGTTAAGCATTGTTATGTCCAAGATGGAGGGAATCTATGGTAAAGGAAAAGTGTGTGGTGTACCGCCAAACTATGACTGTCTCGAATTGGAACCAGGTATATGGCATGAATCTCTCTCTCTCTCTCTCCCCATCTCTCTCTCTCTCTCTCTCTCTCTCTCTCTCTCTCTCTCTCTCTCTCTCTCTCTCTCTCTCTCTCTCCCAATCTTTACATTTCACAATGAGAGTTGAATGTTGATGTAAGTATCTCTTAAATACTGACACTTAACTATTCAGCTAGTGTAGAAAGATCCTAAGTTGCATTTGATAATGTCAACGTATGTTGTGGCATTCGGGTGCAATCATTTGTCTCAGCTAAAGCCTGTATTTCCTCAACCTTGTTTCCTCGAAGCTCCAGTGCTCTCTGTGTGTTAGAACGAATTCTTTCAACACAGTTAGTGTCTTAGCCTATTAACTTGTAACACCTATACAAAACATAACTTTGATCACTGAAACAATGCATTAATTGCCACCTAACTACAGCATACCTTTCTACTTTGAAGCAGCTATGACTGTAAATTACATTCGTTGGTGTCTAAAGGGAGGTTTGCTCAAGTGGTGCTCTGCAGTGTTAGTCGGTTTGCATACACGGAGGGCAGTTTGAACAGTGTACCTGTATTCTAAACCTGTTTGCAGATCTGACCCGGATATTAGCAGAGGAACGGGACTATGACAAGTTAGCATTGGTGTGGAAGCGGTGGCGGGACGTAGCTAATGGGGAAATGAAGCAACTCTATCAGGAGTTTGTAGATCTGTCTAACGAGGGCGTCAGAGGTGACTGTTTACTGTTAACATTTCCTTTTAACATTTTTAACAATAACATTGTGGAAAGTGTGCAGTATATTAATTGCGTCCTGTCAGGTTAATGACGTAAAAACATGGAACACAAGCACATATCGAAGAATCGCGTTGTATGTGTCTGTGTGAAAGCTTCAGAACTCAACTTAAAAATCGCACCCACCCATCCCCATCTTTCTGAAACGTTTCATATACATTGTTTGATTAGAACAGCTTAGGGGTATAAAAGAACAGTAATAAATAGTATATACAATTCTCAATCGATCCGCGGGCGACTTTCAATTGCAGAAAGGCTCATACTTATGGTCCCTGGCCGACTGTTCTAGATACTGCAACTGACCTTACTGGCAATGTTTACACATCATTTTCAAAACTTTATAAAGAGAACACTATTTGCTACACAAAACTTAACCATCAGTGATGCATAACACTTTGAAGGGGCCGCATTAACCAACATGCAAAGTATTCATAAAGGGTAAATAAAAGAATCTGGAATCAGTATCAAACTGCCTGCAGTTGTATGCATCTATATGCTAAGCACAAACCGCTTTACTGTCATTGTACGACCCCATCGCTTCCTGAACAACTCCGAACCCGTGAAGGCCAACCGTAATGCAAATGTCGTATCAACTCATTAGAAATCAGTTGTATGAAGTTGATCTATGAGCACGGTAACCAGCATTCCGCACTCTATCAATGCGTTATACCATCCAAAACCGCCTCAGCTGTGTTTATGACCACCTTACTTGGACCTTGAATGTGCTGAAAACATGCCATTGTAGCACAGAGCGTGGGCAGGTATCAGCCAGCAGGGGTGAAAGAGACCGACATGTAATAAACAATGGAGTTAAACAGAAATTGGGATGCATGTGAAAATCAGACCTACACATATTTGAAAATGACACTGACTGCTGACATGTATTGCAATAAAATTCTTAATGTATACGTTGGATAATAGTTATGTAGGTGCAGTAGGTTCAGGTTTCATTCTAGTGGATGATAATACCGGTACTTGCAAATATCGAGCTCGTCTCATCCACCAGTACCTTGAATAGGAGACCTTTGTTAGAAAGAGTTGGCCATTAGACCTCAATCCGACACGGCCAAGCATGGTTGGCATGCTTCAGATTGTGTTTCTGCCGGTATATCAAACCAGCCTAGATTTCTGTGCGCAGATTTGTGCTGTTGGAAGTATGCAACCGGATATAGAACATAAGCATTTTGATTCGGTTTTCTTGTTAGAACGTCGTTCATAAATAGAAAATGATACCTAACCTTGTTATTTAAGTAGTATAAATTAAAACTTAGATACATGTAAAAAATGGCTAAATTATTTATTTTCTCTATAAAATAGTTTAATATTTGTTTTATTTTAAATTTTTAGATATTCGTCAATTTAATTGTCGAAACCATAAATATTTAATATATATTTGACTCTGATGCATACTTTTAATGACACCAACAGATGGCGGTCACACGGACACCGGAGAGTACTGGCGTTCCTGGTATGAGAGCGCCACCTTCGAGGAAGACTTAAAGAACCTTCTGGAAGAGTTAAAGCCTCTATATAACAACCTTCACTTTTATGTCAGACAGAAATTACAGGAGCATTACAAGTCTAAACAGTTCCCGACCAGCGGTCACATACCAGCACACCTGTTAGGTGAGTGTGTTACCTTTTACATTTTGGATATGGCTTATATAAGGATGGGAACGGTTATCCGGATATCCGAATATATCCGAATATCCGGATGTCCGAATATCCAGATATCGGATTCGGTCATCCGAATAGTGATTTTGGTGTTCGTTCCAATATATTGAATATAAGTTATATTAAATGTGCTACAAATGTGATGATTGATTAGGATATAATATTGTCCTGTTTAAAATCATTTGGTATAATCCGTATCCACGGAGTAATTCTCGGCGGGCGGTAACTCTATGCATAAAGTTGACGACAAATGTTGTTTATTCTTCTCCAATATAAAAATGTTCGAATTGTGATACAGCTTTATTTCTGACCTGACAGATAACGTGTAAACTTCACGGCTCTCATTCTGAACAATAAAAGTATTCTGCTAAATAACCAAATACAGTCAAACCTGTTTTTAGCAGCCATCCAAGGTAGTGACAGAATGTGGCTGCTTTAAAATGGTGATTGTTTAAGACAGGTAAAAATAAGAAAAAATGGCAATATGGCTCATTTTCAAGATTGCTATTTAAGGCAGTTGGTTGTTGAATGCAGGATTTTGGGTAAAGCTAGTTCAATTTTATATGAAATATCCACGTTTTAGGCAACATGTGGGCCCAATCCTGGGTGAATCTTTACGATATGATGGAACCTTTCAAGGGGAAAGCAAGCATAGACGTCACTCCTGTCCTTAAGGAACGGGTAAGAAAACAGCACACTTAATTATTCTCTAAACAACCATTTAACGTTAGATACTCGCTACATTTTTTATTTAGATTTACACAGTTATTTAGATCGTGTGTCCTATACATAACGAAATAATGCAATCGCAAGATTAGCCCTTGAACTATTTCAAGTTATATTAAAACCAGATGAAAATACAGTCAAACCTGTCACCAAAGACCACTCGGGAAAATCCAGAAGTGGTATTTGATGGCAGATCAGATGATCTCTGTCCACCTTCAAAGGGGGATTAGTCCTTTAAAAAAGTCAGTGAAACAAATAAAATTGGTTCTTAACCACAGGCAGTCTTTGTTAACAGGTGGTCTTTACAGGTTGAACTTTATCATATTTGAATAAGTATTCGGCAAAGAAATACTCAGACTCGCAACATACACGGTCGTTAAGAAGGGAAATAATGATGCTTTTCGATATCATACGAATACTAAAAAGTTAAATTGAAATTTGTTGGTGTTTTTTTATTTGTCTTATAATTTATCATAGAATGAGACAAGAGATAATGTCCAACTTTCATGCCAACATCCCCATGGAAAGTAAATATTGCTGCCCAAACAGGGGATTCCCTTCTGATGATGAAGGAGCAACCCTTCTGAATACCACTTATGCCAATTTGAAATGTTTTGATAGTACATGTACAGATCTTTTGTTTTACGCTACCAGCATGGCCATTTGAAAATCTGGACATTCCACTATAATATTTGATTGTTTAACGTGTACCTAATAAAAATCATCTCGACTTTTGATTGGTGAAAGGCGCGAACCAATATATTGATATTAATGAAATAAAACAGTAAAACGGCGGTGATGTTTAGTATCACATTCTAATAAAGATACTCATAAAGTAAACATCGAACTGAAACAACCCATAACATCAACAACATGCCTGATGTGGAGTTGCAGACGGAAAGAAAGTTAAATATTTACTATGAAGTTCAGAAGTAGCCTACCATGCGGGAATTTCCGTGTGAGGTTGAAATATGAATCTAAGAAACCCCCAAAAGCAGACCGACGAGATCCGAGTAAAGAATATTGGGTTCCAGTTATGATTTTTTTAATCGGTTTGATTATTTCACGGCATGATATTATTCTATCCACCGTATATTTTTAAAATTCTTCTAACCAACACGCAGTATCTTGGACACTTTTATTGATTTCTTAAAAAAAAACTCAAAAAAATAAAACTTAATTTTCTTTTTCATTTAATTTTAACATAAATGGGATATGTGGTACCGGAAAGTCAGCATGCATAAGATATCTTCCAATATCGGTTATAATCTTTCGAGAACTCGAGTACTCGATCGGAACATTATCCGAGTACTCGAGTACCAATTTTATTACTCGTTGCCATCCCTAGTAATAAGTGTAGAAAATCGCACGTGTTAACATTCTCCCTTCTAGAATTACACAGCAGAACAGATGTTCAGAGTAGCCGAAAGTTTCTTTAAGTCTCTTGGTCTACGAGAGATGCCTCCGGAGTTCTGGAACTTTTCTATGATAGAGAAGCCCACTGATGGCAGGGATGTCGTCTGCCATGCCTCGGCTTGGGATTTCAATCACGGCGACGATGTCAGGTAGCTCAGGAGTCTTCTGTTTAATTTTAGTTCCTAAATCAGCACATATACGCCGCAATTTCGCTGTTTGAAAATAGAAGTTTTCAAGCATCGATGACATTATGTATTCTCATACCTAGGAATAGGTTGTTTTGAAAAGAATTAAGTATTTTAAATAAAGCTCATAAATCTCATGCAGCATCAGTAACAATTAACAAATTCATGTTTTTGTGTGGTTGTGCATGATAAAACTTTGCCCCAAATGTACTTTAATTAACTTGTGCGTTAATAAGCAGAGGAAACCAATTAAATATACGATACTTGCTGCAATCAACATGGTCTTGAGAGAAATCGAGAATAAAAGCGTTTATCGTAATTAACTGAGGCAAGGAATACCTTTGTAACTTTGAATCTACTAATTTCTGATCTGTAAAAAGAGAAATATTGCATTTTATAAGTTATTGGAATAAGCGCGTGCCTTTATTCAAGAGTCAACTAAAACAGTGAAATATGCATATCAGGAATGGGCACAACCGGCAGACACAGCTTCCCCACAAAGCCAAATATTACAGAGGAGAAGAGCATGGTACTAAAATAATCGGTTACAATATGGACGCCACAAACAATTAACGAAATTGAATTTTCTTATTCCTCGGACATTTTTTATCCTGATTCTTACCCGTCTTTCATTTTGGGTAGCGTCATTTTAAGTCCCACAACGCCATTGCGAAGTCGCAGTTGAAAATCATTAATATGTCGTTGGGGTTTAAGTTAAGATACATAAGTTAATTTGTATTTCATTTCAATCATTTTGTCTTGGCAGGATAAAGATGTGCACGGACATTACCATGGATGACCTTATAACCGTACATCACGAAATGGGCCACGTTCAGTATTATCTGCAATACCAGAAGCAACCTTATGTCTTCCGGGAAGGGGCTAATCCAGGTACAGTATTATCTACTAGTACAATATCAGAAGCAACCATATGTCTTCCGGGAAGGGGCTAATCCAGGTACAGTATTATCTACTAGTGCAATACCAGAAGCAACCATATGTCTTCTGGGAAGGGGCTAAGTCAGGTACAGTTATTATCTACTAGTGCAATACCAGAAGCAACCATATGTCTTCCGGGTAGGGGCTTATCCAGGTACAGTTATTATCTACTAGTACAATACCAGAAGCAACCATATGTCTTCTGGGAAGGGGCTTATCCAGGTACAGTATTATCAAGTAGAACAATACCAGAAGCAACCATATGTCTTCTGGGAAGGGGCTTATCCAGGTGCAGTATTATCTACTAGAACAATACCAGAAGCAACCATATGTCTTCTGGGAAGGGGCTTATCAAGGTGCAGTATTATCTACTAGTACAATACCAGAAGCAACCATATGTCTTCTGGGAAGGGGCTAATCCAGGTACAGTATTATCTACTAGTTTAAAACCAGAAGCAACCATATGTCTTCCGGAAAAGGGCTTATGCAGGCACAGTATTATCTACTAGTACAATACCAGAAGAAACCATATGTCTTCCGGGTAGGGGCTAATCCGGGTACAGTATTATCTAATAGTACAATACCAGAAGCAACCATATGTCTTCCGGGAAGGGGCTTATCCATGTACAGTATTATCTTCAAGTACAATACCAGAAGCAACCATATGTCATCCGGGAAGGGGCTAATCCAGGTACAGTATTATCTACTAGTACAATACCAGAAGCAACCATATGTCTTCCGGTAAGGGGCTAATCCAGGTACAGTATTATCTACTAGTGCAAAACCAGAAGCAACCATATGTCTTCTGGGAAGGGGCTAATCCAGGTACAGTATTATCTACTAGTACAATACCAGAAGCAACCATATGTCTTCCGGGAAGGGGCTAATCCGGGTACAGTATTATCCACTAGTACAAAACCAGAAGCAACCATATGTCTTCCGGGAAAGGGCGTATGCAGGTACAGTATTATCTACTAGTACAATACCAGAAGCAACCATATGTCTTCCGGGTAGGGGCTAATCCAGGTACAGTATTATCTTCTAGTACAATACCAGAAGCAACTAAATGTCTTCCGGGTAGGGGCTAATCCAGGTACAGTATTATCTACTAGTAACATACCAGAAGCAACCATATGTCTTCCGGGAAGGGGCTAATCCGGGTACAGTATTATCCACTAGTACAATGCCAGAAGCAACCATATGTCTTCCGGGAAGGGGCATATCCATGTACAGTATTATCTACTAGTACAATACCAGAAGAAACCATATGTCTTCCGGGTAGGGGCTAATCCGGGTACAGTATTATCCACTAGTACAATACCAGAATCATATGTCTTCCGGGATGGGGCTTATGCAGGTTCAGTATTATCTACTAGTGCAATACAGAAGCAACCATATGTCTTCCGGGAAGGGGCTAATCCAGGTACAATATTATCTACTAGTACAATACCAGAAGGAACCATATGTCTTCCGGGTAGGGGCTAATCCGGGTACAGTATTATCTACTAGTACAATACCAGAAGCAACCATATATCTTCCGGGCTGGGGCCTATGCAGGTACAGTATTATCTAATAGTGCAATACCAGAAGCAACCATATGTCTTCTGGGAAGGGGCTAATCCAGGTACAGTATTATCTACTAGTACCATACTAGAAGCAACCATATGTCTTCCGGGAAGGGGCTAATCCAGGTACAGTATTATCTCATAGTACAATGCCAGAAGCAAAACTATTAATCTTGAAAGAATGAGCTAATCCAGGTAGGGGTTAATATAGGGACTGTATTATCTACAGAAGTAACCTCCTGTCTTCCAGTGAGGCGCTAATCCAGGAAGGCACTGAGCCAGTTTCAGCATTGACAGCACAACAGTGCTAGTATAAGTTTTACCATATTTAAGATGCTTACACAACTATTTTAGTGAAATAATAGTCCAGTTGCTAGTTTGTAGATAATTAACATCATACTATACTATGTAATCTTTACTCTGCAAGGGAGCTGCCACTTTCCAAGACATTTATGTGCCGTCCCCATACCTATCACGTAGGTATCACCGCCAATAGGACATGGCTTTGTGCCTACTTCCCAACCAAGCAACACAGACAAAAAGCAATCAAAACAAAAGTCATGTTTATATGTTTAATTTTAATTGTTTAATGTTTTTTGCTCTCTACATGAAAAAATGACAGGTTTCCACGAAGCTATAGGTGATGTGATGGCACTCTCTGTATCCACACCCAAACATCTGCACGCCATAGGATTGCTCGACAGGGTGGAAGACAATACAGGTACGCATTAACTTTTGACATTGAAAACATTGTTTAAGTATAGATGCAATTTAGCCTTCTGCCAGACATTATTTCCAGGTATAGCGATTGTATCTGGATTATGTCAATCTGTATATAAGATATACATCATGCTTTTATTGCTTTTATTGTTTGTATTTAATCCTGTTAAACAAACTATTACAACTAACACTGATCACCCCCGTTGGAGTTGTCATTGGATATGGGAATCATTAACTTGATCTATTTTCCTATTTTTACACTTTTAAGCAAAAATTTAGTAACTAAACCTATGCTTAATCAGACACCGACTGACTTACTGTATAATTATTATGTTTCGGAATGTAAGCAATTCCAAATGTTAATGTCAAATGAAATTATATTTTTATGCCCCCACAAGAGGCATATAGAGTTGCACTCGTCCGTCCGTACGTCCCTCCGTCCGTCCGTACGTCCCTCCGTCCGTCGTCCGTCTGTACGTCCCTCCGTCCGTCCGTACGTCCCTCAAATTTTGTGGCATCAACTCCTAAACTATCAGGCGGATTTCTTTCAAACTTGCACAGATGGTCAAGCACAATGTGTAAATGATCGTAAAGAAAGGAATATTCATGCGACCATTTTTACTAGAGTTATGGCCCTTTGTTATTACAAATGTTGTTGCAGCAGTGGGGGCATCAATGTCCGAGGACACATTCTAGTTTTTGCTACGTTTTTACAGAGGCGGACATAAATTTCTTGATGCGACAGGCACTAGATAAGGTAGCTTTCTTACCGTTTGGCTACCTTATTGACCAGTGGCGCTGGAGTGTGTTCCGTGGCAACACTACCCCGGAACAGTATAATTTAGAGTGGTGGAAATTAAGGTCAGTTCATTATGCTAGTTGTGGCTATCTCTATTTGTACAGCGTCGCTATGTTTCGCTGGTAAAGTATGCATAGGGGATACTTTCACTAGGCACTTGTTGTTAGGTACTTATCCAAAAGTAGATGTTTTTCACAAACTAAATGTTTTTAAACGCAACGTTTAAATTGAAATAAAGTGTACACAATGCTTTGATACAAGTACGTGTCTTAAGTTATTCTACGAACGTCCTCTCGTGACAGACAATGGAAAACTCAGTCCGAATCTTCTATTTTGTAATGGAGATAATCAAATTTGCCAAATCAGCAGCAAACTTGGCGGTCTACAATTTTAATAAATAATCAGACCGATTGATTTAAGTTGTCTGATGTTCGGTTATGCAATAAACATTTTAGTAACAAAAAAACAACAACAACATCAACAATAACAAAAACAACAACAGCATAAAAGGGCTAAATATCATTCAAACTAAGATTGGTAAAATCACAACTATCTGATTGGTTGAAATGGAGAGTTTTGTATCCTAGTTCACTCGCCCTAGCCCCATTATTCTGCCCATAAATCCTAAAAGCTCAAACAATGTTTAGTCTACTGAACTATGGTATAAATTTACTGCTACGTATTTGTTCATATGAGAACATGACGGAGCAAGGGTGACGTTGTTACACCGCAGCACCTGCTTTGAATGCTTTGCAAGGCGGTAGCCATTCGGACTCTCATTTTCTTTTATTTATTGTTATGTCTTACCTTTAAATTGGTAGAACTATTTATACTGAAGTCTTGCTCTGTATTCTATTCACTAATGAAGAATGACTGGGGTTTCTGAGAGTGGTCTATCCTTGATGTGCATTATAAGCACATTCAGTGTCACCACAGAAATATAACTGGCTTTGATTTTGCTATATTTTGTCTTAATGATTTACCCGCAGATGCAAGTATCAAGGAATTTCACCACCAGTGCAAAGATCCAGTGACGATTTCGATCCAGGAGCAAAATACCATATACCTGGAAATACTCCATATATCAGGTGGGCCAAACTTTTTTCAGATCGAACATAAATCGTCAGTAGGACGATAAAAGAAGGAAATCGTTTAACAACGTATGGTTGTAATATCTATATACCGACCAAAATAAGACTAAATGAATTCAGATTATCTGCAATATTTATTTATTGGTTGTTCATGTTTTCCATGTTACAGTGCTGAAAAGCCTATTTGCATTGGGAGGTTTTACTTCGTTTAGTGTTTGTAATTATCTAATGCAGATAATAAACAGATACAAAGCTTCTTACCTAATTGCTGACTGTATGGAGAGACGTTGTTTATTGGCTATGAATGATGTTTAGTTCACATTTTAAAACGGTTTCTTTTATTTTAGGTATTTCGTGAGTTTTGTGATACAGTTTCAGTTTCACAAAGCTTTGTGCCAGGAAGCTGGCCAGACTGGGCCGCTGTACCAGTGTGACATTTACAACTCCACAGCTGCTGGCCAGAAGCTCCAGTAAGTCCCGCACTAATCATAATGTGTTTTATCTTTTCTTTCTGTAACGGGGAATTAATGCCACAGTTAATTAATGCATTGACAAAGTCTCAGAACTGATCAATGGGACTGGTTTCAATTCACAGTTTTATAGCGTCAGGGACTGATTATTTGATTTCAGACGCCTGTTGATGCAGGGATCTTCCAGACCGTGGACGGAGATAATGGAAGAAATGACTGGTTCTCCGAAAATGAATGCTTCCGCCATTTTAGAGTACTTTCAGCCGCTCAGTGACTGGCTTAAAGAGCAGAATAAAGGTAAGTACATGTATAATTTAACAAAGCGAAAACCTTGTGCGATTGTTTAACGCCATTAAATGGAAACCCGTTATCGATTTCATTAATAAAAGTGTATATCTGATAATCATGGAAGTTAAAATATTTTTTAAGATAAGACGATTGGCTGGAATGAAGAATGTCCTGTGATAACTGAATATATAGAGGAACCCACGGCAGCACAATGGTTAGAGTATTACAACAAGAAAGCCTCCGGAATAATGAACGAGGCTGTTTTGGCTCAGTGGAACTACGGGTCTAACATCACCGATTACAACCAGGCTGTCATGGTATATAATAGAATAGTCTTTAACATTAACGAACCAGCTACAACTCACCCATCGACTCGGCAATGTTGCATGCAAACGTAAACAACGTATAACACATAAAAAGCTAATCGGATTGTCAAGAGAAATATATGGATACTATTTTTCCCCTTTTCATCTATTTCACTAACTTCACTGAAATCATAACGCATATGGTCAAATTAGCATGCACACGATGGCTGGCATTAAAAACCAATCGTGTTTCTACATTTTTTAAGATTTCAGGCAGAAAGCTGAAGAAAATATCATGTTAATAACCTTTCTTTTTAAATTAACAAATGGTTTTTTGGAATAACGGGATAATTTATTTGTCAATTTTCCACAAAACACTGACAAAGAATGGTGATCTTAAAATACAACTGTATTTTTGAATTAATTCTTTGAATCGGCGATAAAACAAATCGATTCTTCTTAATTTGTGGCACCGATAGCCATGCTGTGATGCAAAGATTATTGAAATCTTGAAAAATCGTTACAAGCTTTAAATTAAAACCGAATAAGATTCTGCCTGTGGCTAATCAACATTTAAAAATGGAAAATGTACAATAAAAAATTAAAATCATCTCTTTTATTGTATATTTTACTTGTTTTCAATGGAGAAATTTAGATCAAGAAAGTTTCCTTGCTTTTCTGAATTGTTTACTTTATAAAGCTGGATTTCTTTAGGTTATATCTTGTTTACCAAGATGGAAAAAATGGTTATAATTAATATATAATTAACAAATCGTCAAGATAGCTTGAGGTATTGTTGAAGGCTTTAACAATGTTCTCTTGAATAATTATCAATAATTGTTTCCTATAAAACAGTTAATTTCTATTTATACAGAAGACGTTGCCGAAAACTCTGCTTTGTTAAATATTGAATAATATTGGCATAAAATAAATCTTGTTCTAAATAACTTTAAACAGAAATTTTGTTTTTAGGTAAACAAGAGCCTGGAACAGTCGGACTTTGCAAAGGAGATGTACATGCAAGCTAATTACTTTCCCTGGAAAACATTCAAGAATGATACAATGAGACGACAGTTTGAAAAAATTACAAACATTGGAACAAGTGCCCTCGATGATAAAGACCAGCTTAAAGAGGTAACAAGATAAAGTAATAAGAAAGTATAATATACGTACATAAATGTAAAACGTCGACGACTTTGAATGCAATAGAGAATTAATGGGACATAATAATCAGATTTGAGATTGCGTAATCTTTAACTGTGGAGTACCTCCGTTACCATGACTTCGGAAGAATGCATATACTACTCCACGCTGCGTTAAAGTACGCTGGCAGTGGTTCGTAGAGTAGCGAGGTGCAAATCAATATTCATACTTCATTTGGTACAAAATAAACAGCAATTCCAGAGTCCAATGTACATAGAAAAAAAATGAAATATGCATATCAGGAATGGCCACATCCAGCTTACACAGCCTCCCCACACAGCCAAAAAGTAGAGAGGAAAAGAGAGCATGGTATTACAATAATAAGTTTCAAAATGCACGCCACAAACAAATAACAAAAGTGAGAACCAGAGGGGTTACCGGTCAGTGGCAAAACAAATAGAGAGGTTATTTCTTTTGTTCTAATGTGCAGTTAATATTTAGAATATTAGTTGTCTGAATTTAAAACATATAACCGGCAATATGCATTTAACACTGATTATATCTCTTTATGTAATTTTCTCTTTGTCTTTGAACCTGTTTCGTTATAAAACTTCCTTAGTTGGCGTATTGCATTTGTGTCGTTTAGTGAATTTTGAAATAAATTGTTTAGTGTATTTTGGAAAATACTAATAATAAGATAAAGCACAAATTGACTATTATTTAAAATGTTCTACCTCAAATCACTGATGATGAAGAGGAACCCAAAGTTTTTTTTTTTTCCTAAATCACATAAATATTTTACGTTTTTGTTCTCTGCATTAGATGGCTGATTTACAAGCCAAGATAGAGGGAATTTACGGTAAAGCCAAAGTTACGATGTCAAACGGAAAAATTATGTCCCTGGAACCAGGTGCACAACCAGTTTACTACCAATTCTACTTTGTTTAAGAATAATCAGTCTCTATAAACAACTATTAACTAACTCCACAAGAATTTAAAAAAAAGATATCTAATACATGTACTTTAAAAATAATTTTAAATTGTAAATTAAATTAGAAGTTATAGATTTCGATATTTTCTGTTCAAATGACAAAGTTAAAAGTCAAGTCAACATAGAAATCTTGATTTTTATATGAAGATTTATAAAAGTACTTATGTTGTGAGTATGCTTTTAATTAAAAAAATCCCAATTGCTAGGTTTGACAGATATACTCACGTCGTCACGTAATTATTCTGAGCTGAAGGAGGCTTGGGTCAAGTGGAGAGATGCTTCGGGGAAGCTCATGAAAGACGACTACGCCAAGTTTGTCAATCTCAGCAATAAGGCTGTGCAGCAACTCAGTAAGTTTGTTGCCGTAACGTGAACACGAGGCTACTTCAAATTTGTAAGCCTCACCAACAAGGGTGTTTAGCATCGCCATCGTATGAATCAAGAGTCTCAAGACAAAGCCAAGACCGTAAAAGGGTAACGGTCTGTAGAACGAATGTTGTAGCAATTATATGAAACATGTGTGTAAGGCAGAGCAATAAGATAATACAAGAGTTCAATGAGTTTGTAGTTATATTATTTTAAAATATGTAACAAGACTAGGCCAAGTTAGTAAGCCTCAACAACAAGGCTTTGTTGCAACTCAGTAAGTTTAAAGCAATAATAAAACCACGCTTAAAATGTAAGAATAAACAATAAGGCCATGCAATTCCGGTATTTCAGTAAGTTTTTAGTCATAATTATCGGAAGCACCGAATAAAACAAGAATTATTAAGTCTAACTCTGACTTACTAGATAACACTTATGTTAGAATTGTTAACAAGTAATATGCATCCCTTTCGGTACTAATTGTGCAATCGCTGTTTGCTAATTTGTTTATATTCTGCTATGGGGGAAAATTATGATATCATATTCCTCTAAAGATCAGGATACTTTTTAAACAGTATTCCCTTTTCATCTACCGGTATTTAGAACACCTCGAGATATTTTGACCATTTTTGTGTCGCCTGCGATAGCAGGTAGACACAAAGGGATCCTATTGTCCGGCGACGTCGTCATCGTCGTCGGCTGCGCCGTCGTCCGGTAGTCCCCCAACTTTAATTTGAAACTTAATGTTGCCTATATCTTTGAAAGTACTAGTCCTATTTACTTAATACTTAAAATATATAATCTACACGAACAAAGCCATCTCTGACAATAAGAATGATAACTCCTGTTTCACTATTTTATTGAGTTATGTCCCTTTTAAATGACTAAAATGAAACTTGTTTATGAAACTTAATGTTGCCTATAACTTTGAAAGTCCTTGTCCTATTAACTTTATACTTTGAATGTATCATCTGCATGAACAAAGCCATCTTTAAAAACAAGATTGATAACTCCTGTTTCACTTTTTGGGAGTTATGCCCCTTTTAAAAGACTTTAATATGACGCTTTAATATGAAACTTAATGTTGCCTATAACTTTGAAAGTCCTATTCCTATTAACTTAATCATAGGAATATATCATCTGCATGAACAAAGCCATCTGCAACAATTAGACTGATTAAACCTATTTCAGTATTTTTTGACTTATGCTCCTTTTAATGACTTTAATATGAAACTTAAGTTACCTATAACTTTAAAAGTACTAGTCCTATTAACTTAATACTTGGAATGCATCATCTGCATGAACAGAGCCATCAGTGACAACAAGAATAATAACTCCTGTTTCAGTATTTTTTTAGTTATGCCCCTTTCAAATGACTTTAATATGAAACTTAACATTGCCTATAAGTTTGAAATAACTTGTCCTATTTACTTTATACTTGGAATATATCACCTCTAAAAAAACATTTCTGACAACAAGATTGATAACTTATGTTTCACTATTTTAGTTATGCCCCTTTCAAATGACTTGAATATGAAACTTAATGTTGCCTATAAGTTTGAAATTATTTGTCCTATTAACCAAATACTTGGACTATAATTATCATCTGTATTAACAAAAGCATCTCTGACAACAAGAATGATAACACCTGTTTGACTATTGTTTGAGTTATGATGCCCCTTTCAAATGACTTGAATGTGAAACATAATGTTGCCTATAATTTTGAAAGTGCTTGTCCTATTAACGTTATAGTTGGAATGTATCATCTGCATGAACATAGCCATCTATGACAACAAGAATGATAACTCCTGTTTGACTTTTTTGGAGTTCTGTCCCTTTCAAATATTTTTTAATATAGAACTTCTTATTGCATACAATTTTAAGTCCTTGTCCTTCTGACTTAATAGATGGAATATATCATTTTCATTAACAAATCCATACGTGACAACAAGAATGATAACTCCTGTTCCACTATTTTTCCAGATATGCCCCATTTAAATGACTATAATATGATACTTAATGTTGCCTATAAAATTGGAAGTACTTGTCCTGTTTACCTAATATTTTAAATATGTCATCTGCACTAACAAAGCAGAAGTGACACCGAGAATGAAAATTCCTGATGAACGTTTTATTTAGTTATGCTTCTTTCAATTTTCTGTAACCTGAAACTTAATTGCTTATAACTTGGAAAGTATTTGTTCTTTTGACACAATACTTGATATATGTCATCTGTTTTAATGAAGTTATATCTGTTTTGAGTTGTTCTCCTTTGAATGATTATTTACATGAAACTTAAATTTGCTAATATACAATAAAGATAATAACCGAATTAGGAATTTTGTAGTATTGCAATGCTACTTAAATGACATCTTTTTATCTTATGTGATATATGACAGGCCCACGTTTCATTTGTTTGCAAGCAGGCGACACATGTGTTCGGCGAAACACCAAATTCTAGCTTAAATATTGATGATAAACATTTTTTTTTATCTTTAGTCCATAAAGTATACCAGCAGGAGTGTCTCGATCTGCATTAACATTCCGTAACATCGATATCTTACGCTCGGGTTCTAGGGATAACCTCACATCTTCTATATACCTCTTTTGTTGTACATGTATTATGGTTTAACTTGTTTTTATTGAAGATTTGTAGATAAAAAGGAAGCTTTGAAACCCATTGAGGAAGACAAATATGAAGATATTGCGGTTTAACTAAGATAGATGAAAAGGGAACTTTAAAAGCTATCGAATACGACAAGAGAGACACTTTGATTTAATATTTGAGAATTTAACGACCATTTCATCTAAGATGTTTGATAGGTTGATACTAAAAATATCATATAAAATTGTCTCTTTGAAAGGCAATTATTTAATACTGACAAAACTGGGAACCTTTAACATGGTTACGTATGATTTTCAGTATATTTCGTCAACACATATTGACATATTATGCAATATTTTTTTTTACTTGATCACAATGATTTTGTATCCAATATTTTATACCACAAAACTACTCACTTATAGTATTAAACACAATTGCCACAAACAGTTCCAAGGCGATGAATAGAGGAATTTCTAAAGTTGTATCTCTTTTTGATTCAGACTTTTCAGATACGGGCGCATACTGGCGATCCGTGTACGAGGCACCTACCTTTCAAGAGGATCTCAGACGTCTTCTTGAGGAGCTTAAGCCGCTGTACAAGCTGCTGCACGGTTATGTGAAGAAACAACTCATCAAAACATACGGAGCGGAACATTTTCCGAGGACTGGACACATTCCTGCTCACCTTCTAGGTAAAGTTTGTTTGTCAAAAACCGGACCTTTATTTTGTCTTTGAAATATCCAGCCACAAACATTCTTGTTCGTTCTGTTTTATGCAACAACTATACATACATATATATGTAATGGGTGCTTAATTCAAATGTCATAAAAGATTAAGCGCAGCAAGAAGTCATGAAGACGCTTTTGGATTAATTTATCTCACGTTTTTAGAGGGAATATTTCTGATTGTGACAACCTTGATACGTTTTGTGCAAGAGCATGTCACTGCCATGTGTTTTATCATTTATTTGTAAAGCAGTTATTACAGTTTTTATTTTTTAACACTGTTGCAAACAGTTCTGCTTTTTTGTGCATACTATTTATTAAAACGTTACAACCTTGTAGGAAACATGTGGGGTCAGCAGTGGAACAATATTTACAGTTTGGTGGAACCTTACAAAGGTGTAGAAGAGATCGACGTTACTCCCGAAATGATCCGCCAGGTGGAGCGTCGGCATATTATGTCTATTTTACGTTTCGTTGTTTTTCTTTAATTGAACGCGTTGTTTAATTTTGCATTCTGTCAGAAAATAATTTAAATGATATTAATGTCAACACTTAACCACTACTGAACAAAAAATAAGATCAACATCCGGATTTCAAAATGTGTTTCCAAGTAAAACAATTGGCTTGTTTTGGTTTTGAAATACTTTAAAGTCATTCTTTGGAATTGTTGGAGAAGTTTTTTTAATACATAAACTTTTTCGCTTGTTGTACAATATTTTGTCGGCAGATCATGTGTTCTATTGTTGAATAAACATTTAACTCATTTTGAATATCTTAATAGTTTTCGTAATTTGGAAGTAAGCTTATAGAAGTGTTGCAGAAAATGGAGATTAATTCATAGCTTTTCATAGCTTTGACCTTTTTTAAATTAAACTTTTATTCTTGTATTACTTTGACCGGCATTGAATTTTATGACACTACCGACATATAAAAAGTGGGAGAGGTTTATTAAAAACTTTGTTCTCATTATTTGATAGAACTACACAGTACGACGGATGTTCGAGACGGCAGAAAAATTCTTCACGTCCCTTGGTTTATTGCCGATGCCTCAAGAGTTCTGGAATAAGACCATTATGGTGAATCCGGAGGGAGTTACCATGGTTTGCCACGCCTCCGCCTGGGACTTCTATAACCAAAAAGATTTCCGGTTTGAATCACTATTGTTGCAAGATAAAATCTTTAATTTAATGGATCATTTTAATCGTCAGCTAAGTCCTTATTAAAATAACTCGCTCTTTATGAAATATTACTAATTCTTTTTGCAAGAAGCTAATTGCAAAATGCTATAGGCTTCACATTTCAATCTGTTTTAGCCTGTTTTGTTTCCACGAAGGCGGCGGTTAACAGGCATACAATAACGCTTATATTCCATGCAGTTTTACACAGATACCATTTTAAGTGTTTATTGTTATACTTTAACCTGCAAAAGCAACATCAGTGAGATATGATGGGGTCATACAAATGCTTTTTATAATTTCAAAGTTAAAACATCAAGAAACTTACAAAGCCCTACAATAAAACATACCCAATGAAGGAATCCTCCTCTACCACCTATTTCAAACATTAAAAATAGCACTAAAGAGTACTGATAAACTTAAAAAACTATGCTGTGTCTGTTATACTTACAATTGCCTGTAACGGATAGCTTTACCTTTCAGATCAGAATGATTGTAAGAAGTTCATTGCCCAAATGCTTGTCTTGTACACCGTTTTTATGTGAACAATAAATAATGTGAATGCATATATTGTAGAATCAAGATGTGTACTGAAGTAAATATGGAGGAGCTGATAGTTATTCATCATGAAATGGGTCATATACAGTACTTTCTACAGTATAAAGATCAACCGGTCGTGTTCAGGGAGGGAGCAAATCCAGGTAGGTATTGATTAAGGGGTCGCAACCATTGCAAATGGCAAAAACAGGTTAAAATTTCACAAATGAATTTTGGGGGAAATACCTATTGCCACCTAGATTTTAGTTAAGAAATATATTTAGCTAAGGATGTAGTGAATTTTTGCAAGCTCAATTTAGCCTAATTCTTATTACCAAACACATACTAAAACAAAAGAAAAACCGTTTGCATGAGAACTCTGGACAATATACCAAAGCATCTCATACCTGAAATAAGTATATGCTGGTCTACAATGTTTAGTGCCAATTCGTCAAAATAATGTTAAGGTTTTCAAGAAATTCAAGGAAAACTTACTTCCTGGTTCAAACCGAAAGTAGATTTCTACTTTCGTTTTGAACCAGGAATTAAGTAAGTTTTTATTAAGAAATTAATGCAAACCGTTTGACTGTTCTCCACGCAAGAATGACCAAACACATGCCTGGTGTAAAACCAACCTGTAGTGTACCAGGGAAACAAATTGCTGCAGATGATGTCCCTACCAGATGCATCATACACATGACTTTTATAAGACAAACTCTTCTTAAGGTATCGCAAACATTGCCAATGGCGAAAATAGGCTAAAATTTCAAAAAATGAATTTTGGGGGAAATACTTATTGCCACCTAGATTTTAGTTATTAAATGTTTTTAGCTATGGATGAAGTAAATGTTTGCAAGCTCAATTTAGTCTAATTCATGTTCTAATTACCAAGCACATACTAAAACAAAAGAAAAACCATTTGCATGAGAACTCTGAAATTCATGAACAATATATCAAAGCAACTCATACCTGAAATAAGTATATGCTGGTCTACAATGTTTAGTGCCAATTCGTCAAAATAATATTAGGGTTTTGAAGAAATTCAAGGAAATCTTACTTCCTGGTTCAAAGTGAAAGTAGAAAGTGAAAGTAGGAAGTAAGTTTTCTTTGAATTTCTTCAAAACCCTAACATTATTTTGATGGATTTTACTAAAATCTAGGTGGCAATAAGTATTTCCCCCAAAATTCATTTTTTGAAATTTTAGCATGTTTTCGCCATTTGCAAATGTTTGCGACCTCTTAAATGCGTGTTCCACACCACAGTGCGTGTTTTGAAGCTCGGGTAGCAATGCATATTAAGTTACAAGCGCTGCCATCAAATTTCTTGATAGTGAGTTTTTTTTTGTGTTGCACAGGTTTTCATGAAGCTATTGGCGATGTCATGGCTCTTTCCGTATCTACACCAAAGCATCTTAAAACTATAGGCCTTCTAAAGGATGCAAGAGATTCAAACGGTAAGCAACTTGCACGTTGTATGCCTTTAAGATGTCTGTGTATGAATGCTCCATAAAAATGCACATAATGTTGTATAGGTTATATAAAATACTTAGATATATATATTAAATACTTAGTTTCAGAAAATGAAATATGCATATCATAAATTTTCACAACCAGAAAAAAACAGACTCCCCACGCTGCCGAAAATGTGGAGAGAAAAAGAGAGCATGGGTTTATAAGATTTTCAAATTAGACATCACAAACAACTAAATGAAGGAACCATTGGCGTTAACGCTTTTGAACGGTCCGTGGCAAAATAATTTGCCACTGGGGGTTCAAACCTCATAATTTGCCCAAAGAGGTCCTCAAATGAACAATCAAGTACAAGTTGTCTTGATGAAACAACTCCAACCCACCCATCCACTCAACAAGGTAGCATGACATATAAAACACATAGACATATAAAACATAAGAAGCTAATAGCATTTTAAAGCAAAAGGGGGGTGCTAAATTACCTTTCCGTGAGAAATCAACGTTTTAAGATTTAGGTTCTGAAACGAAAAAAGAAAATTGCACTTCCATTAAAGGACATATTACATGGACAGAAACACAACAACGTGCAGACACATAAATAATTGCTTATGGTACTATCAAGCAAAAATGCTAGGCAATCGGTCACCTTCTGGGGACCAGAACATCGGCAGTTAAGTCAGCAAGAGCACCATGGCTAAAAATAAAAATTAAGTTTGTGTTTTCGGTATGTCTTTTGTAAGTTTTATTTTATTTTCTAATTTATTAGATTTTTGTTTTGTTATGGCTACATCGTGAGGTACATCATCGTGAGGGTGATCTTTAAATCCAAATTGGGAAGGATTTCCTATCCTTATTTTTTTTTATGTTTTGATGTTCTTGCTATGTTATAAGTACGCTATGTTTCGTTCAATGTGCAGATTTTTACTCACAATATCTCAAGTCTATTCTCTTCAATATTGTAGAAAGTGATATTAATTTCTTGATGAAGATGGCTCTTGAGAAGATAGCATTTCTACCTTTTGGTTATTTGATTGACCAATGGCGATGGAGCGTGTTTAGTGGAGAAACGACACCAGCAAATTACAATGCGAAATGGTGGGATCTTAGGTAAAATAGGTTTGTTTTAGCTCTTTGCCCAAGGTTATAAAACTGAGCATGGAAACAAGTCTGTCTCAAATCTCAAGCATCTGATTGGCTAAATGGCGAATACTAGCCATTTCAGCCAATCAGATGCTTGAGATTTGAGACTGGTTTCCATGCTCAGCTTTATAACCTCCAGCCCTTGTCTTTCACACAGATAAGCTCATGTCATAGCTTCCTGATCTGTCAGGCGTTGTGTTTTTAAAGGTTTCGGTCGTGTACAAGGGGAGGTCCTGGCCCCTCTCCTGACCCCTCTTAAAACATCTTGTTGGATGGGGAAAAATATTTTGTTTCTTTTTCATTTTTGATTTCCAAACTCACGACAACGAATGTATTCAGGGTGTAGGTTGTTATCACCAACTTCCTAAGATCTTTTGCATTTCTTTGATTTCCAAAACCACAACACTTAGTCTATGTGGAAATATCCCCTCCCCATGAAACTTTTGTGGATTGGAAAGGTTTATTTTTTTAGTTTTACTTGTTCATTATCTTTTTTTCTTATCAGAAATCAACACATTTTAGGGCGATTTGAGATTTCGAACTCACAAGGCCAACTAAAGTTATAAGAGGTGTATCCTTTTCCTTTAAACATTTTAAATAACATTTTAAAAACGTTTTCATTTCTTAACTCACAACAAAAAGCTTTTACCATCCCCCCTCGCCTTCCTTTCAGTTTTATTTATTAAAACAAATAGTTAAATGTTTTAATCATGTAGTCTTTTACTTGCAAAAAATATAAAAAGAGACAAGCGTCAGGCACCCACACAGCGAGATGTTATTCCTGTTGTGGTATCCATTTGTCCATGTATTAGCACCTAACAATTAGCTTCCTACGTTATAAAAATGGCATATTATTTATCATTGGCAACCATTTGTCTTCTAATCAAAGGCTTCGCCTGAAGTTAAAGACTTGAATTTGAATAAATTATTCAATTATACAGGCGATTACCTGTTTTTGGTGATAAACCTAGGCTATGCAAATCGACTGATGAAGCCTTTGCTCGAAAAGTGTTGAAATAACGAGAATGCACGTAAATAAAGTAGGAATATCCGATTTATATCATGTATCGCTTATTACATAAGTTATTGTTGTTAATTTTAGATGTAAATATCAAGGGTTTTCTCCACCAGTTCTGAGAACAGAAGATGACTTTGACCCCGGGGCGAAATACCACATACCAGCTAATGTTCCGTATATCAGGTACATAAAAAGAGTGTCATTTACTCATTCTCATTTTGCTTCGTCACATTTACTACTTCAAGTAATCTTTACTTAAGAAATAAGTCTCTTTATTGAAATTTTAAAGATGTCTACTTAATAGAGGTGGCACTTTAAATTACGAAGCCAACCGGGACTGTTAAACGAATACGTATAATGCGCTTAAAAAGTAGTAGTTCTGTGTTGTTGTTTGTTTTTTCCAGATATTTTATAAGTTATGTTCTACAATTCCATTTGCATAAAGTTCTTTGTGACGCCAAAGGCTTTAAAGGACCACTGTATCTCTGTGATATATACGGGTCAAAGATAACTGGTTCCAAGTTTAGGTAATACAGGTATCGAAACCATGTGGGCATGTTGCATGTTCATTTGCTGCAGGATTGTTATGAATCCCAGCAGACCGTCTCTTTCAGAATTGTCGAACTCGTCTTGTAGGTTGTTTCCCTTAGACCGTCATTGTTGCTGCAATTAACCAGACGCTATTGTTGTTGTGTTGGTATATGCAAAATGCTAATGTGTCACTTCACCCATTTATGTTTTTGTGCTTTTTGTTTTTACAAATGTATGAAACATTGTAAATGAGATTGCTGTCACCAGGTATTGGTTGTGTCTGAAAAGAGCTTATTTATATTGCCATTTAGGTATATCTATGACTGTGCGTATGTTATTTGTATTATTTTCAGATATTTTGTAAGTTTTGTCGTTCAGTTCCAATTTCATGCCGCGCTTTGTAATACCTCTGGCTACCATGGACCTCTTCATCACTGTGACATCTTCAATTCAAGTAGAGCTGGTGACAGTTTACGGTAAAACAATAGATAATAAAAACATTAAACATTAGTAGTGTTTGCCTGGTAGATTAAAATGCATCAAAATTATTTGAATATCGCTGTCAAAACAAAAAAAACTTTTTTCGGAGATTTATGATGATTAAGAGAACATGGTGATATCAAACTTGAAAAAACACGTTGCTGATATACAATTTGTAATATGCTTGTTTTGTTCGCATGACTGTCTGGTTATCAATAATGTACAATAAAATCAGAACAGAATTTTAATGACATTTTGATAACAAATTGTTTATTAGCTGGAAGTTTGGAGTTATATGCTTGTTCTTTAGTTTGTTGAATAGTTCATTTATGGATTTTATGGTCTTATTTTTTGAGTTTGCACCTATTTTTTATGGCTGTGATGGAAGACTTAGCACTGTGTGTAGCTATTATATGAAATTATATATTTTTTATAGTTATGTCATATAAGCTTCATTTTTTTTTAGCTATGTGTGGAGGTATGGCTTTTATAACATGACTATTAATTTTAGTGATGAACACTTATTTATTTACATGTACCATGTCAGTCGTAAATGTTTTTCAAACCGCCTGATATTTGAACGACATCTTTTTGTCGAAATTTTTGCAGAATGATTGAATTCAGTTTTGATATTGATATCTCTGTCTGTTTCATTAGTATTTTTATCGACGAATTGGTTTAACTTACAGCATAAAACTTGAAACCGTTTAAAAATATTTTAAGTTAACTTACAGACTGATGAAAATGTCCTTAAAAGCGGGTGTCCTTAATAGTGGGTTTGTATCTCCGGCCTTTGTCCATTACATCTTCGGTTCGACATCCGTAATCTATTGTTGATTCAAGAGTCTATAAAGGATAATCATAATATTTTATTGAAGTTATAAAGAAAACACTCCATTACATCTTCGGTTCGACATCCGTAATCTATTGTTGATTCAAGAGTCTATAAAGGATAATCATAATATTTTATTGAAGTTATAAAGAAAACACTGCAAACTGAAAACTGCAAATTAAAAGTTTTGAAATTCTCTTTTTTTACAATTTGCATATTATTACAATGCAATTCATTAAATTAAGAGCTGTCGAATACTTATATTACCTAAATATTGTATTAAAACACACGAGAGGGTTAAACTATTTCTTTAACATATCCTTAGCAATAAAGGCAATTGCTTATAGATTTTCTTTTCATGGAGTGCTTTATTCAAATGTATCTAGAAATTTGTTGCGAATGGGATCTTCTAAACCGTGGACGGAAGTAATGAAAACCTTCACCGGTACAGACAAGATGAGCGTTGCTCCATTAATGAACTATTTCAAGCCGCTAATTGATTGGTTAAAACAGCGCGTTACAGACGATGAGCAAGGTTGGGACGAAGAACACTGCACGCACGAGACAGAAGGGGACCTGGTCAACACTTGGCTGCAAACATATGAAAAGCAGGCTTCTGATATGTATTTCCGGGCCACTGAAGCAGAGTGGATGTACAATATAAACATAACAGATGCAAATTCTAAAACGAAGGTCAACCAAATAAATATATATATTAAAAATGCATAGAAGAACAAAAGCATTTCATCTCTTACGCATTTTAAAGGTTTTTTCTTATCCCAATAACAGATGTGATATTAAAACTGAGCATTTTGTAAGTTAATATTATAAACATATGAATGACTGATCTTTAGACATAATAATAAAGAGTGAGGGTGGGGGAGGGATCGGCTGTCCTTCCTTTCCTTTTTCCTGATATGAATATTCAACTTTTTTAAAGGAAGATGCTGCTCTGGAAATGGCCGACTTTCAAAAAGAAGTTGCCAAAAATGTGTCAATGTATCGATGGCAAGAATATAAGGATGAGCAACTCAAGAGAAGACTAAGAAAGATGGCAGATATAGGAACAAGTGCTCTGAAGAACAAAGAACAACTAAAACAGGTTTTGTAGCTTTAGAATGTTCACATTATAGACATTTTATAATGAAGCTAGCAGATTCTACAGTAAAATACAGTCTGTATTACAAACACTAATAAAGCCCATGCCAATCCACAGTAAATAGTCTGTAAAACTATTTGTTTTAGGTAAAATAAACACGATTATTTTGAAATATAGTTTGGACTAAATTTAAAGTGTCTAAAGGATTTCGACGATCTAGTGTTTCTATTCCAGCTAGAACAGGTAAAGTCCTCTATGGAAACAATTTACAGCACGGGTAAAGTGTGTATCACGCAAGATCGATGTGTTGGACTTGACCCAGGTACATGAATTTTAAAATCTTGAATTATAACAAATTCATGATATTGTGCAAATTTAAGGTTGTATTATATAACTGTAAAACTTTTCTAGGAAACTGTTTTTAGTTATGAAGTGATGTCTGTATCAAGTTTTCATCAACAAAAATTAAGTACGTGGTGGTTCGACATATTTATCGGTATTAGTTTTCTTTTGCAATATATTAATAAATATGCGTTTTGCGCAAATTGTATTATAACTGTGAGCGATATGAATAGAGATAATCGAATTATGAAATTGAATTTAAGAATAAAACGTTTAAAATACAAAGTCTACGATTTTTAAATTAACTAAACTAGTATTCGTGAAGAATATAAAATTCATTTTTTTATCGATATTTCGCTTTTAGAACTGGAAAATATAATGGCAAGTTCTTCAAAGTACGAAGAGTTGCTGCTTGTCTGGAAAGGATGGAGGGATGTTACAGGAAGAAAAATGAAAGACAGATATGCCCAGTTTGTTGCATTAAGCAACGCAGCGGTGAAAGATCTGGGTAAATAAATGTCTATGGCGTTTTCTGTAAAGTGCATTCACGCCTTACTGGTCAGTAAACTTTTTCCCGAACGCTAAATCGATTTAACATTCCTGAAGAGATCAATTAACTGAAATTGGTTTAAAGGCCATTTGAAACGTACTAGTTTTTATATTAGCATTCATGGATCAGACATTGTATTTAACATGAAATTAAAAATATCTTGAAAATCTTTAAACTATATTGCTAGCTTGATCTTATTCGTGGAGTATTTTTATGGACTGCGAATAAATGCTCACTCCGCAAGCTTCGAGTCGAAACATCACAATATTTACACTAAACAGTGCAAATTGTTAGCCATCCTTTACGACGATGGGCATTAGTCTGTAACTTCTTGCAGATTAAAGGCTATATTACATTATTTCAATTATTTATTTAAGGCTACAATGATACGGGTGCTTACTGGCGGTCCTTTTATGAATCTGATACATTCCAAAGCGACCTTGAACGCCTGCTCGACCAACTGCAGCCTCTCTATGAGAACCTGCACACGTATGTCCGAAGAGAACTTGTCAAATTATATGGACGAGACAAGTTTCCAAGCAGTGGACATATACCTGCGCATCTTTTAGGTAGCTATTGTTTTGAAAATAAATTACGAATTTCAAATACATATTAACATTATGAAAAGTATCACGCTTCATACAAAATGATTTAATTTCCGTGTGTACAACCGAGTCGTTGGGCATTTACTATGTGCTTGTGAATCGACAATTCTATACTTTGTGACTTAATTTAGGTTTGGGTCTTATCTCTATTAATTAGTTTAATAACATTGCAAGATTTTGCTGTGACCGCTGATACAATCATCATTTGGAATTTCTGCCATTAACTATAGAGAGTCAATTAATTAAGAATTTGCAATTTTCAACATACAATGTATTAAGTAACAAGTCATATAGTTTAAGAAACGGTATAAAAGTAATAATTACAATGTATGTATATATAAGAAATGTTCAGGGGATATTTAGCTATTCTTTTTATTCTGTTATCAAATATTTGTTAAGGTAATATGTGGGCACAACAGTGGAATAACATTTACGGACGGGTACTTCCATACAAAAATAAACAGAATATTGATGTAACACCGGAATTGGAAAAACAGGTAAAACGTTGAAATTTTCAGAAATGCAATGTGAAATAAGGGCTGTTGTGTTGTCTATAAATTACAGTCTTGTCTGCTGTGGGCGAAAAACTGATTGTATTTTCAAATTTCACTTTAACTAGTGACCACACGAGAGTTTCATACACAATATTTGAATATATATTTATATTTTTGAGATATGACAAGAAATTGTCAGGTAGCTTATGCAGTGTAGATCTAGGTACTATTTTTCTATCTCCAATATTTGCAAACAAGTAATCTTGCATTAACATCTTACATTTTTTGGAAAGTCCGAAACGTCAAAGGTATCTCCACTTCCATTAGGACAGTGATGCTTGCTAAATAGTTGTATTACTTCACTAGAGATTCAATGGGCCCCGCAAATAGGCTATTCTATAATACTGATATTGCAATACAACATAACCATGTTATGGAGGCCCATTATCAGGTCGATCCCTATTTTTTATATAATATATTTTCTTTGTATTTGACAGTTTTGATCGTTTCCAATTGAAGATTCAGGACGGGTATTACTGTAGATTGCCCGTGTCAAGTTGCCTGACACGGACTTGCTCATATAATTTTGATTTGTTTTTTAAATATACAACTTGCAGCATGATGGCTGATTTTGAAGTGGTTTATTTTCCTTATTATTAATGAACGAATTTACGATGTATTTGGCGTATATTTATTTACAAAAAGGTTTACAGTTTTACTTTAAATATATTGTTTTCGGAGTTGTATCTGAGAACTTCTGTCTGCGAATTAATTGAAACATCTGAGATACCTGTTTGTTAGCATAAAGGCAAAAGTATGAGAAACTGTGTAAATGATTTCAATGAATGGAAAACTTTAATTTTTGTGAATTTATGCAACTATCAATTTACATATCAAATCCCCAAAACGTTACTTTTTATTTAATTTGAGAAATAATTTTTCTTAAGATAAGGAAAGTATTTAACATTTGATATTGTTAATGCAGGGATATAACGCCTCAGGTCTATTCCGTATAGCTGAAAACTTTTTTACCTCCCTTGGACTGGAACCAATGCGACAGGAATTCTGGGACCATTCTATGATAGTTAAACCGAAAGACAGAGAAGTCGTATGTCACGCATCAGCCTGGGACTTCTACAACGCCAAAGATTTTAGGTCTATAAAACATTTGATTACTAACAAATTTGGTGATAATTAGATCGCCGGAATGTTGACTTTATAATTAATCTTGCAGTTAGATTCTTCTAAATCATATAAGTTGTCATTAATCTCTTTTGAACCTGGAAGTGCCAACAAAAGTATAGCTAGTACTATATGTTCTGGCTGTGTATGATAATGTCGGTTTAGAAATAGTCCAATTCAAAGGTTTAATTTTTTATTGCTATTCTTTGTAAAAAAAGGTTTTTCCCCTAATCTGATACGAAAACGGGAACATAAATATTGCTGGGTTAAATAAACCCACGTGGACGGACTCAGTCAAACTGAGCGCGTTTTTCTTGTGAAGTTATCTAATTATCGATCACAATTCATTATGTATTTAAAAAATGTTGAAACGTGATGCTCTCTGTGATGGACTCTACTAACTTTTCTTGTAATCATAGAATCAAGATGTGTACCAATGTGAACATGGAAGATATGGTGACGATCCACCACGAGATGGGACATATTCAGTATTACATGCAATACAGGAATCAGTCCCTTGCCTTCAAAGACGGGGCGAACCCAGGTACATGGCAGCCATAATATTCAAATGGAATTGCCATACATATAAATCGAATGTCAGAATTTTTGAACATAATTATATCATGCAACTACTGTGCAGCGTTTGAGAGACATTTAAAATCTGGAATTATTTGACAATCATATCTATTTTTCGGGTTGTTTCATAATGGTGTTCCAGTTTTTGTAGCTAATAATACAATTCTAGAATATATTGAAGCCACGTTTTAATGTTTAATCCAAATCTTATAATAGTATTTATACTGATGTTTTCTATATACTTAAGGATTCCATGAGGCTATTGGAGATGTGATGGCACTGTCTGTGCAGACACCAAACCATCTTCGGAAAATCCAGCTTCTAAACCCAGGAGAGGATGACGAAGGTGCTGATGAGATCTATGATATGCAAACTGTACTGTGTTACAGAACTGAGCACTCGATATACAAATAGTACCGGGTTACAGAATTAAATAAATAAATGATATTTATTATATACTTGGATTGAACAAGTTTTATATTAATCAGATGTCAATAATTATTTATTATTTGATAAGACAAAAAAACATTGGAAGCCACACAAATGAAAATGTTTAAGTATTGCAGGCCCGGTTTGATTGAGCCTGTTTATGTGCAGTAATGGTAATGCATATTATAGTCCATGCCGCTTAACCCGGGTTGAGCGCAAATCAATATTTTCACAAATATTTAAACTAAATATACTGCCGTATAAAAGACGTAGTTAATAACAATACTGATTGAATGTACATGGCGACGTTTTTACGGCCGCCATATATTTAAAAGATTTTAATCTAAAACACTAACACTTTTAAAGCTTCTGCAGGTATGGTTAAATTGTTAAATGCAGCCATAGAGGTAGAAATGAACAATTTGTGTCAAAGTTATAAAACTGATAACATTAGAAATTGTTTCTACAGAGTCGGAGATCAATTTTCTGATGCTAATGGCATTAGACAAGATAGCTTTCCTACCCTTTGGTTACCTGATAGACCAGTGGCGCTGGAGCGTGTTCAGCGGGGAAACTCTGCCAGATAAATATAACGAAAAGTGGTGGCAACTGAGGTAAACTTTTATAAACTGTAACTTGCGACCGTATATGTAATGTAAATGAGGAGTGGATGAACTCGTGTTTATTTACAGTGCATATATTTACCTCCTCGCGCAGAGCATGTTTTATTCCTGATACCGGGTCCATATTAAATAGTTTTTCTTTAGTCCATCCTCTAATAACACCGAATACATGTTGATGTTTTGTTGTCACGGTCTGTGTGCTGTCAAGTATGAGGCAACAGACGCTTTTCGTCCTCAAGTAGGACAACTTTTAGGGGCAATAACTCGAACCTTACATAACATCAACAGTACCACTAGTGTAAAAAGTTTATATTTGTTTGCATAGTTATTTCTATTACTGTGGAATCCTTTTATCTCGCAGGAACTATTTTTCGCGCAAAAACCGTAAATGTGATATATTCGCACTGCCATAAATTCGCGAAATTGTATTTTCACTTAAAATTGTATTACATGGTGTAATTCCGCAAGGTTTATATTTACACTTAAGAAAAATTTGTAAAATTAAAACCCGCCCGAAATATAACCATACTGCAGTACTATGTCGGTGTACTTCGATGTTCTTTTTGTGCAATATTCAAAGACAGCGCATAGGGTTATGTTCATGTTTATAAATAATAATCTGTTCGATATGGCTTAATTGACGGACCTATCATTAATTTTTTTCTTTATTTTTCTTTCAAGATGCAAGTATCAGGGTATATCTCCGCCAGTAGAGCGGTCGAAAGATGACTTTGACCCCGGAGCGAAATTCCATATCCCAGGGAACTATCCGTATATCAGGTATATTATGTAATGTGATTTATGTTTCTGTACTTTAGAAACAATTAAATTATCTACTATGCCAACGTTAAATTGAAGTCAGATGTTGCGGTTTGTGCTCCAAGGAATAAAATGCAGTTTTGCCGCTGCACATTATGATGCACGATAGTGCAGTGCATTAAAGCCAGTTTAATAACTGCTTTCACGGTCTAGACACGTTTTCCTTTGTCTATAGTTACAGTTCTTTTTTCATCCTGAATAAAAGAGTGAAACATGCACGACAGGAAAATTTATGCCACACTCAGAAATTCTGCCCCCCCCCCCACTCCACCCCCCCTCCCCAGAGAGAAAACGTTTATTAAATGATCGATTTCAAAAAGATTTCTTTATTATTCCATCAAAGTTTGAACTGAGATTAGCATAGCATTAAATTGCTGAAATTCGAACGGATTTTCTTTAAAAATCATTCACTTTACCCATCTTAAGGAAGTATACTATAACAAATGCTATTGCAGTTTTTTCCCTTTGACTAGTGCGAGAAAAACTCCAGTATACTCCAGCGATGAGGAAATTACATGTATAACCTGTATGCAGTTTCATATGATTATTATTTCTTATCTTATATCGTTTCTATATTCGATTAATAAAATGCTCCAGGCTGGTATTTTTATGAAAAATAATGAAAACGCAAAGTTTTACTGCCATCAAACTATGCATATAACTGAGCCTTTCAAGTATACGTTTTGTCACGTTGTGTTTGAAGTTTTTAGGTATATTTTATGAGTTTCTCTGTAGAGTCTAACATAAATTTCAGGTACTTTGTGAGCTACGTGATTCAGTTCCAGTTCCATAGGGCCCTGTGCCAGGCTGCCAACCATACCGGCCCACTTCACAGATGTGATATATACCAGTCCAAAGAGGCCGGGCAAAAACTAATGTAAGAAAACTACGAACTGTTTCATTTGTTTACATTATTCTTCAGATAAAGCTTACTAAAGTTTTACCATTAAAATACAATATTTCTACAACTTTTCTTTGCTAACTCAGATTAGGGAATACCTACATTTTCCGTTACTGTATATGTCAATGGTGTGCATAGGATTAATTATTTTGAGCGAACATAATGTATGTTATGTTTCCTTGCTGTAGGGATATGCTGAGACTTGGGTCGTCCAAACCGTGGCCGGAGGCTATGGAGGTGATTACTGGCCAGCGGAGCATGGACGTGTCAGCCATTCTAGAGTATTTCAAGCCCCTCATTGACTGGTTGGAGAAAGAGAACTACCAAGAGCGACCTGGTTGGTCAGCAGCATGTCCTAGCCCAAGAAGTGTAATAAGTTTTCCTGCAGGGGACAGGATTGTAGGGGACAGTCATTCTGCAGCTGTACATCATATACATAATGTTTTGATTTGGTTCGTTTTTCTATTAGTCAGATTGTTGAATTGAGACACACATTATAACATTGTAACCGCAGATCTTGTTGTTTTGCTGGGAAATTTGCTCAATACAGACACATACTGATGTTAGTTTAATAGTATATAATAAAATATTAATCATTAAGATAAACTTGGTACAAAATAAACAAATTTTTTTCAAGACACGGCTTTCCTTATGTTCTTAAAGGTATCCCAAGCTATTTAAGTGCGTTAATAGGTATGTTCGTTGTTTGTATTTTTCAATATTGCTTGATAGTTTCAAATACATCGAAACATAATGTGATGGCCACCTGCGTGTACTTTAAGTGTTTTGTAAGTTAATCAGTTAATGCTCTTCATTTTTTGAACTCGAATGTTTTCTCAGAGAACTTAATCTATGTAGACATCTGTTTTAGATTATCTAAATCTGTAATCTGTTTTGGTTGTTTGTAATTTGGAAGAATGTTACATGTGAAGACTGTCATTAAAAATGAAATTATCCTGTTTTTGTTAGATTTTTTTGTCTTTTCATATTATGTGTCAGAGAAGTTTTATAACGCCTTGTCTGAGTGTGCAAATCTTACAAAAAATTTAGTTTCCGTAATTTACATGTCTAGACGAATTGTAACCGCCATATTAACCACCCTTGTGTACTTGTAAGTTTCAAGTGCTTGTATGAGGCTTTTATCCCTAACATGCTACAAGTATCTACCTAACGAAAACTCGGCAAGCGCACGTTAAGTATATTCTAAACTAAAGTATTGATAAATATTATTAAATTGATCGAAAAAAAAAAGAATGCTAGTAGACTTAACTAGCATTTCAGATAACTCAAGTGTTCTGACCATGGTAGATTAAATCCAGAGAATTGGCTATAACCGCCAACATAGTGCGCTTTGGTTGTATCGTTTTCTTAAATTCAATTTTGGGATATTGTATTAATTAAAAATGCCCTTGAAGATAATAATGATGAACCTAGCTTTTCCAAAGGCATCATTAGCTACCATAGAAAAGTAGCGGTAAAGCCTGACATGGGAAATGTTGTCCTTTCCAAAGATGGCATGCAGAGATCCTTTGATCAGCGTTGATTGAAAGCTTGTTCAATGAAAATTCAGACAAGATGAGGACTCGGGCCACAAAAAGATATCCTACAACCAGCAAAAGTATACCTATATAATTTCTCAAAGTAAGGGAATGTTCTCTTCTTCATGTTCACTGAAAAACTTTTCTAAAGGGGTTACTTAAAAAAGTAATGTTTCTGAAAAAAAAAAAGATATCATGGCCCAAGATCATAAGATCATAAAGCCTGGCAAGTCACCATTTCAGCCAACAGATGCTCGAGATTTAAGACTGGTCTCCTGATTAAGATGTATAATCTTGGGCTCTGTTAATCACTAGGCAGTTCGAAATTTACTATCCATCATCTTTTCGCAACATTCTTTTGAAATTTTCAGCAACATTCTTTTGAAACATCTGATTGGCTGAAATCCATTCTCAGTTTTATAACATTGGGACCAGTTCATTATCTGATTACTTTTAAATTAAGATGTCACAACAAAACGAAATAGCAATGGATCTTTGTTTCACCATAAAAGTTGAGTACCGGTATTTATCAACTAATGCAGCTGCAACAAACCTTGCTCAGGCTAACTTATTATTTTATTTTACTGTAAAGTGACTAAGTTTTTTGTGTAAATTTTAGATGAAAGTTAAATATGCATATTAAGAATTGCCACACCCAGAAAACACACTGCGGCCTCCCCGCGCAACCAAGTAGAGAGTAAATGAGAGCATGTGTTTATAAGAGAGGGTGTTGTCAATCAAGACAATTTATATTTTAATATTTTAAACAATGCGAAATATATTAACCTAATGTTCACATACTGTTTATGAGGTAATTGTCATTTTAGAAATATTTTTGGTGTGACCAGTTGGAAAACATGCCCAGTATCGCAGATCACGAAACTGAGACTACAAAATAATCTGAAAATTGAAGCAAGATATTCGCGCCTAATCTTGTATTTGGGGAACTAAAAAATGACTACTAGGTTAACATGCATTTATTGCTACAGCGCAAATTCTGACAAGTTTTCAACGTAAACATGAAGTAGCGAGACCACTAAACCGTTGAATATCATGAAAAGTAAACTGCAAAATCAGGGAAATTTGATAAGGGTATACGGTTGTGTTTAAGTGGCGATACAAACAGCTGCCGTTCTTATCTGAAACAAATCTTTTAGACGCCTTGGAAATGTTCTCATACGTCATGTTGCGTTAAAATTTGCTGAACTTAAATTTCTTTTTTATTTCAGTCAGTGACCTCTTTTTTATTACTCCATCTTGCGCATGTTACAATTTTCAGCTCATTTTGTAACGCTTACTTTGATTGGTTAGTTTGAAAGAGGCGGAGCCTGAACGATTTTCGGGACAAACTTCTCTGGCTTTCTAGCCAACATTGAAACAAAGGCTGGAAAGCCGTGTTTTAATCTGAGAGAAATTAGGGATCCAGTGTTCCAGGGGACTGAGGAACACGGCGTCTCCCGTTCGGAAAGCCGGTTCAACTGGCTTCCAAAGGACGCTGGACATTTAACCTGTTATAAGCATCCTTAATGTATAATTAGGGGGCTTAATGATGGCATTTGATTCCGTGCGATGGGCAGCAGTGTTACCACTGCTGTTCATTGTCGTTACGGCTCAGGGAGATACCAAAGGTGAGTCATGTTTATTCTTTGATATGACAATACGTTGTTGTTAAAATTGTCAAGTAAAAGCGAGATATTTAATCATAACTGTTTTCAATACATTGTGTTTTAACTTTGTAATTTTTAACAAATGTCAAAAGTTTATTCACTAATCTGACTACGAGAATGCCTCCGAGTATCCATTTTATCAAACATTTGAGTTCATGAGCACAGCGACTTTTTACCCCCGTACGGAAAAGTGTGTAAAGGCTGAAAATAGTATATAGTTGTGATCAGATAGAGGCGTTCGTTAACCAAATATGTTTATATTCATTCGACAAAAGAAGTCAAAAATAACGCCTATCCGATACACCCTATCCTATGTAATATTGGCGAAACTGTAATTTCAACATTATTTTAATTTCCTTAAAAAGTTAAGTATGATTAAAACGTCAGAATACTAGACAAAAAGGAACTCGTTTCAGCTGACACATAATTCATAATAACTGCTAATTAGTACCTGTAATTAATTCATTATACTAGTAATAAACATTTGTTAAAACAACTTTTTTGTACACCGAGTAAATTAATTAATTATTATTAAAATAGATTAAAAAGAACTTTGAAAGCCCGACGAATATGAAAATATTGTAAATAAAATTAAAAATCGTTTCGCATTGTAGACCAATGTGTGACTGATGACGGTTCTACATACTTTGACGGAGATTCTTGGTTCCCGGATCCCGACAAGCCATGCTATGTATGTATGTGTGACCGGGGAACCATCGACTGTTTTGAAGATGAGGAATGCAAAACCGGTAAACGCATTTCTCATTGCATTGTATTATGAAAAAGTAAAAAAAAAAAGAATCTGTAAAAGCTTCCGAACACCACAAACTTGCAAGTATTGTCGAACTTTACCCAGTAAGACATTTTGTTGAATAGCCTAGTCAGAGGCTATGTTAAGCAGGCCGATCTAATGACATTGTTCGAAAGCGATCAATTTCAAAGCAGTTTAGTGAATCAAATGTTAAAGCGTTATTAACAAGAGTATGGAACGTTTTTCTAGACCGCAGACGCCGAGAGTTTAACACTGTTCAGTTTTTATCACGAAAGATAAAAGCGTTTGCTAGGGCTGCAAAACATGCATCTCTTTCTAGAGTATCAGACATCAGAGAATCAGTTAGAGCAATAATTACATGAAACACCATAATACTTTCGCAGATGCATTGAAAGTCTCTCAAAAGAAGCGCTCTTGCAATTTGCATTTCGCTGAACCAGTGCACAATATCATGAAACTAAATCTGGAGATCAGTCTCAAATCTCAAGCATATGATTGGCTGAAATGGCGACCAATCGCCATTTCATCCCATAAGATCCTTGAGATTTGAGATTGATCTACAAACTTTGTTTTATTATCTTGGGCACTGGAGCGAATGCCATTGGGGGCTAGATAGAAAGATAGATTTATTTCGGTATGGAATACATATACATGGTCATCTAAAACAACATGATTGTACGGTACAATTATATAAAACACACATGAGAATAAATAAGCCATGACATGTACATCAACACCGAGGGTAACACAAAAAGAGAGACTCTTATTTTCATTGTGGTCCTCTTTGTTGGTGGCATGACATAGAGAGCCTTTTAAAAATGCAATTAAATATATCACAGTAACACATTTATAAAACCGAAAATATTTATTATTATTGTTGTTTGTGTGGTATTGTCTGACTTCAGACTACGAACAGCCTGATACCCACAAGCAGGAGACATACGAGCCAACCTACGAGTACTCCTCCATACTTCCGGTGAGTTACTGTATTATGCATGCCTGCTGTTCGTACCTCTAACCTGCCAATTTCAGACTCACTTTTTCTTGGCCCGAAATATGGAAATATGGACATATCAAGTCACTATTCTTATAGTGTTGTACATATATTCATTCCCTGAATAAGAAAACATATAGACCCTGATCAAACTGTGCACATGCGCAGGCTGGTTCGTGTCTTCAATGCTAATATAACCTTTCTCCTGATTGAAATGATTAACGCATCCATTAAGATTCTAGTTACTTTCAAGAGGCCAGTGATAAAGTAGCATTTCGCTGCGCCTCTTTTCAGGTAATTCTGCTGCGGTCCTGCAAATTTAGCTAATGGCCTTAAACAATGCTGTGTCAATTGGACCTCTCCGTTGAGTATCAATAGTGTCAAATATGTTCAAAATATTGGGGGGTGGGGATTCGAAACTGTGCATGCTAAATTTTATCTTAAATTTTCAATTCTCACTGTTTACGATTTCTACAGAATACCATTATAAACTCTTTGTAGAATTATTTACTTGTCATAACTTTGTAATATAAAGTTTCTTTATCTTCCATGTTCAGGGTCCGGCTGGGGCTACTGGTGAAACAGGGTCTCAAGGACCACAGGGTATTCAGGTAAGTTAGAACGTTCTGTCGGATAACCTGTAATCGACTTCATGTGTCTGAATTCGGCAATGACGTCATAAAATCATAATCTATTCTAGGGACGTATGTACCAATTTGAGCTGTTTGAAATTTATTACTAACGCTACAGCTGACTGAAGTAGAATATTGTGTAATATAATAACTTAAGTAGTGCTATAAGCATTAACTGCGGCTTCCTCGCATATCTGACAGACAGTACTATATATTGTGTCGCTTGAACAGCGACTTATTTTTACGATACTATGCGATGAGATTTGCGGTATTCATGACGTATGCGTTTTTGATGGTCCTGATTATTTAAATATTTTAGGGGCCTCGTGGACCTGACGGAGAGCACGGTGTTCCAGGACCCCCGGGCAATGTCGGACAAACACTAATGGTAAGCCATTTTTGATCTTGAAATATTTTATTTAATATTTTCTATAATAAGAGGTATACCTTCCACCAAAGCTCTCATTTGACCTAGTTTTTCTACTAATGAAATGTTTTGTGTTTAAAAAAAAAAAAACGCGGATTGTAAAATGCAGCGGAACAATCCAATAAATTATTTCAATTGTTGGTTAGTTTTCTTATTTCAAAAGCGAGTAACAAACATTGATAACGAAACTAATAATGGTTAGTTACCTTATTTTAGACAAATACTTGAAAATCTTTTCCATAATCGTCGTTAATTGTCGAATACTTCTCGACGTAATTTTGAAATATACCCGGCCATTGCTTTTATAAAATGAGTTCACATTTATACAAAACGTCATAAATGAACAGAAATTAAAGGTATAAAGCTTGACCAAACACAAAATCCACAAGGAATAAAATGATTGCACATTAATTGTAATGCTTCCTAACATTGTTTTGCAGTCTGCAGATCAGGCGTACCAAAACTATTATCAGGCGATGTACGGTCAGAAAGCCGGTGGCTACGCCATGGGACCACAATATATGACTGCCAATGTCGTAAGTATAAGTAAAGATACACAAAATCCGTAAAATTTAAACTTTACAAATCTGAATTAGTCTATTTTATTTTGCTACCAGGCATTTAATGATAATGATTATTTGAATGCTCGTCAATGTTTTCCAAAGGTTCTTTGCAGATTCCATCATTCTTCTAATTATCGCTCCTTCAATAAGGAACCCCCTACTTCTATTTTGCTGAAGTAACAATGGTTTGTCAAGTTTTGACTTGGGAGCAGCTTATTGCAATCGTCGGCCTTAATCGAATACAAATCATCACCTTTTGTGAATTGCAAAACGTCCTCCGAGGAAACTAATTGAAATACGTAAATAATGTATATTATTTAATTATGTATACTGAAGTATGGATACGCATGATTATACAGGGACCTCAAGGACCTCGCGGCCCCTCCGGACTTCCGGGCCCAGCGGGACAACAGGGATTACAGGGAAACAGAGGATCCCCAGGAGAGCCAGGGCCACCGGTAATCATATGTTATGTTATCATTCGCCTATGTTTGAAAACTAAGTTGTTTTTATTCCGGCCCCTTCAAAAGCTGTTAAAATTGGAGTTTGTTATGCACCCTTTTACGATTTGCAATTACTATCTAAGAAAACGTAAATAAGCAGTCCAAGAATATAATTATGTAATTTCACACAACCTGTCTGCTTTCTGAAATGTTTTCTACAACTAATATGAAATGTTATTATAGGGATCTCCCGGTTCAAGTGGCATACCTGGACCCCCGGGCATTTCCGGACCTGATGGCTCGCCAGGTCGTAACGGACCTCCAGGCGCTCGTGGACCACAGGGAAATAAGGTATACATTCACTCAATTCCCTCAATGCCGTTAATAATATGTTAAGAATAAACCATATGCCCGTAAAATACAGATAATTAAATAACACCGGGTTACAAGAGCACAGTAGGGTTGAATTAACCCCTGTGAATCTGTAAATATGTAAAGATGTTTTACACTCATTGTAATGATGTTTGTTACAGGGGCCGGGCGGACCGCCTGGTATGCCGGGTATCCCAGGAATGAAGGGACATCGAGGGTTCCGCGGAATGCCAGGCCCACCCGGAGACCAGGGTCAATCCGGAGAAAAGGTAAACTGTTTATCATTGCTAGTTTTTTGTAGGGATTTAATACTTCAGTTTTTTTTCGTTCACTTTCATCTGTTAATATACTTTTAAGTGATTCTTTATTGTGTTGTTGTTGCTTTTGTTTCTTAACTAAAATCTTATTGTTCGAGCTATCTGATTGAACAGATAACAAAATCACTTGATTGAGATTTGTTTTCTAAGGAAAAAAATTAATTTCAGGGTCCTGACGGACCAAGAGGACCTAATGGTCGCCCTGGGTTACAAGGAGCACGCGGTATCCAAGGTGATCGCGGACAAGATGGCTCTCTCGGACCACAGGTAATTCATTTCATGCTTGTTTTTATTGGTTGCTTGGTATGACCATGCAAGGGAGGGCAATCTTTCAAGAGTGTTCAAGAACCATTAGTCAGTTTAATATCCCCAACGCAGAATATTCTTAAGTCTTGCTTAAACTCATCCGAGGAATCTGTTCGCTATATCATGCAAAAAGCGACTCTAGGATTTAATCAAAAAGTGAAAACGTTATAAGCTTCAACTTGCTTTGTGTATTTAGGTTCCGCCATAAGCATCACTGTAAATAATGCTATTCCACAAATTGTTTACATCTCAGTACAACAGACTATAACCGGTACTAGTTTTGTCTTTATATCAGTTTCCAAAATGACCGGGTTCGATGGGAAAAAACTCTTACAAGGTATCATATTCTGCCATTTTAGATTCGTTATACTGGCAACGAAAATAGTATTACAGAAATGAAAACCAGCTAGATGAAGGGCATACTATATTACTTATCGTTTATTTCAGGGGTTACGAGGAGTGGACGGATTACCCGGACAGCCCGGTCCCCCAGGTAACGTTGGCAACATGGGTTCACCAGGATATCCCGGCATGCCAGGATTAAAGGTAAGTGTAGTTCATTCATATGTAGGTGCATTACATAAATATCATATACTAGACATTCACTGTCTCCTCTTATTGTCCTAATCGATTGGTAAAATAGAGGAGCGCAAGGCTCTTGTATCAATAATTAAGTTTTATTTTCACTAGATTTTCAGCTCCCTTACAGTTAATAAAATGTATAAAAGGTGCTCACCAACGAAATACATTTTCACAAATATTATGTGACATTTTGTTCAGCTTGTCATATTGGCGCCTGCCTTTAAAATGTTTTTACCTTGTCTTATGGAGGCTTCATTTGTGTATATAAAGACTTTTGTCTCCCATATAGGGCGAAGCCGGAGCTTCGGGGCCAAAGGGAGCACGTGGACCACAGGGTCCTCGCGGCGAGAACGGCGTCCCGGGACCAGCAGGGGAACCAGGCCGACAAGGACCTACTGGCAGAGATGGCTCGGATGGGGAAAAGGGATCTTCTGTAAGGCCTATTTTTGATAGATAAAGCTCGCGACATCCGCAATTTGCCCTCGCTCTTTTTAAAGGGAGTTCATTTTATCACACAAAGCGATCTAGTTCGCACCAAAAAGTACTATGTTTGTAAATAATTTCATTGTTCACTGGATTAATTATACCCCCACAAACGAAGTTTGAGGGGGTATATAGGAGTGAGCTTGTCGGTCGGTCGGTCGGTCGGTCGGTCGGTCTATCGGTCGGTCGGTCGGTCGGATTCTTCGTTTCCAGATGATAACTCATGAAAGGCTTGACAGAATTAAATAATTTTTGGTACACAGGTATATCGTCATAAGATACAGGTCAAGTTCGATTTTGGGGCTGGTGGGATCAGTGTCAAGGTCACTGTTACTAAAAATAGAAAAATGGTTTCCGGATGATAACTCATGAAACACTTCACAGATTTAATCCTTGTTTGGTAAATAGATGTAACATCACAAGATACAGGTCAAGTTCGACTTTGGGGCTGGTGGGGTCAATGTCAAGGTCAGTATTACTAAAAATAGAAAAAGGGTTTCCAGATAATAACTCATGAAAAACTTCACAGATTAAATCCTTTTTTGGTACATATATGTAATATCAGAAGATACAGGTCGAGTTCGACTTTGGGGCCTGAGGGGTCAGTGTCAAGGTCACTGTAACTTAAAAAAGAAAAATTGTTTCTGGACTATAACTCATGAAATACTTCATAGATTTAATTATTTTTTGGGACACAGATGTAACATAACAAGATAAAGATTAGGTTTGACTTTGGGGCCTGTGGGTTCAAGGTCAAGGTCACTGTTATTTAAACTTCAAAACTTTGTTTCCACTCAGTAACTATAGCTTGGAATGAGATTCTTAAATGAAATTTGGTGTATTGATGGTTTTTGTGAAGATGACTTTTGGGATTCAAGGCCTGTGGGGTCAAGGTCACTGTTACTAAAAATAGAAAATAAACTGTATGCTCAATAACTTTGGTTCAGAATGAGATATTGTGATGAAAATTGCTATATAGGTAGTGTCTGTGAAGACGAAACTTGGTATTGAAATTGGGCCTGATGGGGTCAAGGTCACTGTTACTAAAAATAGAAAAAATGGTTTCTGGATGATTTCTCATAAACAATGTTTGGCACACAGTTCTTAGATAAAAGTTAGATAAAGGCCACTGTTACTAACATATTTAAACCATTTCTGCTCAATAAATTTAGAAGGAATGAGATATTGTGATGAAACTTGCTGAATATGTGGCTACTGTGAAGACGACACTTTGGATTGAAAGTGGGGCACATTATGCCATTGATTCGAAGCATTCCCAGTTCAATTATCAAGCATACATGTGGGGGTATTTAATCACTTTCAGTGATAATTCTAGTTGTTTCTGTGATGGTATGATTATTATTACTATTATTATTACTATTATTATTATTATTATTATTATTATTATTATTATTATTATTATTATTATAAAGAATAAGAAGAGAGCTTCACATTTATATATAAAGTTTGGACATGTACTTTGAATGTCATATTTATTGAGTTTATGTAACTAAAACTCCTATGTCGACTTCCAGCTCACCATTCTCACCATTGAATCTCCCGTTTTTTTAAATATGTTTGTCATATTAAGCTGATGGTAAATTTAATGTAATTGCTGTTTCCCCTAGGGCGACGTCGGACATGCCGGACCACCAGGTTTCCCCGGCCCACGCGGTCCTCCAGGAGTGGATGGCAGCCCAGGATCCACCGGTCCTAAGGGACACCCAGTTAGTAATGCTTGAGCATAGTATGCAGTCATTACTGTCAGAACATTTACACTTACTAGTATTGGGACATGTTTACCTTGTTTGTACTGTACACTGTGAGCAAATATTCAATCCAAATATTTACGGTGTAGATGATGTAGAGAGCCATGGTGATCTATGCTGACAAAAAAGTTGATTCATCTAAGTACACATATCAGATCTAAGTACACATATCAGACATGCATCTCTGACAGATCTGAGATCTGACTTTTAAGGGCATATCTTTTCTGAGAAATAGATTTAAGTCAGTAGGGGTCGTTGTCTTTAAACACAAACTTTGTTAAACTAAAACGCATCAACTTGCTACCTTTTTACGTAAGCAGTTGGGGCCGTTGTCTTTAAACACAAACATTGTTAAACTAAAACGCACCATTTTGCTTTGCTACGTTTTACGTATGCACTATACATGTTAACAAACCTTGTCTGGTTAAGAGGATATATACTGAACAAAAATAAAAAGTATCTACTTTTTATGCTTATATTCTCATTAACATATTTTCATTTAATCAGGAGCGCTTGGGATAATGCTTTGTTAGTTAATCTCAGTTGTTTTTAAATTAAATTATTCATGACTAAAAACTTCCAAACCAAGACCTGAGGAACTGTCAATCGAATAACAATTAATCATGGATTACAAAACACTACATATTCAATTAAAAGGGAGGTAATTGGAAATGGTTGGAATTTCTAGCGTTGTTTATCGAGGACCAGTTGTGTTATTGGTGAATATTTTGTGATTTTATTGATCATAAGACGTAGAGAAAATGATTTAATTCAAATAAATGTGAATATTTCAAAGAATCACTGACATTTTACTGAAACCTTTATTATAACAAAGGGAAAGATAACTAAGTTGTGGCTGCAGATTTTCAAGAATACTTTATCCCTTTGCAATGATAACAGAAAAGCAAATGTGTACAAATATAAAATTTTGAGTTTTCGTTTTCAGATTTTACAAAATTTAAAATAGGAAAGTGGATACTTTTTATTTTTGTTGAGTATATAAGGAAATCAAGAAAATAAAAATAACGTAAGTTTAAAGCTTTATTTTGGGCAATGTCTGATATAAATACCGATAACGCAATGCTAAAGTGTCTGATACTGTAGGGTCAACCAGGAGAACCCGGACATAAAGGATCAGCCGGAGTGAAGGGAGCCCCAGGTATTAATGGAGAGAGAGGCGCACCCGGACCTCCTGGACCAGAAGGCAAAAGGGTAGGTGACTTCTAATACGTCATTCAATAATGCTTTATATTTAAAGAACAATTGTTTCCTATAATGTTTATAAAATTTATGATTACTACTTATTTTTTTTTACTAATACCATGAAAAAAATTCAACCGCACACGTGTGCTTAAAAGAAAAACCGAGTTACAATAGAAATGACTATTTGATTTAAATTTCAGGGTGAGACAGGCTCCCCAGGGGGTCAGGGTCAACCCGGAGTTCCCGGAGAAAGGGTGAGTAGAAGAGCTATGATATAGTTTCTAGTATCTTATATGCCCCTATATACCGTAGATCCAAACACACTAACATAAGACAATACGCAATATATATTGTGATTACTTGAATGTAAAACGTGGTTCTTTTTTTTTTTTGCTTTTTCGTATGGTTTCTTTACAAATAAATAAAATATTCATTCCAGTTCAAAAATATGGTAATAACCAGCTGTATTAATTACAGAATTTTAAGTGATATTTATTTTACAGGGCACGCCCGGTAACCGTGGTTTACCTGGCCCTATGGGGGATGCGGGTCCGAGCGGTGATCCAGGAGAGCCCGGACCTCGCGGTCTGCGAGGATCTGAGGGAAGCACTGTAAGTCTTTAGGAATTGCTAAAAAATTATTCACAATTTAACCAAATACACGATATACTGTTTATAGTAGTAATGAGACAGATTTTTGCAGGTGTTGCACACTTTGCTTGCATTTTATAGAAACGTCATTCGGGGACATTTGTCTCACGTTCATGTAATGTCCTTTGTTGTATAAAGAGATGAAAAATGATGTTTTAAATTAACATTCTTAAGATTAACTCGCTTCGTTTATGTTTTTTTGGGAAGTATGCATACATTAGCAGTAACGGAGAGTGTTCATATGTGCAAAGAGACCTTTGTTTTACTGATTTCATTGGGGTTATCCGAAGAAATATGACAGCTGTTTAAGTGTGCTTTTTTGCAACATTAGATTGTCTTACTATTCTGTCAAAAAATCCCCATTAAATATATGTTTATGCTTCAGGGCAGCCCCGGACGACCCGGTCCCCAAGGATCAGTTGGAAACAGGGTAAGTGTTTTACAGTCAGTTTCTCGTCGTCTATAAAATGTTGTTTTCTTTAATAATTTATTACAAGTCAAACTCTGGATTGTGTTCATTTTTGAGGTAACTGTTAGCATGTTTACCATTATATTATATCAGTTGTTTAACGCCGAATACGTATTTCAACAGAATTTAGTATTTGAACCCTTTACCCAATATACACGGGTTTATCGCAGGGCCAACCAGTGTAGATCGAGATAAGCCGGCGCATCCCTGCCGTCTGATCGGGATCTAAACTGGTCAGTAACAAACAAATGAATCTAAAAGCGAACATTGTAGATCCTGAGCAGACGACATGGATGTGTCAGCTGATCTGGGCCTACACTGTTCGCCATAGATAACGTTCGAACTCCATGAAGTAAGGCATAACCTAGCCGTTTGTATTACTTAAACTGCTGTATATTTTTACTTACTGTAACGTTGCCCAATATCAATTTCAGGGTGCTCCTGGTCCCAGCGGGCGTGACGGAAATGAGGGCAGATCAGGACCTCCGGTACGACGACCATTAACCATCATGTTCTAATAATCTCCTTTAATATCTTATTTTTAAAGTTTTTCATATAAAACGTGTCTTTTCTCCTACCGCTTTCATGATTTTACTGTTGAAATCGTAATCTTTAAAAAAGGAAAACTGTGTTGCTCATCTGAAAAAAATGAAATCAAACATAGCTTCAAAATCAGTAAACAAACAATATTTAATTCCTCAATAGGGACCACCTGGAAACGACGGGCGTGCTGGAGAAATGGGTGCACCAGGTATTCAAGGACCCCCCGGGTTGGTTGGGGCTACCGGTAACCCAGGTGAACGAGTAAGTGTTTTCTTCATCTTCATTAACTACTATTCTATTCGTGACTTTTTATTTGGTTTATTTATTACCGCCATTTTTTTAAATATGGTCCATTTCGGTCCAAAAGTCCCGACAAGAATTACTGACGAACACATACTCCGTAAAATGTGTAATAGAACTCAGTACTTCAGTAACCTAAGTTCGATTCAAAACATTTTCAAGTTCGTTTTTCTTTCAAAGTTTGAAGAAAAAGATAAAATGACACAAAGCCGAGCATTCAAATAAAACTATTTACACTATGACATCGGGAATTTTTAAAGTGTATGAAACTATTAAATAGCAAAATTCCAGCCATGCATTTGGTAGTGAAAAAAAGACATAGACCGTTTAAATTTTAGGGCTCTCCGGGACGTGATGGCTCAACTGGTCCAATAGGACAACCCGGACCTGCCGGAGACAGCGGACCTCCCGGCCCTCAAGGTCTGCCAGGGGCTCCAGGACCACAGGTAATGGCGCTCACTAATTTATTATAAATCTTAAACTAGAGACAATCGGATTTCAGATGCTCGAGATTAGAGACTGGTCTTCAAATTAGTTTTATGATAGTTGGACATGACCTGTTTCTGAAAAAATCTTTCCAATGTATAAGATGTGCCGGCCAAAATACTTATATATTTTGAATAATATAAACTAAAAACGAGCATGACAACATAGACAAGACAAAGAAATATTATTATATGATTATTCTGAAATCCTGAATTTGTAATTATTATTCAACGAAAAGCGTTTGAGAATCATGAATTCTTTTTTAGGGCATCCAAGGTGAACGAGGACCGGAAGGAAACATTGGACCACCAGGATTCCAGGTAAACATAAACAATTAATTTAATGTATTATGAATGTAAGGTCATCGTAGTACGCAATTCTAGCATAATTTAATTCATTGCCATCCTTCTGCCAGTCAATTAATGAAAAAAAAAGAATAACTCTGTGCCCTCGATTTTCAATTTTTATGCCCTTCAAAACATAATTATCATGGTTGTTTACACCGCCGATAGCAAACGGCTTACGTTTCATATAGACTTTTTTTCTAAATCGCGCACACATAAAAAGCATTTTATAAATAAGTTTTACAATTCTTCCTACATCCCTACGTGGTATTATTTTCAGGGACCACCAGGCATGCAAGGACCTCCCGGAGAGGTTGGCAAATCAGGAGAACCAGGACGGAGCGGCGAACCGGGCAGGCCGGGGCGACCTGGACCACCGGTAAGTTGTGAAGCAACAAACATAAGCCCTCTTTTTTGAGACGATAATATTTTCTTACAAACGTTACCTAAACGGAATGCTTAATACAACAGTTAAAAAAGCTATAATGAGCATGATTTAAATTGAACATGTTTTATTAAATATACCTCTTTTTAAAGTTATATAATTATGATATGAATTATATTATTTAAGGGAGAACGTGGTTACCCAGGAGAACAGGGACCGCCCGGATCCGTAGGTGAGCCCGGAGAAGTTGGTCAAGTGGGACCTCCAGGTCGAGACGGTGACAGGGTAACAATCATGTTATAATTTATTTGCTTTTTGCATCATTTAAACTAAATTGCATTTAAAGTCCATTTTATTAACGTTTAGTTGTTGTTAGAGTTCAATTATGGGTAAATATAATGTTTTAAGGCTATAAAAGAGACAGGAAAATAGAAGTTTGACGGCGACTAGCCTGCGTCAATTCTTTGCTTTTGTTGATGTTTAAGTTGCCTTGCATTTTGCCTTTATAGTATAACATTTCTTGCATACAAAGGGCTGTCTGGAAAGTTGTCTGATTCAAACTTCGAGTTAAATATACCACTAATCTGCGAGTAACCTTCAGCAGCGGATACACGTTGTATCGGAACTCCAGCTCGTGATTCGTCAGTTTAACGGCATGGCCCAACCAATCAGATGTACTGATCACTAGTTTCAGTTCATGATCTTGTGGTTGGGAAACCGAAATGAAATTTGAGAGAATGAGGAAAACACATACATGTACATGTACAAAGTCATGTACATTATGTTTATTAAACGATTCCATGTACCCATTTGTATATTTTAGGGAGCCCCAGGTGTCCCCGGACCTAAAGGAGACATCGGATCAGCTGGCACTATCGTAAGTTGTCAACATATTTATCAATCAGCTGTTTGACAACAAAATAAAACTGTTTAACAAAAGAACTTGGGTTAGTGCTTCACTAATAGAATAAGGGTGAAAATGAACTTAGAAATTCACCGAATACAGCTAATTATCAAAATATTGCAACCTCGGTTTAATTGACCCTGTTCGTTGGCAGTAGGAAATGCGTATTTCTGTCCACGCCGCCTAGCTCCCTGTTGAGCGCAACTCAATATTTACACAGAAATAGCCTATGTATCGTGCTCAATGGCCTTCAATGGGCCGACAACTGTCACTGATTGATGAACAGGGAGACATACAGCAGCCAAACGGCACGCACGGCGCTAATCGAATATTTAAAAACGGAAACGAAACTGAAAGCCACGGTATGGTCACACGATCATGTTTTGTAATATATGGACACAAAAATGTCGACATTAATTCTAGGTATTGATTTATATATATGTCTATAGACAGCATTCACATACTCTACCAGACTAATCAGAACAGATAAAAATATGATTGAGTTTGTCATGAAATGTTTAATGCTGAATTATTACCACGAAGTACAACTCCCGGTAACATTGTTAACTGCTTGATTTCAGGGATCACCGGGACCCCGAGGACCAACAGGTCCACCAGGCGGAAAGGGAGAAGGTGTAAGTAATTTATAAGATGTAAACTTCTGAAAAAATATTATGTGTATCCCATGTGTATGTAAAACCGTTCATGTTTTAGGCGTTCATCTCTTTTAAATAGATTTTTTAAACAAATCTATGAGAGCCATTATGAGGATGATGGTGATGATGATGATGTTGTTGATGATGAAGATGATGATGACTTAAGTGAATAAATAAGCACAGAACTACATTTTAAGCAACAGTAACGTAATTAACGTCATCGCCTTTCAAGGAATCTTATCTGCTTGAGAAATTGAGTGACCAATGTTACTATCAATCAAATGTAAGCTGTTATCTTTATCTAAAACATTCAGGGTGATCCTGGACCTCCTGGAGAGGACGGACAGCCAGGCAGACCAGGGCCACCTGGTACTGTCGGACAACCTGGACCCCCAGGACCACCCGGTGAAGCTCCGCCAAAGGGCGAAAAGGGAGACGCTGGACCTAGAGGAGAACCTGGCGCTCCGGGAGAAGCGGGGCCCAGAGGAGCTAACGGGCCCCAAGGAGAGGAAGGACCCCCTGGAGCTGGCGTAAGTATCGTCATATAATCTGGTTAAAAGATAGTCACAGAAACCGGTTGATGTATAGTCATAGAAACCGGTTGATGTATAGTCACAGAAACTGGTTAAAGTATAGTCACAGAAACTTCTTAAAGTATAGTCATAGAAAATGGTTGAAAAAAATGCAAACAAGAAACCAGATTAAAAACAGGTGTAATAGTAAAAGCAGAGGAATAAAATAAATAGAACAACTGAATAAAGTACATTCGATTACATCTGACAGTTTTCCGCGTTTGAAGAACTGAGAAGTTGTGTCATCTTCATGCAGAGCTAGATGCGTGATAGTTTATGATTTACACAAGGTATAAACCTTACCAAGTATGAAGTCTAACGTTGATTTTATGTTTTCCAATTAGGGAACCCCTGGTAACCCCGGAGGAAAGGGACCAGACGGAGCACCGGGTGAGAAAGGCGAGCAGGGTCTTCAGGGCGAACCCGGAGAGTCAGGAAAACCAGGAAACATCGTAAGTAGATTGGTTGGACTTTTTCAATTCTATGTTCTAGACCACATGAGTATAAAACTAAGATCAGAAACCAGATTTAGATCTGAAGCTTTCCATTGATCGGTTCTAAGACTTTGCTCAATTTCAACCAATAAAATTTCTGAGATCTTAGATTGGTTTCCATTCAAAGTTTATAACCTTTTGACTTATGTACATGTCATCAAATCATATTTATATGTTTGTTTGGTCTCAATTACTTGAATTCATTAAATATTATTGACACTTTTACTCTCAGGGATCACGTGGTGTTCGCGGAGCTAAAGGCTCCCGTGGTGATCGTGGTAGCCAGGGATTGCCAGGCCAAACCGGAGCAGTTGGGCGTCCTGGACCACAGGGTAATCCCGGAAAACAAGGTCCTTTGGGACCACCAGGAGTGACTGGCGAGGACGGGATCAAGGGTACTCGTGGACCGACCGGATCAATGGGACAGCAAGGCGATGATGGGGTTCCTGGACTGCCTGGTCTGCCAGGTCAGAAAGGTTCTCAGGGAGAGGTCGGAGGCTCGGTAAGAAAATATTGTTTGTTTTCGACAACTGAAAAATATTTTATTTTCACGGACATTAAATTTCAGGATTTCCACACAGTTTTGTTCATACGCGACTGTATCGGACATTATCAATCCAGCAGCAATGAAATCCTTAAAAAATAATCGCCTAATAATGGAAATAGCTACAAGTTCACAGAATTTGCATGTTTATTGTTATATCAGATTATTGTTAATATTGTTTGATACTTTTTGACTGTAATATAATTCGGCAAACCAAATGATCTTGGTTCATTTTCAGGGACCTCCTGGACCGATGGGTCCACCGGGTCGACAGGGAGACCAGGGTGAGCCAGGCATGCCCGGTGTGATGGGAGAGACAGGGCCTATGGGAGGACCCGGAAATAGGGTAAGCTTGATCAGCAATCTACATTCATTTTTAAAAGTATCATCTTTGTTTAACGAAGATAGGATAAAATCATACCATTGTTTAAGATATCTCGATACCTTTTGACTGTAAAATATAAAAAATATGTAAATTGTCCGATCATTTTTACCGTCAAAGGTATCGAGCCACCTTAAATCCTATAAGTTAAAAATGATTACCATTTTTGACATTAAATATGGTAAAAATCATAGAATTGTTAACGCGCGATAGTGTAAAAAATACAGCTTTTGATATCGAGAGACACTTTAAATAAAATGATAGCCATTGTTATCAGGAGATGGGGGGGGGGGGTGAAAATCATAGCTGATGGAACCATGAAATAGGAGAAAATCACAAATGGGAGTTAAGTCACTGGCATTACAGTCGGGAGATAGAGTAAATAATAGCATTGTTAACTGTAGGTAAGTGAAAACATCATAGCCTTCGTACATGGAAGATATGTTACAACTGAGAGCATTATTCATGTTTGAAGGCCAGAGCAATCCCTGACAGGGGTGCCCCGCGAAAGAGTAAAACTTGTAGCCATAATTTACGGATTACCACTTTAAGCTAAAGGAAAACATTTAACCATTGAGATAATGCTGACATATTAAATCCTTTTTACAGAGAAGAAATATTATAGACAAGGTGTTTTCAGTCTGGTCAAAATGCGCCATGTCAAGACTGTTGCCGAAATGTAGTACTACGGCTTCTTGATTTAACCCTTATTTTCATTGTTACTTTAGGGACAACAAGGAGAACCCGGCCGTCCAGGAGATGATGGAACACCAGGTGTACAAGGACCACCCGGACCCCCAGGAAACGATGGGCCCCTAGGTTCTCCAGGAGACCCCGTAAGATATTTTCTTTAACTTAATAAAAATGCAATGACATTCTTTTTTCAACACTTCCATTAATATTCCATTTTTATTGTCCATCCGCTGGTCTCAATTTAAATAGATGGAAAAGAAAGTTTGAAAGACACCTGACACGAAACATATGGAAAATGTGGCAGGCGCGGGTTGATTGAGCCTGTTCATGAAAGTAATGGAAATACATAATACTGTACACGCCGCCTAGCCCCAGGTTGAGCGCAAACTTAGTATTTCACAATTATAAATGTCGTGCTCAATGGCCTTCAAAGAGCGTTAATTGATAACAACACTAATTTAATGTACGGGAAGACGTTTAACGGCCGTCACTTGGCACAATTCTTTGATAATTAAATAGATGGATCAGAAACCTTGAAAGCCACCGAACACGGCAAATATTAAATTTCAAAAGCTTGCAGCAATATAGCAATATAAAAAAACGTAGTTATTCCTGATAGAATTTTAAGTAAACAAAGAACCGATTTTTATCCTGCAACAACGTGTTATCGTAATACTGGCATGATTTGTTATGTTAGGGACCCCCAGGACATGACGGACTTGCTGGTTTGGCCGGACCCCGCGGCGACCGTGGTATGTCAGGAGACACAGGACCTCCAGGACCCGCGGGAGCAACAGGCTTTATGGTAGGCGTAATATAAACATAATCTACTTCTGGATCGATGTTTGTGTTCTTGTTTTCCTAGATCTAAACAGTGTTTCTGGGTGTTCGTTCGATCAGATTTTGCCCTTAGGAATTATGTGCCTACCATTGTCATTGCTAATTGATGTCAGACTTTTATTTTGTTTCAAAATCTCTTAGCAACTAGTTGTCTTCTCTAATAACCTTTCTGATAAATAATTTTTTGAGTAAATTCATTCCCTATAATGTATTTGATTTCGTGTTTTTATATTTCTGAAGTGCAGAACGAGATCATGATATATACAACCAGCATCTCAGTGATAGCTCTGGTAAATGCTTCGGCCCCTCAAAGCTGCGTGTTGAAGCATGTCGAAATGATAATACATTACAAAGTACCGGGTAAATATGGTTCGAATGCTGACCTTATAAGTGAATATTACTTTACGGTAGATATGAAATACAGTTGTTTTTTGTTATTTCAGGGACCTGCTGGACCAACCGGAATACCGGGACCAAACGGACCACGTGGCGAGCGGGTATGTCGATTTTCGTTTCATTAGGTCTTGTTATTTTAAGGTTTCATATTTTCGCTTTTTTATATGATCAACTTTTCCGTTTTGAATATTATATCTTTGGGTATGCCTGAGGAATTAATGACAGAGTCCAAGATTAAAAATAATTTAGGCTAGTCAACTATGAAAACTACTAGTATAATCATTCAGTACAAATACTGTAAGTGATGTCCAGACAGGAAGGTGAGTAACTAATGTTGGCTAAACTTGTTACTCAGCATATTTGCTCGAATTTCTTCACATATGCACAATTATTGCTTGTTAAAATTAGTTACGTGTTATTTTTATTTATTGTATCATTGAAAGCAATACAGGAAAGTAAAAGTACGTACTGTCTATCTTGCTAAACATTTTTCAAACTTGGAATTATCTTTTGAATTGAGAATGTTTACATTATTTTGTGTATTTTAGGGAGAACTGGGCCCTGACGGCACAGCTGGAGCTTCCGGCCCCAGAGGACCCCCAGTAAGATATAATTATCATAACACTTTCTGAAATACTGTGTTAGTTTCGTTTACATGATACCACCATACTTTCATGCTCTGTCAGAATTATTATTTTCAAGACAGATGTTTAAAATTGATGGTTGCCTATGGAACAGATAAAAAACACAATAAAGCTTATGAGAAAAGCTATTGCGTCATGTGCTCGTTATCAATTTTCAGTATTCAACAACTTTTTTTTGTGTTTAGTTTGCGTCCACAAAGCATTAAGGCGATTGCATTTTGCTTGTCTACGGGTATAATTCGTTAAAAGCCATCATTGAGTAAAATGTTATCAACTATATTTTAGGGTCCACAAGGTGTTGAAGGTTTGCCGGGAGAGTCTGGTGACGAGGGAGCTACGGCAAGTTGTTTCATATTCCTATATAATACTTGTTTGTAACTTGTACCCTCCATAGAAGGTTTTTCTTAACAAAGTTCCAGGTTCCTTTTTTATAACGGATCGCTATAAGTACTAGTAATCACCCAACTTGGTTAGGCCTATCATTACAAATAAAAGTATTGTTGGTAAAGAGTTCCTTCTAAATTCAAGTAATGAATGTGACATTGTAAAGTAAGTTACATTGCATTGCTGTTAAACTACTTTCTAGATTATTCGAAATTTTGAATAATATCTTGCTGTTTCAATCTAACGACCTTTGTATTCCAATGTTAAACATAAAGTTTCAATTCAAACTTCTACTAGTCATTATTTCTAACCTATTGGACAATCTGAATACTATTGCGACTAGAAATGTTTGTCACGTATGACAAGTTTCGGTTTAGCAAACATATTTTTCATATTAAAATATACAAGACTATGTAAGAAATTCTACAAATATTTCTGATGGGAAGCAATGTTTTGAGCAATGTATGTGATTGTTAAACATAATTTGCTTTTGCATTGCATTGATGTACAATAGAGCGAAATAAAATGGATTATCCCAGTAATAAAATGGATTATCCCAAAACAAAAAAGTATGTCAGACCACAAAAAGAATGGCTTGTAATAGATATACTATTATATTTTTATTAGGGAGACAAGGGAGACCCGGGTCTGATTGGTTTGATGGGACTGCCCGGACCGGAGGGTCCACATGGAGATGACGGAATTCCGGGACCACCTGGGCCACAGGGTCAACGGGTAATATGTCCACGCAAATTTTAATAGCGGAATGATAATTGGATAAAGTTGAAGATTCGGTTAAATACTTAAATAAAAGAAAACTACAGAGAAATTGATGGACAAACGGAGTGTATCTATTATTCGAATATAGTTGATTTCAGATATTAACAACAAAAATCATTTAGATACAGCATAATTATTGAATGATGAACAAATGAAATATCAATACATATTGTATCAGTACATTTAAAATGTTCCTGTACGAGTATAATTGTGGTTTGGGTGAACTTTTTGCTTACAGGGACCAGAAGGAACTCGCGGACCAGCTGGTAATGATGGTTCAGCCGGAGTGCCCGGGCCACCAGGAGCACCAGTAAGTGTTGCACTGTGGAACAATCTCGCAGCTACCGGTCATCCGTTGGTTTTTTCAGCCTAAAAATGAAGAAATCGAGCACTCTTGTCCTCCGAAAATAATATTGTAGACATCCTCGTGGTTAAAACGATACCATTTACTTCAAATTTATTGATAATTATTTTAATTTCTTTGGTAAGAGTTTGTCTACAAATGCCATCATGTGACTTTAAATAATTTTATGATTAGCGACTTGGGAACACATGAAGACAAAACCCGGTATATGGATTGCTTGTTGTTGCTAATGGATAAATTAGGGCGTTGGAACAACATTCAAACTTATTTAGAAACGAGAGGTTTGACTTGAATGCAAATGAAATGAATAATGCGGACACCAGAATCTGAAGTGAATGATTATATATTGTGATTAATATAAAAATGGCTTGAAGCAATTAATTATGGCCCAAGATCATAAAAATATGATTAGAGACCAGTCTTAAATCTCACGCATCTAATTGGCTGAAATGGAGACCAAATCAGATGATTGAGATGACTCGAGACTGGTCTCCAGATTTAGTTTTATGATCTTGGGCATATATTTGTCGCACTCATCAATTTATGAATATTATATAATGTGTTATTGTTGATTAGGGCCGTCGCGGACCCGAGGGTGAGGATGGTCGACCAGGATCCCCTGGCCCACAAGGACCACCAGGGCAACAAGGATCTCCCGGACAGCCAATGTACGCTAGCGCTTTGGGGGCCATGTTTGGGGCCACAGCTTACAAGGGCAACACGTATATGGTAAAACTGTTTATATATTGAAAGAAGAAAACTAATATTACAACCTAACGTAGCTCGATTCATTTACTTTGGGCAAAAGTTTATATTTTAATCAAAATGGAACTAAACGTACGTTTGCTTTAAAAGTGAAAACATTTTGCAATGAAGTAGAGTCTTAATATAAGTATTGCGTGTAACAAAGTTCACAATCGCAAGAATTTTATAAGATCTACGTTAACCGCAAACTACATCGTTCCACAATAAAGAGCTTTAATTTGAAACATAAATACTGTAAAAGTCTAAAAACTAGTTTTAAACTGTAGGCTCTTGACGAAGTTACCACCTCATTGCAGTCCAAAGCATAACGGGCATGACTGTATTATTTTATATTTCCTTCTTTTCAGGCTGACAGCGGAGCTAGCGATGAACCAGCAGAAGTAAGATCAGGAGACTAGTCTCAAATATCAAGAATCTGATTTGTATCCATTTCAGACAATCAGATGCTTGCGACTTGAGACTAGTCTCTAGATTAACATAAAGACATTTTAAATTAAAGCTTCTCAACATTTCCATTGCATTCTGACCTTGGCTGAAGGTTATAAAGCTGAGTTTGAAAACCAGTCTCAAATCTCAAGCATCTGATTGGCTGAAATGGCGACTGGTCGCCATTTTAGCCAATCAGATGCTTGAGATTTGAGACTGGTTTCCATGCTCAGTTTTATAACCTTGGGCACTTGTGTTATATTAAAAAATAAATAATAAGAAATGTGTCACTACCTTGTGAATTTAAATAAAAGTTTCATCTGTTGTTAACGACAAATCATTTAGTTAACGTTTTAAAGCATAAATACATAGAGGTAATTATATAGCATACATTGTATTAAATTAATAGTAACTATTTAGCGTACATATATTCAGATTAGTATGAATCAGAATGCAATAAGGAACGGTAAGCGATTGAGACCGTACCAAAACTGTATGATGCTATGTTATTGTTTTCTAGGACAAGCAGGCGATGGCAGTGCTGAGTGATGTGGACAAGAAGCTTCAGAAGATCAAGGCACCGACCGGGGAGGCTGACGCCCCGTCCATGTCCTGTCATGACTACAAGGTCCACAATGAGGAGGACGGCATGGACAAGAGTAAGTTCGCTCCTTCAGATCTACTGTCCTGAAGATTGTTATAAACTTGAGATTGGACACCAGTCTCAAATATCAGTCGCCATTTCGGCCAATCGGCTGCTTGAGATTTGTGACTGGTTTCCATTTTCAGTTTTATAATCTGGGGAACAGGAGTCTTTTCGTTGTTTTGTTTTGATAATTCCAAGTTTAAAGTTCTCACACAGAATCTGGATCGTGATATATCGTGGCCGAATATGAGAGTTATGTTAAACAATTAGCCGACGATGAATTAGTCAAACCTGGCTATTCATTCGCTGCATTTTAATTGCATGTACGTAATAATGTTGGTATCCCACTATTTTCAGTACGAACGTCAAATTAAGTAGACATTTTAATATTTTTGTATGTTTTCGTTAACCGTTTACTCCATGGATATGGCTGCTATCACGTGTGCGACAAGTGTAGATCCAGATCCAGTCTGCGTATCCGTGCAGTCTGAACAGAACTGACACTCGTTGCTTTAAGATTTTATGGTATTTTCTGACTGGCAAGTGAACTATGTAGATCCTGATTAGACTGCGAGAAATTGTAGACTGTTCTAAATCTACATGGTAAAAGCCGTATTTGTGGACAAAAGGGTTTAATAAAAAGTTATAAGACTAGTTTCAAAGTCCAGTGACAACTTAGACTATCAGAATCCATCATATTGAGCATGGAGACTTGAGCAGGAGCGGTTTGTTGTTTCAGATATAAAAATCTGGATAGATCCTAACAGGGGCGATGACTCTGATAAGATTCAGGTATCCTGTGAATTCCGATCCAAGATTGCATGGACATGCATCTACCCTGCCAAGTACCAGGTATTTTCTTTTGCTTCTCACACAAATTACCAATAAAACTTCCTAAAAATGATTTAAGAGACAACCTGGTTGCGAGAATCGCTTAAGAATTATATTTGTTTTATCAATTTCGGGACTTACTGAGACTCATTAAAAGACAATAATTTCTGGACTAACTTAGACTCATAGTAAGACATATTAATTTCGGGACTAATACAGACTCATTATAAGACATACTAATTTTGGGACTAACTTAGACTCATTATAACATGTTAATTTCGGGACTAATTTGGACTCATTATAAGACATAATAATTTCGGGACGAATTTAGATTCGTTGCAAGACATATTAATTTCGGGACTAATTGAGACTCCATTTGTTATTCAGATTAGATTCCGCACTGTTCGCTATTCAGCAAACCGTTCTCTATAAACTATGATTGGACCAATCAAGTTATAAAGAAAACCTTATCTAGGCCAGAAATTTGGCGGATATAGGGTTATAAATTTAAGAGTCTCGATCTATAAATGAATATTCCAAATATCAATTTCTAAAAACTGATAAGACAATTACCAGTTGACAACGAAATTCAACCTATGCTCGAACATTAGTTGGAAGTCTCACAGTATGAAATTATGTTTACAGTACGCCCGAAGACGCTGGGTAACGGAACCGCTCTCCAAGCATACATGGTTCTCCGACATCCAGAAAGAACTGTACGGAGGTTTCAGCGTAAGATTTTTTGTTACATTAAACGTGCCATTAAAATAGTATACCCAAAGTTCTCTTTTTTAATTAACTGAAAAAAATGTATTAATTGTATGATTTTATTCAGTTATAGGTAATATTTTTATGCCCCCGCCATGAAATGGCGACGGGCATTAAGAGTTGCTCCTGTCCGTCCGTCCGTCCGCCGTCCGATATTCTCGTGAACGCAACTCCTCCTACACTACTGGTCGGAATTTAATGAAACTTGACCACAATGCTTGGCCTGATATGTAGTTGTGCATGAAGGTGGGGTTTCGCTCTTACATGTTCCGTTCAGAAGTTATGGCCCTTTGATACTTCCATTTACATTAGTTTTAATAGGAGTATATCTCGTGAACGCAACTCCTCCTACACTACTTGTGGGAATTTAATGAAACTTGACCACAATGCTTGGCCTGATATGTTGTTGTGCATAAAGGTGGGGTTTTGCTCTTACATGTTCCGTTCAGAAGTTATGGCCCTTTGATAATTCCATTTACATTAGTTTTAATAGGAATATATCTTGTGCACGCAACTCCTCCTACACCTCTGCTGGGAATTTGATGAAACTTTACCACAATGCTTGGCCTGATATGTTGTTGTGCAAAAAGGTGGGGTTTTGCTCTTACATGTTCTGTTCAGAAGTTATGGCCCTTTGATACTTCCATTTACATTAGTTTTAATAGGAATATATCTTGTTTCTTATATTTTGTGCATTTTGCCCATAACTTAAAAACTACTTGAGATACTGCCTTGAAACTTGAAATATATTTTCACCATCAAAATCTACATCATAACCAACAAGACCCATAACCATGCTTCCAATATTTTCAAATTATGCCCCTTTTTCACTTACATTTTGTGTTAAGAAAAATATACACTTTGCCCTTAACTTTGTTTGGAATGGAGGGATTTCAAAATAACTTGGCACAAATGTTCACCATGACAGGGCGATGTGTCACGTACCATGCCCATGCCTGTAGGTCAAAGGTCAAGGTCAGTGTTACTTAAAATAGAATTCTCTTGTCCGGGCTGTTACTTTGTTATGAATGAAGGGATTTCAAAATAACTTTGCACAAATGTTCACTATGACAAGGCAGTGTGTCCGCACAATACCCAAGCCTGAAGGTCCAAGGTCAAGGTCACTGTTACTAAAAATAGAATTTTCTTGTCCAGGCTGTAACTTCATTATAAATGGAGGGATTTCAAAATAACTTGACACAAATGTTCACCATGACAGGGCGGTGTATCGCGTACCATGCCCATGCCTGTAGGTCAAGGTCACTGTTACTAAAAATAGAATTCTTTTGTCCGGGCTGTAACTTTGTTAGGAATAGATTGATTTCAAAATAACTTGACACAAATGTTCATCATGACAAGATGGTGTGTCCCGCACCATGCCCATGCCTAGGTCCAAGGTCAAGGTCACTGTTACTAAAATAGAATTTTCTTGTCAGGGTTGTAACTACATTAGGAATATAGTAATTTCAAAATAACTTGGCAGAAATGTTCACCATGACAAGGTGTTGAGTTGTGTACCATGTCCATGCCTGTAGGTCCAAGGTCAAGGTCACTGTTACTAAAAATAGAATTTCCTTGTCCGGGCTATAACTTTGTTTTGAATGGAGGGTTTTCAAAATAACTTGGCACAAATGTTCACCATGACAAGGCGGTGAGTTGCGTACATTACCCATGCCTGAAAGTCCAAGGTCAAGGTCACAGTTACTAAAACTTGAATTTACTTGTTCGGGCTATAACTTCTTTATGAATGAAGGGATTTCAAAATAACTTGGCACAAATGTTCACTATGACATTGCATTGCATTACCACCAACTTCTTCACAGACATTTCCGTAATGAGAAGACAACAGTGCCACAAATACAAATAATTTACTTGATCATCAAGTTTATGCATATTCTTATAATTACTCGAACATCACTGTCTTTGAAATGCTATTATTCCCATCATTGCACTTTAGTATCTGGAAACGATACATAGCGGGGGCATCCGTGTTCTATGGACACATTTCTAGTTTTATTAAAACTTGTATGTATTTACGTTATAGATCATGTTAACACCATAACAAGTCACATATTCCCGTAAAGATGCGGTGTGTCTGGGTTGGTTCTTTACAAGTAAGCTGAAGCATGAGGTCAGCTATTTGCTGTCTATTATACCAAGGCTGAAACAAGTCTCAAATCTCAAGCATCTGATTGGCTTTAATGGCGACCAGTCGCTTTTTCAGCCAGTCAGATGCTCGAGATTTGAGACTGGTTTCCATGTTCAGTTTGATAACCTTGGGCACAAGTGTGCTAGTGTTTCTAAATCTTGAATGCGGTTTCTTTAAAGCAGGATGACTACGAGTTTATATATGACGCGCCACGCTCTCAGCTGAACTCGTTGGCCGAAGTAAGCAACATCGCCCGTCAGGACCTCTGGATCACCTGTAACAACACTGTGGCATACTATGATGCCAGTACCCAGGAGTACGACAGTGCTGTGTACCTTAGGGCCTACGACGAGAAGATACTCACCGCCGGGGGACGGAAAAGAAAGAAGGGAACTCTGAAATATGATGTAGACGAAAATGAAGACGGATGTATGGTAAGTTCAAGCCCAGACATTGCTGGTGTAAATATGGAACGCCAAATATTCATAGCAAGCTGATTATACCTCCTTGTCTCTCAGTTTAGTTATAACTTAACATTAATTCAACCGGATCAAACAGAGACATAATTTATGCTAGTGGAATCGTACACAGCAATACTTTCTTGCATGTGAAAGCAACAGGTTACTGTAACGATTCATGTTGTAGCAAACAAGTAACTGTTACGATTCATGTTAAAACAACAAGTAATTGGTACGATTCAAGCAAAACGTAATCAATGATTCATGTTAAAGCAACAAGTAATTGTTACGATTCATGTTAATGTAATTGTTACGATTCATGTTAAAGCAACAAGTAATTGTTATTATTCACGTTAAAACAACAAGTAATTGTAAAGATTTAACATTTTCTTTCATTACAGAACGGAAACGGTGCTGGACAGTCAAAGATTGAAATCAGGACCAAGAAGAGTACGCTTCTTCCAATCGTTGACGTCGCTGTCCGTGACGGAGGTGACCTCAACCAGGAGTTTGGCATCACTCTGGACGCTGTGTGCTTCGGTACACAGACGTAACCATTTAAGCATCTATTCATTACTACATAAAGATATATTCGTTTATCAGCTACCCAGTTGCTTTCGACTATTTGTTGGCTGAAGTTGAATTGTACGCTCATATTTTGAATCTAGTTCAATGTTTTAGAAATGGATACAGTTGCATTCCTTGATAATGTTTACCGTGTCCGCATGAAGCCTTCAAAGTTGGTCATTTTGCATCCGCTGCGTGTGTGTGTGTTTGTGTGTACCGAGATGAATGACATTCATTTAAGTGTTTTCTGTTTGCACTGTTTCAACATTCCTTCTATCATCACATTACAATCAGGGAATGAATTCAGAATGTTGTTGACAATGTGTTTAATAGGCATCTACCATTCACCATGATTTCAAGGAATTGACGTCATTTAAAAGCGGTCTGCCATGATACCCCATGAATGACGCCATTTCCTGTTTTTTTTTCTTTTCGCGCACCTGTGATACAAACGTGTGATACAGACACATATACCATGAGTATTTTACAATTTGGATGCTTTTAGCGTGTCAGTCTTGCTTTAGTATTTTTATGTCTTTTATTTATATGAAAGCACATGTCTGAAATAAACAGAAAACGAGACCAAGTTTGTTTTATCAATTTATTGTGAACACATACTGTTATCGTCCTATTTTTAGAAACAACTTGGTACTGCAGACTTGTCCTTGAATACTCGGGCGAATCACCACTGGCAGTATTTTCCTTGCGTTTGTACATGTCAATGTAACTGTTGAATTGCCCAATAATATAATAAATAAATATTCAATAATTATGTACCACATTAATTATTAAAATGTCTTTAATTAATCGGCTTCCATCACGTGAGAGTTCCGCCAAGCGACTTATAATTTACATATTTCTGCTCAAAGTTCGGTTTGTTGAGTGAGACTTTAAACGAAGTATGAAACATTCTTATAATTCTCCCCCTAGTCGTTCTATTTCTGAGATCACAAAGTCCATGTCGGAATGATCACATTTTGAGTTGCCAACCACAAGTCGAAAAAAGTTGACTAAGCCCTGAGATTTCAGAGGTTGGTAGCCTATCATCATGGTCCCTTCATTCAGCATTTTTTCCTTTATTTTGGGGGCAACCTGAAAAAAAAGAATATCCGATGATGAACCAGGCACATGTTTATTAGAGTTTACCAAAAATCTTCATTACTAAATATTTCCTACCATAAGGTTTGTAATACAACATTACATGTTTGTGATAAATAATACACAAGAAGCATAGTTTTGTCTGCAGATGTTTGCTTCTGTAATGCATAGCATATTATGGCGTCCTGCAAAATAAACGTCTGAAAATGTCCATATACGTACATTTTGTGGTACGGAAGTTGTGCGGTGTTGCATAGCATTTTAATCTAATATTTTTTATGGTCATAGAGCAAATTTGTTGACTTGGAGAGAAACTTTCCTTTCAAGGTTTTCTCATTAAATTGTATAATAGAATTACATTTTGACCAGCAATATGTAATATTTAGGACAGCATTCATTTCCGAGATAACTAAGGTGTAAGTTTTCTTACCAGAGAAAGAGAAGCCCACCATTCAGGGGTTTCCTCCTTTCGCCAAAGAGATTTTGGGATAAACCAGAAACACACACTCGTGAACTGAAACTGATAGAGAACGCTTCTTGTAGGATCTTTATTAAATAAAAGAATAAAGAAAAAAGCTACTCATAAAGTGAAAAGTGGCTCTGTATTCTACAAGACTGCCTCCCATACAGCCAAATAGTAGAAAATAAACTGAGTAAAAAATGTAAATATTTACGATAATTATAACAAAAATGACATCACAAATAATTTTAAAAAGAGAGAACCTGATGAATTGTCGCCTAGAAAAGCAAGTAGAATTACAGGAAAATAAAAACAAAGTACCTCCGGTAGAACTAAACGAAATCCCTTTCTGTTTCTGATCTTTTCAGTAAAATATCTGCAGTAAATATATACATGTATATATACTCTATGTTAATAAATAGCGTTATAAAATTCAGCAACACGCATTAATATAATACAAAATATTTCGATTTCAATTAGATATTAACCCAAAGAGCGACCTCCGTAAACACCGCTCTGCAACACTTCAAAAGACGCCGATCTCGTTTTATGTCATGCGACTACTGTTAGAACTACCGCTCCAACCAGAAGACGCTGCGTTCAGCTTCCAAATAAGTTTTTGCTGTCAATCAATTTTTGTCGCTGTGAGATCATTCTCATTGCGGATGTTGAACTGAATATTTCGTTTAAAAAAAGGAATGGTACACGTAGCACAAAGTAAATCAACCTGAAGGCATGATTAACTATGAACAGCGTGCTGTCAATTAAACTTTCCCGCTATACAATAACGGGAAAAAGTCGCGGCTCCAAGCGTTTGATGTTTTGGTTGCAAGCCAAAATCTAACGGAAATCGAAATTTGTAGTAAGACAATCGCGTTTAATTCAGGTATGTTTAAGAACAGGGTGAAAGAGGTATTCTTTCAATGACATTCGGAATGGATAATTTTGTATGACAAACAATAAAATTTGATCAGTGTGCATTCAAGTACAGGATCAACTTGATAAAATATTAAATCTTTGTAAATAGCATTAATATGGAGGGTGAAACAGTAAATGGGTTGAAACTAACTGGAAAAAAAACGACCTAGGATGAAACAACTTAAAGGCGAAACGATTTGACACAAAATGAAACATGCCTAGCATTATCAAAAGCTTTATCTACAAGTGCTTCCATTCCTGCATTGCCAAGAGCCTTCCACAACAGCCAGAGTTTCAGGGAGTCAACCTTTCGTCCACATTGAACTGTTTTATGACCTGTAAACATGTAAATCTCCAAAGTTAAGTTCTGTACCCAAGCTCATAAAAGTAAATATGAAGACTAGTCTCAAATCTTAAGCATCTGATTGGCTGAAATGGCCACTGGTGGCCATTTCAAAACCAATCAGATGCTTGGCCATTTCAGCCAATCAGATGCTTTAGATTTGAGACTGGTCTCCAATCTAAGTTTCATTATCTTGCGCCCTCGTTGCACTTCAACTTTCATGTAATATCTATTTGATAACAAAGAAACAACAAACGCATTTCATTCAAATTATCAAACGCAAGTGAATTAAAATTATATATAAAACACATAATTATATCTAACGGGCTTACCTATGTCGTAAGAAGTGTCATAACATTTATCCGGTTGAAATAGATATTCCACGTTCATTCTGTTGCATTCTTCTAGCAGTCCCTGAAATAGACAAACAGAAAGCATCGTGAACAGTGCGTATTGTCAGAACTGTCATATTTCAGGAAGATAAATATTTGGATCTCATGGAAAGTGAATCGTTGTCTTGAGTGGCTGCCAGGCATCAAAATGACATGCTATTTTATTAAGACTTAAATGGATTTTATTACATATATGTATTGTATTGTAAAAATATCATAGAATGTGTAAACATTACATAAACAAATACTATAGATAATCTTTTTACGCATATTGGTCAGGTGACGATATACCAACATCAGCGGACGACCTACCCATCCGGTTACATTATTATTAAGCAACAAAGGCGACTAAGAAATTATTAGAAAATCAATTAAATGGTGATAACTGAAGATTGAACAATAATATTGTTCACCGTATATGGAAAAATAAATATCCGAATATTTAAATGTACCTTACCTTTTCTTTTAACAAAAATATAGCGCACTGCACTGGTGCTGACGTCAATTTATGCATGTTCCAACTCACAGACTGAGTTCTGAAATTCATATTAATTTCCGCTTGCACACATATATAATATAAATAAACAACTTCATTGTTTAAATAAACAATATTCATTGTTTTTTTCCGTTTCACAGAAACCAACACACATAAAAACTCCCTTAGTAATAAAGGTTTCTTAAGCAGTAATTTTATTTATACTTGTTTTTAATATATTTAGATTAATCGAATGATGGATAATCTTCACGAAACTATTGGGGATTAAAATATTTTACCAATCTGATATAGGACGCCTCACTGATAAATATTTTCTGACATTTAGGTTGTTGCTACATTTGGAAAGAACTTGCGTTAATCTAGTAGTTTTATAACTATTAGGTTATTTTGTTATATTTTTACTATGTTATTTATTAAACAGGAAATACACAATAAATACTACACAAAAACCGACCTGTGAATTCCCTTCAGAAGATGCCTGTGTTTGGCTGACAAAAGGGCAGCACCGCCCCAGCACGCCTATAAACAGAGTAAAACATTTCAAGTCCCACGTCAACACACACCTGTTTTAATTTTTGAAGTTTTCCTTTTTACAAAAAGTGTCGGATATTTTGAAAGAAACGTTCACTATCACAAGAAAATTGAAATAAAGGTTCAATTTGATATCGACATAGACATTACATAACAATGGTATACTGAAGCGGTTTGATATTTAAACGAGTCAAATGTCGTCGAACCACATCATACGATTTTACTGTTTGTGTAACTGTTCCAAAAATCTCCCCATTATTTGACAAAATATTCTCCTAAAATCATTCTCATTTCCTTTTCTATTTCATATATTCACACATCAAAAAGTATTTCAGCTTATATACAATAATGTTAACAGGATTGTTTATATTACATCAGTGTGTAGCCAGACACCGTGTCTTTCACATATATTTGCTAAAGCGTCCAAAGGATCAAACGATCCTAGCACTGTGGTCCCAGACGTCGCCATAACACACATTGGTACCTCTCCCTAGGTTAAACAAATAGAATGCTGAACACAATATAATTCAAATGACAATAAAAATTAAGTTACATAAGGACATTACATATGATAAGTAAGTAAATCATCAGAATTAAAAATGTAATAAACAGCATTACAAACTGAGTCTAAACATTAATCAATAAAACCTTCGGGTACACCCAGCCCTTTTCCCCTAATTGAAATCAATTTTCGCGCCAGAATTATTCTGTGCTGAAACTAATGGATAATCTTACATGAAAATGACTAGCTTTATTCACGTTGGCATTAAATATTTCGCAATTTCTAACTGATGATGTATACAGTGGTTAATTGTTTTAAATCGAAAATGTCAGTTTTATAAATTCAAACTATTTCAAGCCATAATTGTAATATAAGATGTATGGTTGGTGCGACATTGATTTTAAGGTTTTGTGTACAAAATGCAGATTCACATATACTCACATTTTCTTTGTCTTTAATTATTTCTTGTTCCAAAACTTTTGGATCCATTCTTCCACGGTCGTCAGACGCCACTTTCACGACACTGCTAGACCCCATGCCAAGGAACATTGCTCCTTTCGTCACAGAGTAATGACCCTTAAAACAAACACGTTGAAGATTTTAACTTTAAAAAAAACGCTACTGTTAGTTATGTACAATGTAGCCGTAAGTCCAGATACCAACATGGTAGCAACTGGATATTGATGGAATTGTAATTTCACAATAAAATAATAATAAAATACCATAATTATGGTATCTAATACGTGTGAACTATAACAGGGCTTTTTCAGGAGTTTGGGGGAAAATGACCCCTGCCCCAATTGGGAATTTTTTACGTGATATACAACGTTTATTTTTAACCGCTTACATGGATCAATTCACGGAATTTCACAGATCACTGATCACAAGTAAACAAGTCTCTTGATTATATGGTTTCTTGTTAATTTGGCAAATGGTATATCTGTTAAAATGGGATTTTTTAAATTGGGAAAATGGTCCCTAACTGGAATTGTAAATGGGGCCCAATGTCGGCCCCGTTTGACTTACAGAAAAACCACTGGGGAATTTATAAGATTTCCTACATTCATTATTGACGGTGAACAAGCTAATAAATGCCTTAATGCATTCCACCTTTATGTGAACGCAGTTTTGCAGATGTTACCTACAAAAAAACAACATCGGAAACATATTTACCTCACCGGAAACATAAATTTTTAAACGTTTTAATCCATAAACGCCATCCTTTTTAATATCAGGACACATCTTATACCGTGATACGTTCAGTCCCATGATATTAGAAAATGCCCCGCCTATAAATAAAAAAGACAAAATGTTTTCAAGCTGTAAAAAGACTTCTGTAAAAGAGAGCAGGTTATATAACATTACAATAAATTTTATTTTCCTAAAAAAACGAACTAATAACTAAGATAACAACATCTTAATATGATCAAGAAAGTGAGCCGACTGAAAGCTAACTTCATTTTGACAATTTAAATAAATACTGAACCAAACTTCTGCAAATACTGACAAAGTATGCTTCATGGAAAGTTCTTAGGTTTTAAATATAAAATAAGGCTGCTAATGTAAAATAGTTTTCTTGTATCAAACGATAACAACTATGACCATAATAAACGTTAAATAAAAAACACAACATTTTTTAAAAGTGTCAATCTATCGAGAATTACGTTTTGAAAATCCGCGCTCAGTACAAAATTTACTTTTTGCTAACCAGAAAACTTGGGGATAATAAAAAAGGTTAAGACGTTCAATTATTATGCCCAAACAGAAATGTTGACATCGGCCAAAGACCTAAGTTTTTTACGGACAAGATATACATGTGAATGATAGAAGAGTCGAAAATTACATGCGTTGCGTTTGAACAATGAAGAAAAACAAAACCGTTAACATTACAGTTTAATCAGGATATAACAAAAGCATAAAAAGGAAGATCCATGGTCACGAATGACATATGATTAAAACTTCGCGTGTAATAAGTATAGCCTTTCGTAACACCGATACCATACTGGTTGCATTTATGATACGAGACTGTTTGCATTTAAGAAACGAGACTGGTTGCATTTATGATAATTATGAGACTAGTTGCATTCATTTTTTACATATTCACATATTCAGTATGGTCGCTTTGACAAGATGGGGGAGATGTAGATTAGATCCATATCCAACCTGGACAGAATAATCCATCTCCATTCTCATATCCAACAATGCCACACATCTTCTCAATAATGTAGTTATCCATTAGCACAAACACCGGAGATGTCTCGTACGTGTGACTAAAATTAATAAATCGCATCGTTATAGAATGTAGGTCGCGTCATTATAGAATGTAGGTCGCGTCATTAAAGAATGTAGGTCATATCATTAAAGATTGTACGTCGCATCATTATAAAATGTTGATCGTATAATGACAGAACGTAGGTGGCATTATAATAGAATGTAGGTCGTATAATTATAAAGTGTAGATCGCATTATTAAAGTATGTAGTTCGCATCATTATAGAATAAAGTGCGTATCATCATAGAATATAGGTCGTATCATTATAAAGTGTAGGTCGCATTATTAAAGAATGTAGGCTGCATTATTATAGAATGTAGGTCACATCATTATAGAATAAAGTTCGTATCATCATAGATTATAGGTCGTATCATTATAAAGTGTAGGTCTAATTAATAAAGAATTTAGGCCGCATTATTATATAATGTAGGTCACATCATTATAGAATAAAGTTCGTATCATCATATAATATAGGTCGTATCATTATAAAGTGTAGGTCGCTTTATTAAAGAATGTAGGCCGCATTATTATATAATGTAGGTCACATCATTATTGAATAAAGTTCGTATCATCATAGATTATAGGTCGTATCATTATAAAGTGTAGGTCGCATTTTTAAAGAATGTAGGCCGCATTATTATATAATGTAGGTCACATCATTATAGAATGTTGGTAAATGCAGATGACAAGGATTTACGAAGAGCTCACTACATGTATCTTAGAATTAATATGGTAGCGGTAAAACACCATTACCAAATTTTAATTTGATCAGTCCCCTCAGCCTCTGCCTGTGAAGTTAATTAAACAAAACTTTATGTGAAATGTGTCATTTCATCGAATATTGTGTGCAGAACTAAATATTGTCATGTAACAATGCATGCGTTATTTACATACGTGAGTAAGAAGAGCAAGCATTATAAATAAAAAACTTATGAAGAATGTAACGCTATTATGAAGAAAACTGACATGTTTGTATTAAGAGACTCTGTCACCCAGGCTCCCGCTAGTCCAAACGCAGTAAGTCCACTGAAGAGCTGGTTGAAAAACCTGGGGTGTCCTGGTAATAAAAACAATAACATCTCAACAAAAGAGCTGGTTAAAAAGCCTGTGGTGTCCTGGTAAAATAAATAATAACACTTCAACAAAGAGCTGGTGGAAGATCTGGGGTGGCCTGGTAATTTAAATAATAACACTTCAACAAAACTATTTATTATCAAAGTGAAAAGTGATGGTTCCAAAATAATATATATAATAGTTCTCGGCATTATTGTTTATGTAAAGAAAACAATGAAAGATACGTTTTTCTTCTATACAGTACAGCACAAAGGTTGGAATCACCTGTTTTCACTGAATATTGGATCACTTTGGTACACATTTCAAGTAGACCGTCATAGCTACATGGTCCATCTTCAATCCCAAGACTTAAGATCTCCTGCAACATAGCCATAAGTACAAAACAGTTTTATTGATAGAAAGTTAAGACCTAAGGTCTTGCAAAATTTTGTTAAATTGGTTTTGGATGAAACATTAATTGCAGATTTATTTAACACAGCCAAAAACAGTTTTCAGGAACAAATCTGAATTTCAAATTAAAAGCCAAATAATATTCAAGGTGACTAGGGTCTGCGCCTCTTTCCTAATAGGCAACACTAATTTGTATGATCTATCATTCATTTGAAACTATGTGATGGGGACAGAGTTAAGGGAGGGGAAAGGTGGAGAGTTCAAAACCGATACACCATTAAATCGTTAAAAATGTTTCCTTTGATTTATGACTGGGCATTGTGAAAAAAGAGATTTGTTTCTTTATAAAGTACTCAGATTATATATATAATTGGAATTTTAAAAGTAAATCAGCTGGTTGTTTCGATTTCGCTACAATCACATAATGATGAGTCTATAAGCTCCTGTGAATATAAAAGTTGGTTGGAGCCAGAACTTGGGTGCAATATTTTGTTTGCGGACTACTGTCTCCGGAGATGTAAAAAATTAAGGCTGTTGTTTCCGTGAGTCGGGAATTATTTCACCATTTTTACATTCTTTGGCATCTTTTGTGATTCATTTATGTAGATTAAACAGTATCAGACCAAGTAAAAAAACAGTGGCCTACCTGCCTACCACCCCACCCCACCCAAACCACCCCACCCACCTCAACCCACCCAAGCCTGCCCAACCCATCCCAACAACATTATCAGAATTAAAATATTCATACACTGCCTTGGGATAAGTAACATGAACAGCCAGTGTTTTGTGAAAAAAAGCAACTTAAAAAATAGTAACACTTAAGGGCACATTTTTGTGTGTAGCCTACCTTGAGTTGTTCCGGATGTTGGAAGTTAATGACTCTCTCCTCTCTACTGGTCCCTCTGACCAGGGCTTCCTCAACTATCAGCTCTTCCACATCCTGCAGAAACTGCTGTAATTCTTTGTCTTCGAAATTATTGCCTGCAACCAAAGTGGACATTTTAGATCGTTCCCAAAGGAACATCTAGCTATGTTTATTCTTAAATGGTGTAGTCTTATAAAAGACTGAAAATGAGCGAACTTCGCCGAAATGTTGGTCTAATCACTAATTTTAAGGATCTGTAACTTGTGAATTTTACTGCGGGGTTAGTGGGCTTGAGGCAGTATTAACTGAGCACATATCGCCGTCTTGTGCTACGCACCCGCGACTACCAGCACACAAAGAAGACAGATGGCGCATTTTGAGAAAGCGCCGTATAATAAGTACGGCACTAGATTGGCCGGTTAAGTTTATACATTAATATTGTGATACAAAGAAATGAATCATTCATAAGTTGCATGTAGAATGCATGATATGCAACTCGTTAACAATAAGAACAATGTTATTGACAAAGTAAATATAGTAAATACCATCTAGTACAAATAACTCGTAATATTGAATAGAAATTCACGGGTGTATCATTCAATCTATGTAGGCCTAAGAGCAATACACTTTAAACTCAATAGGGGCCTATATAACGAGAAATCTGCCCAATAAATCGACTGCTTCGCTGCCCGTGGACAATAACACTACTTACTGTGCTAACACGATTGAAATGAACAAAAAAATATATAACAGCATTATATTTATTGTTAACTTACCAAAATTAGGTTTTTTCGAAGCATTTTCCATTTTAAAGGTAACACTCGCCCCGTCCTTGAACGTCCTTGAACTTGAGTATTCTGAATTATACTTGTTACCTCCCTTGGAAATCTTATTAATTTAAAGCTGTCTGTTCACAGTTCATTGTGGAATTCTTCAGTGCCTCCATTGCGGTTAATATTAATTATTGTACGACAATATAATGCATACAAGTTTTAGCTTTCCAAAAAGCTAGTCGATCATTAGCAGATAAATTAACGAAATAAGTATGTAACCGTGCTTGCATTTACTTTTTGACCAATGGAAGTCTAGGATATGTCCAGTTTTCTGTCGATCAATGTCAAGTAGATTGTATCTGACAAACCTTTTGTGAATTTAGTTGTCCAATGCTGTTACTCTAAAGCATGCAAACAAAAGTTGAACGGCTGATGTTTGATTTTTCGAAACATGAACAAGACGTGTACCGGCAAAAGACATTAACGTAAAAAATGTTTCTAGTAGACGTAATTTATTACTGGTAAATCATTTTATTTCGCTTGGGTTTAATTTTCGTGTATTTCGCGCTACGGCAAGATCGCGAAATTCAACCTCAGCGAAATTAAACTCTTTAACAGACAACATTATGCTTTTATTACCACGGACATACTACAACAAAAGAAAACCCATGCGCATCAGAACTCTTGCACACTAGACCTAAAACTACGGAGCCCCTAAGGTGACATTAAGCTTTTTTTTTTTCATTTTCCATACTTTTTTAAGGATATTATTTCGTTTAAACGAAATAATAATTAGTTTAAACGAAATAATATCCTTAAAAAAGTATGGAAAATGAAAAAAAAAAATGCTAAATGTCACCTTAGAGGCTCCGTATAAAACCCATATCTGAAAGTATATGTTATTACGATAGGTTGTGACGATTCTTCAAAAAAACTATTCGGGATTTTAAGAATTTGGAAAAGATTCACTAGTCTTCTTGTCTTCTTTTTATTTCAAGCACACACTCGTGTCCTCTGTCTGTTTCAAAGACAAACATTCTTGTCCTCTCTCTGTTTCATAGTCCAACATTTTGCTGTATTATTAAAACCAACTGATGACATTATCTAACGGATGATCGTAACCTATTGTAGATAAGTGTTTACGTGACATATGTATCGTTCGTTTTCTAGACGTTTAAACAGCAATTCAAGAGTTTTGATGCAGATTTTTTTATCTGTGCGTGTCTGTGATCAACCGTTTCGTTCTTTCATAAACTTTGAACATCCAGACGGTATTATCATATTAAAACCATTCTATATTCAGCAGCTTACCCAAATAAAGATGATGGGTTTGCCCTAAACGAAAGAAAAAACAATCGGCACAACTAAAACCAATAGAATTTTGACTGGGTATCGGAGAATTTTAATCCTGCACATCACAGAAAACTCCAAAGGCTCAAGGCGTAAAATCACCAAGGCTCAAAAGTGGCCTAAAATATCTAAAATTTTCAAATTAAATTTACATCACTGAAAGTATGCTGATCATAATCTGTAATTGTTGTATTTTCTCTATTGGCTTGGATATTGAAATCACTCATCTTTAAACCGACAGAAATATTTAAAAAAGTAATTTTAGATGTACAATTTAAGTTAGTTGTATCATTAATAATGCAACCCATTAACGATGCTCAGTTCAAAAACTTTTCATGAATTACTGAACTGCCAATGTAAAATTACATGTAATTAAAATAAATATAACATGCATGAGGAATGCCAATCCGCAAATAATTACATGGTTTATGTGGTGACCCCATTTCAAATAATGTAATTGGTGTTGAGTTTCGCTGATATAGGCATTCAAATTTGGCGGTGTCCGGTTCCCTATTGACTGCATGGTAGTACCTTTTTTCTTTTCTCAAAAATATATATTCACATATCCTGGTCCCAAGGTTATAAAATTGAGAATGGAAACGAGTCTTAAATCTCAAGCATCTGATTGGCTAGAATGGCGACTGGTCGCCATTTCAGCCAATCAGATGCTTGAGATTTGAGACTGGTTTCCATGCTCAGGTTTATAACCTTGAGGCCTGGTCGAAGGTCATAAATTAATGGAAATGACATCGGTAGGTAAGTCCGAATGCATTTTTGTCGGACCTTTAGCCAAACCATCTCTTGAAATACCATCAAACTCACCTTAAATTTAATCAATTCACATTCGCTTACTTCTTCACCATGTTCTTAAATAATTTGGACTGCATGTGCACCTTGCAGTTGATAACAAGGAGCACCTTTTCAGATCGCAGGTCGACACTTCAGTTCAAGAGGTTCAACATGTTAAATTTAACGACATATTAAGTATAATTAGACTTAAACAGCTTCTGTATGAGTATGGAATTAACTCATATTCCCTTCCTTTTTCGTTTAGTAGGAGGTTCAGATATAATTAACATTACTAATAAATTATATATAAATTAAATATAAATTAAATATAATGAATTAATTATATATAAATGAGACCAATTATGTTAAAATAACATCATAAAAATTTGCAGTTGTTTAAATAACGAATTTAACAGACAATTGTCTACTCAACTCCTTAATCTTACGTATGTTTGCAACAATTACCTTTTCCAGTCATTAATCCTGATAATTTTAACGCCTTTTAGATAATATACGGGCTCCTAAACGGAACCTGTTGATGTTTGACACGTTTGAAAATATACAAACTCTGACTAGACAACTAGAGTTCATCACATTCAATGGAAATTATCTCAACTCCGGTTTTGAGAGGTTTTTAAAGAGCAATTTGCAAAAAAAATCGAAAATTTAACGCCGGTTTCCGGAATTCGGAGGTTCCGGAATTTGGAGGTGTTTGTTACAATGAAATAAGTAGGAAAAAAATCGGGACCGTGAAAATTTTGCGGTTTTCGGAGGATTCCGGATTATAGAGGATCCGGATTAGGGAGTACTGTACATCTATTGCGATATGTTTGTTTCATGTTACCTGTTTTAAATGAAAATTTAAAGACAATTGCGGTTGACTGCGTCGCTAATCACATTGTATGTGAAGCTGTAAACCATGATGAGTAAAACCACCCATAGAAATGGCTTAATTTATACCCATTATTTTAAAATGTCAGTTATGTTAAGAAATACAATGAAATACTTAAAAATATGGTCTTTTAACCTCTGAATGATGTTTGAATATAGACATTCTTTCTACCCGGTATTTATTGTGAAAGAGAGGTAATTCATAAAACCTGAATTGTCAGATTTTGCCAGTGTATTACAAGTTTTTGGTTATATTGACATGAGAGTTTGTAAACCAAAATAATAATTGATTACTAAAATGATCAAATTTGACAACCAATTTGACATTTTACTTTCATTTTTCTGTAATGAGGTCAATACGGAGTAAACTGACCAGAAAAACGACAAGGTGTTAATTAAAGTTGACATTTACTATCAGTTATTAAAACGAGTAAGCTACGTTTCGTTTCATTGACATTCATTTGAAAGATTATAATGAGAATAACAGTTTTCTTGCTGTCGGCGCACGTGGTTAGCTTGAAAAACGTGTACTGCAGATTGTAAAAAGTATGTTTTCCAACCGGAAAATGCGCTGAACAAGTATTTTTCTTTCTTGGTCTTCGAGACCACACCAACGGAGAGTTCATCCCTATAACCGATTAATTTCTGATTACTAATTATGAGTTAAATAGCTTCTCATAATTATTTTATAATACATCTTTCTTAAATCGTCTGTTGCAATTAGTCATAGCCTAGTCTTTTTTTATAAAGTCCATGTCCGAGTGGTCACATCTTCAAGGTTTGTTCCTAGAGGTCATTGCCAAGTCTGTCAATTTCTTTGATGACAAAGTCCATGTCCGAGTGGTCACATCTAGCATTAGTTATGATAATCCGGAAGAAGTTGACCAGACCCTTGACGGTTAGAGGCTGGTATCCTATTAACAGCGTTCCTTCTTTCTGCATCCGCTCTTTGATTTTTGGTGCCACCTAAACCCATGAAAATGATAATATGAATATTCATTATTTGCACCACACTTTGCTTGGTTGGAATAAGGCGTCTATTTTGATACTGATTATTACCTAACCATGCTCTCTTCTCCTCTCTACTTTTTGGCTGTGTGGGGAAGCTGTGTGTGCTTGATGTGGTCATTCCTGATATGCATATTTAATTATATTTTTAAATATAAATTCATGTTTGAGTAAAAACAGTGAACACAGAATTTGATTTGAACATTAAATAACAATCGTTCTGAGAGAGAACGTGTAAAACATAAACATTGCTTTGTTTCTTTTTATTCAAAATTAAATGGTGAAAACTAAAAAACAATATATTATAAATTAATGCATTTTTGAAGTGTCATTAATATTGTACGCACTTTTGCAAGTTGTTGCCACCATTCTGGAGTCTCGTTTTGTCCTCGCAATGATTTTGGTATATACCAGAAACATATGTTGGTACACTCAAACTGAAAGTGCGATAGTTATTTTAATTTTAAACTTAAAGTTATAGCAATTCCTATTGAAAATGATATGACTAAGGTAATTAGGTGTTCAGTTTCATTAAGACTTACAAAAATTGTAATTAATATTGTTGGCAAAAAGAAAATGTATCTACTTTCCTATCTGTTAATTTGCAAAATAAGAAAATGAAAATTCAAAATTCCTTCTTTGAACGGATATGCATTTCTGCAATCATTTCAAAACGATTAAAAGGGGAACTTTGAAAGCCGACGAACACGACAAATATGAAAATATTGCAGTCTCCGTTTGATTGAGCCTGTTCATGGGCAGTAATGGAAATGCATATTACTGCCCACGCCGCCTAGCCCCGGGTTGAGCGCAACTCAGTATTTACACCAATAAACAGTACAATTTTGATCCATCACAAACGATGGTATGCATATGGCAGTGAACACGGAACCTTCAATGCGATATTTTCAGATTAATACCATTCCATGTTCAGCGGCGTATGGTCCCCAGATAAAAAATGGGTTTGCCATAAACGAGAAAACAATGGGCGGAACTAAATAGAATAGAATTTTGACAGGGGATCTGAGAATATAAATCCTGCGTATCACAGACGCCAAAGAAAAAATTTAAAAAGGAGGAAGTATATGCTTGGGGTGTTTGAACAATATCCGAATCTGTATAGGCTAGGATATTGAAACCACCCATCTATAAACAGGCCGAAATATAAAAACAAAGGCAACTTTCGAAGTACTATTAACATAGTACATAAGTATCGTGCTCAACGACCTTCAAAGGACGTAACTGATAACAGCACTGATTGAATGCACGGGGAGACTTTTTACAGCCGCCACACGGCACAAACAACGCTATGTACAGTGATATTGAAAAAGATTAAAAGGGAACTTTGAAAGCCGACGAAAACGACAAATATGAAAATATTGCAGAGAAATAAAATGTTCTTGAAAATCTACAGTCAGTCAAAACAGATTTATCTATCCTCTTGGTGTAATTAGGGTTTCAGGAAGAAGTTATTGGTTCTAAACAATATTCGCATTTATTAGGTAGAATTAAATTTCCAAGGTTCTTGTTGTCGAAAAGATCACAAAACATTAATTTATTAACACCAAGTCTTTGATAAACAGCGCCAGAAATTCCAACCATTGCCAATTATCTCCCTATTAATGGAAAATATAGTGTTTTGATTTCTTGTTTTACTGTTATATGATGGGTAGATTCTCAGTTCTTGGTTTGTAAGATTATGTTCATGAACCGTTACACTTAAAAACAACTGGGATTCACTAACAAAACACCATTCAAAGCGTTCCTCGTTATATAAAAATCCTCAATGCGAATATAAAAATAAAACGTGGTTACTTTTTATTTTTGATGAGTATAGAAATCGCATATGTTATATAGGTAATACTTAATACGTTGACTACGTCATATACCTTTGGGATCACTAGACGAAATCCGTCGGTTTTTCTTAACTGTTCAGTCAAGTACCTGCAAGAAATAAAAAATGATGTTTTTGTTAAAACAAACAGAACTTCTGGAGAACTTTTTTGCAATGTTTAACTATCTATATTTGATTATTTTCAACTGAATAGTGAAACACCTATCGTTTGTTATAAATAAAACAAGCTAACTAGTAACAAAATTTTCAATTACAATAAATAACGTCTGATTTACAAATTGTTGAAAATACACCTTTACCATGAGATTGTTCAAATTTAAAATTCTTAACCTGCCGGTCATATCGTTACAGGGGATTTCAATGTTATCAAAGACTATAGAATCCGTAATTTAATATCCAAAGGTCCCAAATATAGAATAAATTCATCGGACATTGATTTTAATACCTTTCGTGCAAAGTCGTTAAATTTGTTTTGCAATAAATAGTGCAACCGAGAACACGCTGAACCTTATGCTCTTTTTAGCAACAAAAAAAATCAAATTTTACTACTATAGTACTAATGCTTACACACTGACTTCTTCATCAGAGAGTTAATGCACTCTACTGATCTACATAATGCTAAATTTAGATTCAGTGTTAAGCAAGAACAAGATGAAATTCCTTCCATGTATTGGTTGCCTAAAATGCACAAAACACCTTATAAAGCAAGATTTATCGCCATCTCCAGTTCCTGCACAGCCACTTAATTATCCTTAATCTTATCATATGGTCTTACAGTAATAAAAGAACATGTAATAAGGTATTGCGAAAATCTTTTTGAAACCAATGGCAAAAATCGGTTTTGGTCTATTAATAACTCAGGTGATTTTTTAAGAAGCTTAAATTGAATTCAGCCGTTTCATTTGTCAAATGATGATTTTTTTCCACTTTCAACACCTCATTCCCTCATAATGTAGTAAGTGACAAGCTCAACAGGAAAAACCCTCTATCGCTTGTAATGAACACAGAGCATTTTACAGATGGTTCTTATGATACTTATACTTTGTGGACTTGTCAAGGCCTAAAAGTCCGTTACGTTTTTACTGGATAACATTAATATTAAATTGGATACCTCTGGTAAATAGGCATCCCGAAGGATACTTATTTTGCGCCACTTGTTGCGGATCTGTTTTATACTTTTATGAAAGAGACTTTATGTTATCTATTACTACCAAACATCAAGATGACATTTTTCAGCCTTTAATAACACCTCGAGTTATCTTGATGATTTGTTGAATATAGATAATAATCATTCTCCATCTCTGGTTAATAAATTTTATCGTAATGAACAACAACCTAATAAAGCGAACAATCCAAAAAGGAAGAAAACTGCATTGATTCAAATCTTTCAATCAAAATGGTTAGATCACTACTAAATTACATAATAAATCTATTAGTTTATTTATAATACATATTTCTCCGTTTTTATATGGCGATACACTTCTTACAACATCTTACGGGGCTTATATCTTACAGCTTGTTTTTTTCTAAAGCTTGTAGTGATTTACATATTTCAATTAACGTTATCTTTGCATTAGAGAAGAACTTTCAAAATAAGGTTATCTGTATCACAAGTTAAGGAAAACCTTTTGCAAGTTTAAGCGCAGATACCCATATCTTATTATTAAATACAGGTGCAGTTTAAAATCATAACAATGTATTACACAGCCAGACGTTTGTGGAGTTTTAATTTATAAACTCAAGAAAATAAAAGACAGCGTAAATTTCCCCACGTTATCCGTAAAAACCATTTGTAATTTCAAAAAGAAAGGTTACCATCATGACATTTTACAACGTTCTGCCTGTCTGGTGGTTAACCGATCTTATGATTACCATTTTGGTTGCAAGACAGTGGCAGTGTATTAAGAGTTTTTGAAGGTTAATAGGAAAATCTTGTAAAAGAACAAAGAAGCTCGGCATGTTTATTTTATCCCTGTCATCGTTTTCTTGCCGATTTGACACCAGGGGCTCTGGTCTCGGTTAGGTAATTGAGTACCCGCCAATTTACTATAATATAGTAAAAGGGCGGGTACTCAATTACCTATAATAATGCTATGAGCTTCTTATGTTTTATATATTTGTGTGCTTTTTGCATGTTTTGCATGCAACATTGTCAAGTTGATGTGTGGGTTGGAGTTATTTCACCAATGCAACTTGTAGCCGTTTGTTCATACGAGAACGTGTTGGAGTTATTTCACCAATACAACTTGTAGCCGTTTGTTCAATCGACAACGTGTTGGAGTTATTTCACCAATACAACTTTTAGCAGTTTATTCATACGAGAACGTGTTGGAGAAGACCGTCATCATCTATCACAAGAATACCTGGCGTTGTCAAAGGCTCTGTCCACTATTTGTTCCATTCCGTCATCCCCTAAAGCCTTCCACATTAACCAAACCTTTAGACAGTCCACCTTCCGTCCACACTGAACAGTCTTGTCACCTGGAAACAGGTATCGAACCTGTAGAACTACTCCTACAAATCACTACATGTGTAAAGGGTTTTTATTAAATCAACTGTACAAACTGCAATTTTTAAAGTTTTCAAACACTTCTTTCTCACTACCTAAAAGATCTTTGGTCAAAAGTAAATAATTGCTCCATCATAACAAAAATTTAGGAACTTAACAATAACGTATAATCGTTTGATTTAATTTTTTAAAATAAGTATATAATGTAAATTTGTACGTCATATTAACCATACCAGTTTGTTTATCTGTTATTATTTTGTGATGCACTTTTTTGTTTACCATGTTTTGTGTGTTTGTTTACCATAAATGTGTTTGTTCATGTATTTATTTATGAAAAAAAAGAAAAAAACACAGCCATAGAACCACTGTTAAAGTGATATAGAGAAAATTAAAAAAACAAAAAACAAAAGAATGTACTACTAGATTGCGATTACTATGGCAACAAAAGTCAATATCTTTTTAATGCAACAAATGTTTAAAAAACCTATATCATATGAAGTATCGTAGCACTTGTCTGTTTGAAACAGGTAATCTGCCTGGAATCTATTACACTCGTCCAAGAGGCCCTGGAACACAACGTATTGTCATGACAAATGGAAAGATAAAATATACACATTTTCCAGGAAAGGGAATGGTTTATAAAATAACACCAATAATTTAAACAGATAAAAACGAAACTATAAAATCCGTCAAACACGACGCATGTGAAAAAAGAGCAGCTGTTTTATTGAGCCGGTGTATGGACTGAAGAGGAAATGCATATTATTGCCTCTGACTCATATCCCGGAGTTGAGCACATCTCATTATTAAAACATAGATACTTTCTAAACATTAAAATGAGTTCAAAATCGATCATGGAACCTTGAATGTGTTATTTTAAGATTATTCTGGGGTGTATGGTCATCAGGTATATATTAAGGGTAAACTATACTTGCTAGGACATTGAATCTAACCACATAAAAACGGCCAAAATATTGAAACATTTTTTAAATCATTATCAACTGTCATAAATAATTTTTAAAGACCTTTAAAGATCTTTAACACAGTAATGAACACCTGAGCTCAACAACACAGGTACCACATATCAAAGAGCATGAATTCTAAAATAACACAAAGAAAAGCAGTTAGGCTCAGGGTTCTATTAAAGGTAAGTGTCTACAGCTGCTTCTTTCTGAAGAGCTAGAAAAATACGTTACCTTTTGTTTAATGAGGAGAGCTGAAGATTGGAGAGGCATGGCCGACATTTTATGCAAGTTCCAACTCAAGGAATCCGTTCTGAAATCAGAAATCTGTCTGACATTATAACTTGACACTATACTAAAATGATACTAATCAAATGAAAAAAATATATCAGGAAGTCAATTACTTCTAAACAGAACAGTAAAATGTGCGTTTGATATGTTACTTATTCTTTAATTTCACAGAGAAATTTTTAATTAAGATACTGAGTAATAACCTGTCGATTCCTTTCATTTTAAATCTGTGAATCTTCGAAAGAAGAACTCCACCTCCCCAGCTGGCCTGAAAGCAGTACCATCTGATTAGAATTTCGTCTTTAATCAAAAAGCATTTTTACGGATAAAACAAGCTTGAATTTAGTGTCATATGAATAAAGTCCAATCATTACAATAAAAACAAATTAGACAATCTTTTACAAATATCTTTAGACAAAATCTTCACTTTCCAAAAGGGATTAAAATTCGCGCAGTATGAATAGGCTCTTTAATAAATAAAAAAAACAATAATCATAAGTTTGTATTTATAAAATTTAACCTCCTCCTCAGGTCTTAAACAACCACTATATGAAAAAATGCGCGTTGTTTCAGTAAAAACAAATAAGACATTATTTTATAAATTTGAACAGATGGCCTTGAAAAAAGTGAAATAGGCCTACGCATATCAGGAATCGCCACACTAACAAAACACAGCCTCCCCACGCAGCGAAAAGAAGAGAGGAAAAGAGAGCATGTTGTTAATAGTATGTCAATTCAAATAAGACGCCACAAACAATTAACGACATAGAGAACCCTTGGGCTTACCGCCTTGAAACGGTCAGCGGCAAAACAAATTGCCACTGGGGGTTTAAAAACAACATGGTTAACAGACAACATGATTTAAAGTCAATAAAAGAATATAAAAATGGTATTCATTACAACGACAACAATTAATAAAAAATACTTCTTACAGGTAAATCATTGACAAAATAATCGATTCACCGTCTTGGTTTTCAAATGTTTTTTCTTTCTTTCTTCAATAGAGCTCGTCTCTTTCTCTTGTTTTGCAGGTATTCGTTTTATTATTCGCCTTTAATCTATAGGAGAAGAGTCTTCTGTTAACGTTGTACAAACTTGTGGCTCAACCCTATTGCTGTCTGTTTGTTTCTCACTATACTTGTTTTATCTATATCTTTGATGAACATGCAATATAATATTATTAAACTAAACTGTGTTTATTAGTTGTTTTATTCTCTTAATCGTGGAAGCCGACTTGAACCTTGTATATACAAATAATACTAATATAACCCAATAAGCTTTTATATATAAATTTGCTCCTTAGAGCATTTGATGAAACACTCACATCGCAGTGTAACCAGATGTTGTGTTTTTCACAGATGTCGGCTATAGGTTCCAGTGGATCGTAGGCACCAAGGACAGTGGTCCCAGCTGTAGCCATTACAAACACAGGCACCTCGCCCTGATTAAACAATCACTTTTCATAACTTATCATAACAATATTATCTTGAACAGGCTTTAAATGCATCCAGTTGTGTTATTATGTTTGAAGAGATTCTGAATTAAATGGTATTTAGGATTCTTTGTAGAAATTTTTAAAAAAATTCCATAACGTCCTCACTTAAATATCGTTGTTTACTTCATATTTCTCAGAAGACGATAAGAATCCTCAATTATCATGTTAAATAAAAATTTTGTTTATAATATATTCTCAATTATTGAATACCTTTTCTTTGTCAGCCTCGATTTGACGTTCCAAATCTTCGGGGACCATGCGTCCATGTTGGTCTGTTTGTATTTTGACTACATTGTCTGATCCCATACCAAGAAATACTGCACTCTTCACCATCGAGTAGTGAGCCTGAAAAAAATATACGACTTGATCTTAGAGTGATAAAACTATTAAATACAAGGAAAAACTTTATAATACTCATAGTTAAGGGAAAGTGAGCATGTATGGCAAGTATGTGTGAAAATCTAAGTATTTGGTAAACAGGAAGTTGATGAGCAAAGAACATAAAATCGCTTTACACCATATGGAACTATAGAATAAAGCAATAGGCAAAATATCAGGCTTCTAGTTGCTTATCAAACTGCGACGAAAATAAAGATGCCCTTTGGTTGATGTAATGCACCTATATAGTAACCAAATCTAAAATATGCGGCAAACAGGAAGATAAGCAAGGAGCATACAATCGCTTAACACCATGTGGTACTATAGGATAAAGCAGTATACAAAATATCAGGCTGTTGCATGTTATAGTTGCTTAGAAAACTGCGATGGAAACTTTGTTACGGACGGAAGAACGGAATCACGAACGAGCGGAATTACGGAGGAACGGACAAGGATAAAACAGTATATCTCCCTCTTCTTCAAAGCAGAGGTATATTTATTTTTAACTTACAGACAATAAAACAAGATACAAAGTTAAAGTTTAACAAAATTGCCTAGTTACATACTTTCAATATGTACTTTTCCAGCACTGTTAAAGAACTTAAATTCAAAATATCATGAATACAGTAGCACCCTACCTCAGCTGATGTATATAGCTTCATCCTCTGTAACCCATACATTCCCGAAGTCTTGAACTCTGGGCACGCCCTGAATCGGGCCAAATTCATCGCCATTATGTTGCAAAAAGACCCACCTATATGATACAATATCACTCGCTTATCAGGTGTTGTGAACTGTTGCAAATTTAATACTCCAATTGGGTAAACTTTGTATTCTTTTTGAAAAATAATATCAGTTTTGGGGGTTTGACTTGCCCAGCATCACCATATGCCTGTAGTAATTTTATGAGGACGTTTTTATCTAGTATGCTTTGGTCAGCAATTATCCCCTAATACGTTTTATTATCCAGCTTCGTGTTAAGAAATATAAAAAGTAAAGATGATCATCAATATTTTCAGACACTTAATTATGGAAAAAATCTAAAATCAGAATATTTACAACGTGAAAAGAATTTTCCCTATAATTCGGCCAGGTTCCCATCTATCGATCACTAGGCTCGTTTCTCTAGATATTAGAATCTTTTAACATTTAACAATGAGTTTAGCTTCTTATGTGTTTTATGTCTATTAGCTTTTGCAAGCAACATTGTCGAGTTCATGGGTGGGTTGGAGCTAATTCTCTAAAATAACTTGTACTTGTTTGTTCATATGAAATCTTGTAGGGGCGAGTGTGAGGTTGGTGCACCCTATAACCTGGTTTTAACCGCAAGTGGCATATTGTTTTGCGTTTACCGTTTTAAGGCGGTAACCGTTCAATTTGTCATTTTCGTTAATTGTTTGTGGTATCTATATTGAAATCGATCATTTTATAACCCATGCTTTCCTCTCCAAATTTTGGCTGTGTTGGGAGTCTGTGTCATCTAAGTGTTTAAATTCTTGATATGCACATTGCACTTTTTCTCTTATGATTTCTCCAGACGTGTCTGTTCTGAAGGCAATACACTATACCTGGACAGAAGATGCCATCCCCTGTTTTATAGCCTACTATGGAGCACAGTTTCTCCATCAAGTACATCTCAATCACAATGAAAGCAGGTGCTACTTCATATGTATGACTGAAAAAGTAAAAGGCACTTAATCGATTAATTTTGGTAATAACTATTAAATGTAAAATAATTTTAACACCTGCGTTTTAAGCTTGCAGGGAAATGTCGAATCCAGAAGACACATATAGCGAAGATATCCCAATAGTAATACGTAATGTCAAAGTATGAACGCAAATAGCATCGTTTTTGTGCGTTAACGTCTGTCTGACTCCAAAAGATGAACTCCGTCGCTAATATTGACAGGTACCATTAATACCAAATTATCCATAAAATAAAAAGTATTTTATGTATTTGTTTCTGCACTGCAGTCGGACACAAAAAAAGATACACGTTTCTGTTGGAAGATGCAACTTACATGTTTGTGTTGAGGGCGTCCGTTAACCAGGCTCCTGTCAGACCGTAGGCATTTATGCCAGAATACAACTGGTTGTAAAATCGAGAACTACCTAGAAGACAACAATGTAGTTTCATATTAACTGGTAATTATAATACTGTTCAAACGCTAGTCAGCAATTTTATTATTTTTGAAACACTCTCGCGCGCACAAACGCAAACACGCACTTTCGCATGCACATACGAAGGTAGGCCTTTATGTAGCAACTATGCAACAAGTTCTAACTTGTTTAAGCGTTTTATGTTTTTAAAGGAAATGTTTTCAAAAGCTATATTCTTGAAATGGCATTAAAAATTCTAGTATTTACCTGTTTTCACAGAATAGTCTATGACCGATTTACACAGTGCCAGTAGATCTTCATGATTTGATCCGGTCTTTTCTATTGGTAGATTCAAAATATTCTAAAATATATAATGATTCATAGACTTTATTTTTGCACATCCGAAATCATTATTATTATTATTATTATTATTATTATTATTATTATTATTATTATTATTATTATGTTTGACATGTATAGAGCATATTGTGTCAAGCAAAATTTCAAAAATTTACATCTCCCCGCTCTCGCTCTCTCTCTCTCTCTCTCTCTCTCTCTCTCTCTCTCTCTCTCTCTCTCTCTCTCTCTCTCTCTCTCTCTCTCTCTCTCTCTCGTTCAAGCGTTGACACACTTCCAATAGTTCCTTTTCTATATTTTAAACCCCTTTCTGTCTCTCCGCTCTTTCTTGTCTTTAATGCTTTTTATCTTTTTATCTTTTATCTTCTCACCTTGAGTTGTTCTGGTTGTTGGAAATTGACGACCTTTGTATTTCTGTCAGTACCTTTTACCAGTGCCTCGTCAACAATCAATTTCTGGACGTCTCTGATATAAGACTGCAGCTGAGGGTCTTCGAATAGTGTTCCTACAAAACATTTTGATATAAAATCAAGGTCATCAAATTTGCCACAAATTCACGTGATTATAAATATCTTTTGATGTCACCGAACACAAAAATAAGAAAATCAAATAAGCCTATTCACACATGGCATATGCCTAAATAGGGGCACACATAGACCCGACTTTCATTCCAGCAGTAAACAATGCGACAAAAATACATCTGCTTATTGATATTTATTTTCTAGTGCTATTTTAAGGTACATCCCTTTTCACGGAGCCTTACAACTGTGCGACCAAATCAATTCTCAAGCAGTGCTTACCTAAATCGTGCGTGCCACGGGAAGACGCCATGCTTCTAGATGTTGTCAAAGACCTCCAAAATGCTGTCGTCGATATTCCTCTAAGAAGTGTGACACCTTGGTTGAATCTCGACCGGCTTATTACAAAAACTTTCATCTACCCTTGTCGTCTGCGAATAGTATCGTAATACCTCTTTCACATTGTTTCCTTAAGTAGACTGTGAATTTATCAGAGCAAAAGTTAAATTTTAGGAGAGGGACTAACATTGCAAATGGCGAAAAACTTGCTTAAATTAAAAAAAAATCGAAGAAAGATACTTATTGCCAGTTAGTTTGGTGAAAAAATATATAGTATATCTTTGGATGTGTTAACGTTTGCACTCTGAGTTCTGTCAAAATAATGCTCTTATTACCAAGGACATACTACAAAAGAATAAAAACCGTTTGCATCCGAACTAAAATATTCATCGGCAATACACCCGCAAAACCCTGAGCTAAGTTTATGTTAATCTAATATATGTTGCGGCGATTCGTCAAAAGACTGTTCGGGTTTTTAAGAAATTCGAGAATGACTCCCTTCTTTTCTTCTTTCGGTGCCAAGATCAAACCATTTTGTTGTATTATTTAAAAACCTGATATGCTTTTCATGCATGACCTCCAAATATTATTCAGATATGTGTTTACGCGATATCTTTCGTTTTTCTAGAAGTCTCAAACAGGAAGTCCAGAGTTCTGTCGCAAATTTATTTCTCTTTTCTGTCTATATGTGCTTAATAATTTTATACTTTCATAACACTTGAACATCCAAACTTTAATACAGACTCAGGAAACTATATTTCTTCACTTTTATTGGGCTGGCAGCGAGTAATAATATCGAGTTTTGAAAAATGGTAAAGCAAAATAATTTGCCATTTAAACCGAAAGTAGACAGTAATAAGAGTCATTTTCGAATTTATTAAAGTTGGCTTTTCATTTCAGTATTATCTCAAAAACATCAGTGTTGAAGGTTATAAAGCTGAGATTGTAAACCAGTTTCAAATATCAAGCATCTGATTGGCTGAAATGGCGACCAGTCGCCATTTCAGCCAATCAGATGCTTGAGATTTGAGACTGGTTTCTATGCTCAGCTTTATAACCTTGGGACATGGCAGTTGGATAATATTGATCAACTTCTGCTAATTTGATCTCTAGTATTTTAAATGGATGCAATTGGTGTTTTCACTTTTAGAATTCTCTTGTGTTTATCTTTTGATCTGTGTGATATTCAGAATAAATGCAACATATTATTCAGAAAAGTGTTTGTAATGATATGGTCTTATTGCTATTTTGAAAACACAACGAAACTTCTTTGAAAGTTTTTGCATTGCCCCACCCAATGAGCACATTTGCAACCCCTTAAGGTATTTCATACCGCCAGTTAGTACAGTTGCACTAATGATGAGCTGTGAAAATTAAATTATCATTTTTTCAACAATTTCCAAACAAACTGTTATTATATTGTTACAAACAGATGAATATTGATAATAACAGGAGACAAATGTTGAAAAAAAATGAATTTTGTTAGAAAAGTAATAAAATGTGGTACCTGCTATGTTGTCTAATCCGGGTGTCAAAATAAAGCACTTTCCGCTCAAATATATCAAAAATAATTAATTACAATATCCAGTTTAATATTCCATCTAGGGTCAACCAGTGTTACTTTTTCAAAATAAATTGAAAATATTGCTCTTATAAATCAAAATCCAAACACATCATCCTTTGTCCCATGAGGTCACTCACCCAGGCAAAAAGCATGCAAATCATGCCCACTTGTGTTTACCTGTAGGACAGTTTAATCTCTACATGTATAACAATGTAAATCTTGTGTGATGGTATTTGTGCAGTGTTTTGAAATTCATAATAGTCAATGTTTAAAAAGTTATTTTGAAAAAGTAACACTGGTTGGCCCTAGATGGAACATTGAACTGGATATTGTAATTAATTGTTTTGGATTTATTTCAGTGGAAAATGCTTTATTTTGACACCCGGATTAGACAACAAAGCAGGTACCACATTTTATTACTTTTCTAACAAAATTCATTTTTTTCAACAATTGTCTCCTGTTATTATCAATATTCATCTGTTTGTAACAATATAATAACGATTTGTCCGGAAATTGTTGAAAAAATGATAATTTAATTTTCACAGCTCATCATTAAGATAACTGTACTGTCTGGGGTATGAATTACCTTAACGATGATCAGTTTAAAAGTGTTCATTGTTTACATAACTGACAAAAATAAAAATACTGTAGATACATAGATGATGCAGGTGGAATACCGGTCCGCACAGATTTCATTTACGTGTTCTACGTGGTGATCAGACTTCTAATCGGTGTTAAGTATCGATTAAAAAGGCATTCAAATTTGGCGTTGCCCGGTGCCCCATTCGCTGCATGGGTTTGTACCAATCGCTATTTCTTTATCGTATAAATTATATATTCACATATCCTAAGAGAAGGTCATAAGTTAGTTGAAATGACAGTGGTGAGTAAGTTCGAATGCATTTTTCTCGAAGCATTAGCCGAGCCATCTTTAATAACACCATAAAACTTACCTTAAATTTAATGAGGTCACATTCGCTTAAATCCAACAAATTTCTTAACTGATTAAAACTTTATGTGCAATTTACAGCTGATAACAAGGAGCACTTATTCATACACACTTCGTAGTCTACCCTTTAGTGAAAGGTTAAATAAAATGAGTGCTGAATATTATAAAAATGTGAAATTTCGAGACGATTTCGGGTTCGCACTGTATTTGAAGTTATAAAACCATGATTAGTAAACCCCTTAGGGATATACCCATTATTTTTAAATGTCAGTTATATTAAGAAATACAATAAAATACTTATAAATACGGTGTTTTCACCTCTGAATGCTGTTTGAATATAAACATTCCTATCTACCCGGTATTTATTGTCAAAGAGAGGTAATTCATAAAACTTGAATTGTCAGATTTCGCCAGTGTATTACAAGTTTCTGGTAGAAGTTTTGTAAAAAGCTGTATCTCCAATTCTGAATTAAATATTAGGTTATGGGTTTTGGGTAATAGAATTACCTAGAGACATCACTAATAAACAAGAAAATTTAGCCTTATAAATAACGTTTTGATAGGTGTACCTCAACTTTTCGGCACTTTCAGTCTTTTGATTCACATAGACAAAATATTTCTTATTCTTTTAATATATCAATTTTCATCTGTGTTTTTTACATAGTTCTTTATCTTTTTATCAGCCTTTTCATTTTCAACAAAGCACTGAGTAACTTAGATTATAGTAGACCAAAATTACTACAAATTTTGATTTCATTTAGATTTTGACTTGCAACCAAAACATGAAACACGACGGGTGGCGACATTTTCGTCGAGAAGTAGCGCCGGAAGTATAATTGACAGAACGTTGTTTATTGTTAATCACGCCTTACGTTTACTTTACTTTAAGCCACGCCTTTTGTAATTTTTTCAACATCCACAAAGGAATAAACCCATAGCGACAAAAATTTGATTGACAGCAAAATCAATTTGGAAGTAAAATACACCTTTTTTTGATTGGAGCGGCAGTTCTAACAGTCGTCGCATGACAAAAAACGTGCAGTGCAACAGGTATTTTCGGAGGTTGCTCGCTGGGTCAAAATCTAATTGAAATCGAAATTTGTAGTAACAGTTCTCGAACCAACTGAATTCGTCGAGTCTTACCAGTGTGGGAGGCTATTTAAAATAAAATCTGTTGTACACAATTTTTTAGCAATCCTATGGGTCAATGTTTGGTAAGCAGAATAACGTGTGTGTATGTCTCTTTTGATGAAATCATGTATTGTACGCTCATATACTGATGTTACATGGTTCGATTTAAATAAACCAATGTTCAATTCTGTTCTATTCTGTTCTGTTCGGGCTTAAACTTTCCTGGGACTTTAAAACTAAAAGAGTGGTTGTGAGGCGTTGCGCTAGAATAATACGAGTGGGAGGCGTGTATGCGGATATGTCGGCGTTGTGTGAAGACTGTGTCAATGTGGTAATCCGTTGTTTTCAAAGGTTAGAGAGCTAAAATTTACCAATCTTAAACAATGTGTACTTTGCAAATTTCGCTCTATGTTGCATCTTTTCAATGATAAGAAAACACAAAAACATTCAACAGATTTTTAATGTTTTTATATCAGCTGACACAAAAACCGCTGCAATTCGCACACATGCATACCAAATGAAGTCAACAAAAGTGAAATAAAACAAGGTGAAAACAAAAATTGAAAAACAACCTAGAATGAGGCATAAATGAATAAAATGCAAACATATGTGGCCTAACACAATAACGGAGAAAAATGTAGTCACCAGCTTATGATGAAGGCTAAATAAGCAACAAAATGTTAATGTTCATTAAATATGCTGAAATTAGAAAAGTAAAGTTTAATGACATGAAATCGCTATCAAAATATATATTCCCTATCATCACACTATACAATTATCAAATTTTGGTCGTCATTGAGGAATGAGCTCAGGAAGCAGCAATAAGACCTGTATAACGTCACGTGGCAATGCTGACTTCCGCCTTGTGCATGCGCTGGCCAAGTTCCCGTTGGAGTTATGTCCTAACCACTGCCTGATTCTTAAAGCCTTATTATTCTATCATCAGAACATATTGGAAACTATTAAACCATTAAATTATGTTTATTAGTTTAATTCGAAACGGCGCCTCAAATAATTCTGCTGTCTTATATCTTAACAAAAACAAAGCATGTGGTTTTCATTAAATCATTATTTTATCTGATTAAAACGTGTGTAAATAAATAACAGAAGCCCTTATCTTTGGGATAATCAGACGTAAAACATATTTTGAGAAACATTCGAGTTAAATTTAATTACAAGGCACATTTTTCCCATGCTCTGTACGACACTAATAACAACTGCTCCCTGTTTAGAACGGCCTAGTTATTACCTTGTCTCTCAACGAGTCAAAGACCAAGATAGACATGCCAGCATTGCAGAAAACGATTTATGTGTTGTACAAGGTCTTATCACTGCACATGTGTGTACAAGAAAGTCATGTAGAATAGCAAATGTAAAATGCGTAATACCTCGAGTGGTTTATAGACAATACAAAGATATACAAAACACACATGAAACATATATGGACGGAATAGATCGGGCCTCTTGTCTTAAGCATCTACCAATCGCCCTGATTTCACATTGTTCATACCGATAGCACTATATAGATGTAATTTGCCATGATTTAGTGCTCTCTGACCAAACACGTGGTCAATGTATAAACAAAATATCACAATTGTAGCGTGTTTGAACTTTCAAGGAAATGACAACCTTCAGTTCGATTGCCATGATTTATACTGGGGTGGTCAAGTCGTGAAAGTTCGTCGCGCAATAATACATATAAAATAATATATAAACACAGCATAGGCATCTACCGATTCACCATGTTTATCAAAGGTCCTAGTCGATGTATATGAGATCACAGTAACATCTAAGGACACAGCACCTTTTCTTTTGCGCACACTAGTTCAAACGTTGAATCAACACACCTCTCGTCATTTGCTTTAACAGTTTCACCAAGATCACTGCTTTTTGGCGTCTTTTTAAGTTTATAAGTATTTATGTAATTACAATTTCGTTCACTATCATTTTCATATACGGTATTCTGATGTTTTCCGCATATTAAAGTGTGTACCTGAAAATGTTTAAAGAATACTAAAACACAATTTGATATTTTGCAAATGAGTCAAAGCACCATGAGCACTTTAAGCTGATATATATTTTGTCTTTCATTGCACAGTATTCCCATATGAAAACATTGATGCTTCAAGCTATTATTCTTGAGGGCGGAAGCAGACTTCGCCGACGTCGACGCCAAATCGTTGGTTCTCGCCACCGATGTCGTAGACGAGAATATCGGTGATAGGAAGAACTTGGGGCCTCTTGGTCCTGATTGTGTAGGTTGACTTACCCCATTGGTTGTTAATCTGAAATAAGAATATCCAGATTAAATTTCAGTCAGGAAAAAACTACAATCTTACACCTACATCTTTATGGGAAAAAATAAACATAATATGATATACATACTACACAGTGGGATAACCTACTGTAAAAATTGGCAAATTTGGCAAAAACTACAAAACAGTAATAACGAAAACAAAAAGAACTCTGATTCAGATAATTCTATATCCAATCAAATATTAAAGCATCTTTACTTGGTAACAAGTAGTTTTAATGTCAGATTGATTGAGAAATCTTTCGTATGAGGTTGCAGATCTGATCATTTTTAGTCAGTCTCCAACACAACAGGTATGTTAAATCCCCATAGTGATAATTTTTACAGTAGTTGCAGTGTCAGTTCTGGGCCCAAGATCATAAAACTAAGTTTTGAGATCAGTCTCAAATCTCAAGGATCTGATTGGCTGAAATGGCGTCGGGTCGCCATTTCAGCCAATCAGATGCTTGAGATTTAAGACTGATCTCCAGATTTAGTTTTATGATCTTGGGCACAGTAGCATTATTCACCAAAGTTTACATTTTAATAACCTAATATGGGGCGTGTCACGTGAAAATGTATCTTCAATAATATTTTTGACATTTTTGATTTATATTTTGGAAATAATATACATTTACCTACCATTTTCTTATAACTACAAAATGGTTTTATTGCACATGTTGACAAAATCATGGCATGATCATGGTATTTTACCACTTAATGCATAATAATTAATGTCGTCTTCTCAACTTAATGACGTCATTCCAAGGATTTACGTCAACTGTCTGTAAATATCCTTTTCCGTGACGCGCCCCATATTATTTAAAAAAAATAACGGTGTTTAAAATAAACACATACATCACATCCTTCGGATTTTTCTATCCTAGTTGAGCTGAGATATCTGGCAGATGAAGTATCGATGTAGGCGGTATTCTCGTCGTTCGGGAGGAACTGGAAGCCCTGGGTTTTGAGGTTCAGGCAGCGGAATGTGATCGTCTGGGTAGCAATGTCACTCTGACGCTGCAGCAGCGACAACTGACTACTGCGTATCTTATAGTCCAACTGAAACACCACAAAACCGCCAATATCAAAACAAATGCTCTAAATAAATAACACAATTGTATGAACGGCGGTGTTTTGTTAATAATCATTATTAGTTGTTAAAAAATATCAATAGTACTAGTCTTATGAAATAACTATTGCTGTCCAAACTAAAAAAATACAATAAGCATAATTCCGTTATACCTTTATAACGCCAGTGTTAAGTCATTAACTCAAAACATAAATTTACAGTTACCGATGTTAAGACCAACTCATACTTGCCAAAAGCATTGCTATTAGTGGGGTGGTCTTAATTTCAGGGTGGTAATTAGAGAACTAATGGTCTTATTATCAAGATAGTTTCAATTTAGGTTTGACCTTTTTAAGAGTTTACTGTATTATTAATGATATAAGCTAGGAAGAACTGAACGAACTCACCTCCTTGCCCGTGACATGCTCAACAAACCAAGCTGACGTCATACTGCGGTCGAACCATCTCTTCTCCTCGAACTAAAACAATGTTAAATAACCACATGTTTAATGTAATCAACGTTTGTTTGTTTTTTTTTGTTGTTTTTTTTTTCAAATATAAAACAATATTAAATTGTTGATGATGATGATGATGATGATTATTATTATTATTATTATTATTATTATTATTATTATTATTAAATTGCAGTATATTTAAGAAGCTGACAAGACACACCTTGTTGGCGTTTGGCACACAGGTCTCCGCATAGTCGGGATAGAAGCGACAATACACTTCCACTGGCTCAAATGCTCCAAAACTTGGGTCGACGTAATAGTTACCTGCAAAATGATAATTAAAGCTTCAACTACCAGCAAAATAGTGTTTTAGTTGCGAAAATCAAGCAGTCATTAGTAGACAGACACAAAAATACTCATCCGGTATCTTATTTTCTCTCGCTCCAATGATAAAAATAATTATAAAAGTTGGACATTTATGTTTCTGCATGCACTTTGTTTAAACAATAATTATTGGAAGAAATGCACATTTAATGACAATCAACAATACGATAATGTAATACAATGGAATTAAAGAACAAGCGAACACGTTTAAATAAACTCTTCTTCATACAATGCACATGATTTATCAAGAAGTGAATATTGTGCAATTACTTTGACGAATATTTACCGTTCTTAAGGTCGCCGGTACTGCTGTGGCGGCGAATGTGCTCGCAGGAACGACCCGGGGCGCTGCGGGTACCCAGAGGTCGGCGCATCGAGTCGACAGCGTGGAGGATGTAGTTCAAGTTAACAAACATATCCTCATTCTAAAATATAAATAAGTAGAATGACCCCTAGGTTATAAAAATGAAAACTGGCCTCCACTTTCAATTTAAAACACAACCAACTGTTAATGCTTTCTATCAATTTCTCCTGTTTTGAAACTATTAATCACAAAATTAACTTCAGCACTGTAAAAAAATATTTTCAAGCTATAAAAAATATAATTATTATTAATTTTTAATATTAATTTCCTTATATATCTCTTTTCTTATTTCTTACAATAAATGAGATTAGTATTAGCATAAGCTCTTTAAAAACAACATCTTACCGGTGGTGGTGCCATATCAGCCTGTGCCTGATCATACTGTAAAATTAAATAGAAAAATATAGATTAAACATTATTGACCAGTATCGAACATATCTTCTGATCTTCAATATCAGTTTATTAACAGAGTTAAAAATAGAAAATGTGTAATATTTACTCATAATTGTCATAGTAGATCCACGAATCTGCACTTACTTTTCATATGTTAGGCACCGGACTTCAATTTCAACTCTAGCACTGGGCAGTCAATTTTGTTAGGTTTTCTTAGTGTTAATGATGTAATCAATGCGAGGAAATCATTAGGATTAGATATGATAAATATTCATGTAAAGCTATGTGTCATATTTGATCAAGACATACCTGATAGCCATAGTCATCAGGACCCTTGTAGGATGACCCATAGTTCATTGGAGGCATTACTGGAGCATAAGCCTGTAAACGAATGCAAAAGGAAACAATTGTTTTATTAATTAGTATGCTTTTTAAAACTTTGCTAACATTTTTTCCATTGTGATTAATCATTTTCTTCAGACTGAATAGAAATTTTTATCTATTTCCGAACGAATATTCTGGTCCAATATTACGTAGTTTAGACTTTAATTTAACTGATAATGGCTTTATTAATATGACGCGGTAGGACTAAATGAAATAACTTAGCAAAAGTAATAAGGAGGCGATATCCGTGTTCGGAAACTCCTGTATACCGTTTAAAAAAGTATGTCCCTTTGGTTCTGCATAACATATTAAAATCTGAAGAAATGATCAAAATTAGCGTCATCAGCAATAATGGAATCTTACCGGTGGGCCTGGTGGGCCTGGGGGTCCGGGTGGTCCTGAGGGTCCCTGGAAGTATATATGGATACATAAAATAAGCAACAAGAAAAACAAGGCTCACTTAAATACGACACAAGACACTAAAATAAACATAGCCATTATTAAAATTTAATAAAAATAATGTTTCACAAGAGATCCATTTTTAATCATATTCAGATCATTGTTTTGAAAGATACTGATTATTTGTGACTGACATATTTATTGTCAAGTTTCATAAAATCAAACTAATGGTTTCTTTCTTGGTGACTGCAATATAATCTGTTCGAAAAATAAGCAATTCATGTCATTTTCAAAAGTATATATCATTTACATGTATTTAATTGTGATGAGCTTCATAGATTAACATAAACAAATATACTGTACCTGAGGTCCATCATGTCCCATGGGTCCTCGTGGTCCCTGTAACAAACACAACAGCATTTCATCCAATGATAATTTAAGTCAACAACAAGAATGTTTTCATTATAATAAAAACAAATAATGCAAGTTTCCAAGGTTATTTCATAATTAGCCCAGTAAGTAAAACATACCTAACATGCATAACTATTTTATTGTAAATTTTATTTGTAACATAGTTCAGTTGTTATCAGTTACGTTAAGTTCTGTAAAACACTATAGAAACAAAATGTATCCTTTTCATATAGTCGCAACATGTGACAGTGCATACTCACCGCGAGACCAGGTGCTCCAACGGGACCTTGAGGTCCGTCCTTGCCATTGTTACCACGTGAGCCGGCCGGTCCCTGTAAGTGTCAATGCACATTTCATTATGTTACATACAACTAACAATTTTGTGATATAAAATAGCGAAATATGCATCGGGATTTGCTATATTCACTAAACATAGCCTTAACATATAGCCAAGAAAAACAGAAGCAATTACAGCATGCATTTAAAGCATGATATACAACAAACAAGAATCAAAACCCGCGTTAGAGTCAGTGGTTCAGAATTTTATTTCTTGGATGCAAAATTTGGATATATGGTAAACCAACATCAAAAGTTACACTTTTCGGTTCCTATAAAAATAATCACATACGAGTTGCCCTGGTGAATTAAATAATAATCACGTACAAGTTGCCCTGGTGAATTAAACCCAAACCACCCATCTACTGGGCAAACAAGTACCCATGAGCATATAAGGATACACAAAAAGTAGCTTATGATACTATATGGATAGTTTTCTGATGACCATACTGAGACCAGAACATTTTTAGAGTTTTTATCAGCATTAACAGTGCCTAAGGTTATAAAACTGAGCATGGAAACCAGTATTGAATCTCAAGCATCTGATTGGCTGAAATGGCGACTGGTCGCCATTTCAGCCAATCTGACGCTTGAGATTTGAGACTGGTTTCCAATCTCAGTTTTATAACCTTCAGCCCAGGAGTTATACGCAGAAAATTATTAACTATTTGGATTAAGCACATTAATTATACAGATCAGTTCATCATGGATCGATTTATACCTCATTTCTTTTCTTTTAATACATTGTCTGAATTTATTCTTAATTGCTTCATGTGTTTAATATAGGCGTTCTTTTTTAGGATCATGGTATGTCATTACCTGTTGACCTGGTGGGCCCTGAGGTCCCTGTGTTCCCATTGCACCATTTGGTCCCTGTCAAAACAAAGTTAAATAATCATAAAATCAACAAAAAATAATTAAGAAGGCATATGAAAATCATTTAAATACGGCTATTAATCTTAAAATAAATATAGCATTAAAGTTCCATCTTTTTATGATCGTATTAAAACACATTTATCGATTATGTGTCGTTTTCTTTTTTGGTGGCAACCGGAAATAACTATCCCGTACTTCGATGAAGTGCCTGTACTACTCCCTTGCTTTAATGAAACCGTTTATATAAGCTAAGAGAAAGTATCCCACTGAAGTGGCGAGGCATACGTTCTAGCAGAGCTCTGTAATATCAAGAGATCTGGGTCTTATTATAAAATTGAGATTGGAGACAAGTCTTCGAACTCAAGGATTTGGTCCCAAGATTATAAAACATCAGTCTCCAATCTCAAGCATCTGATTGTCTGAAATGGACAGTTGTCTCCATTTTAGTCAATCTGATCATTGATATTTGAGACTGGTGTCCATTTTCAGTTTTAAAATCTTTGCCACTGATTCATATTTGAGACTGGTCTCCAATTTCAGTTTTACAATCTTTGGCCCTGTGATTCTGTGAATGAGTCACTATTTCCACGAGAAGCGCTATATTTAAACTTAAAGGTTTTTATTGTTCATTAAATAACCAGAAATGTACTAACGGGTGGTCCTGGTGGTCCTTGGGCTCCGGGTATACCTGGCCATCCCTTATCTCCTTTATCTCCCTGGCGACCATTTTCTCCCTTCGAACCAGTTTGTCCAGGAGGTCCCTAAAGTATTATCGATAATGATATTCATATTAGAAAATGAGGTTACTTAACAATAAATCCTAGTTGACAGCTGTACTCCTCGTTTCTTTACTCTATAAACTCGGCTTATATCTCATCGGGGACCTTCATGCAGTATGATCTGGATTTACACTGGCCACTTTCCAAGTAAAGAACAGTGTGGATCTTAATCAGACTACCGCGATCAACATTGTTCGCACATGGGATTCTCGTATATGCCGAATTCATGGAGTTAACACTTAACGCTTTGAAAGCGGTTGTAACAATCACAAAAAAATCTTTTTTTTCTTTGAGACCCTTACCTAAATTACAGTCAAACCTGCCTGTAGCAGCCATCAAGGGAGTGACAAAAAGTGGCTGCTGAACGCAGGTGGCTGTTAAAGACAGTAAAAAATTAGAACAAAATGTCAGTTTAGGTTATATTCAAACTGGCTGTTTAAGACAGGTGGTTGCTATTCGCAGGTGGCTGCTAAGGCAGGTTTCACAGTATACAAATATGAAATATAATGCAGGAGTAGCGATGATAATTTTTTAAATCTTTATGTGCCCCTCGTTGGAACACCTTTTGATTGCAATGAAAATATATTAGTCTGGAACAATATAAACTCACTGGAGGTCCTTGGTTCCCTGGAGAGCCCATGGGTCCTGGAGCTCCGCGATCTCCCTGAAATTATACAGCGGAACGTTGGTTACAACATTGATAACAAGAACGTAGGTGTCCAAAATATCACATAAATATTATTCTTTTGTAATCACACTGATTTAACAGGTTTAACTCGATAATGATAATAAAGGGCTGCCGACAAGGCAAAAAAGCAACATTAAGATTTGCAAGCAGTGACGTTGGTTGTGTTTTCACAATAAGACCTACGGTCGGCTGCCTTGTCTATGTGCAATTTAGAAGTTAAAACGGTGTTGTTTTTACTACAGTTTTCTATTTTAAGTGCAGACCTATTGATTTAAATTTCGAGAAATAATGAAAGTATTATTGTACTGCTACTAAGTTTCATAACTTACACGTTCTCCGCGTTCTCCCGCTAATCCTTGTGGGCCAGTGGCGCCTGGTGGTCCCTGAAATGTTTTGACTTAGATTTAATATTTTGTTAAAATCACTAAAAATGTACTGGGTGGTATAATGGATACCGTTAGAACGAGGTAACTCAACTGGTAAAGTTCTATATAAGTTCAACAACATCACAAAGTATACCAACAAATAAAGCAATTTCGTCCAGTATTAAGTCATCTAATCAGAAGATAACTAGGTGTTCTCAAAAATGCGAGTGCGTTTATTCTCAACTAAATCGTAATTTGTTTTGTCAAACTATTAAAATAACGAACATGTATACACAATAGTGAAAATATTACGGACCTTACAAAAACGTATTATCAACAAATATACTCAAAAACAGTTTTAACTTGATATTATGTTACAATTATGCCACATAAATAATTTTCAGGCTTACATAAGAAGTCATCAGTTTCTAACATATTTTTATTAAAAGTCTTGAGATACTGTCAGTGTTATTACCTGTGGGCCGGGTCGACCCTGTAGACCAGGTACCCCTATTGGTCCTTGGTCACCCTTGTCACCTGGTCGTCCTTGAGCACCTGGGGAACCATCCTGTCCTGGTCGGCCCTGTAATACAAAGAAACAAGCCAAACCGTAAACTTGTAAAATTGCAATTAATGACCATATTTTAGTGTTTGCTGAAGTTGGTTTGCCGCACAGTATAAGTCGATTGTACCCATTTAATAGTGTAGTGTAATACGGAACTTGGAAACATGTTTATTTCTGCTACTTAAGAAGAATAAAACTATCAATGTTTTTTTTTATTTGTTTGCTTTTTTGTAGTATAGTATAATACGCTAAACAAATAACCTTATTAGATTTAGTTTCATATTGTGTTTTTGCTAGTTGTAACATACTGAGCGCAATTCTATCACTACTACTTATTGCATAAACGTGTATTTTGATCCAAAAAGTGTGCCTTACCGGTGGTCCTTGTTCACCCTGAAGTCCGGTGAGACCCATAGGCCCTGGGGCTCCTGGTAACCCTGGCTTGCCGTCCTGTCCATTACGACCGGCCTCTCCTGGGAATCCCTAACAGAAAAATGTTCATCCCATTAAAATTTAAATTACACTGATTCTGGCGTGATATAAGTATATATTTAAAAAAGATAAAAGACTGCTAGCCTTTAACTTGGCAAACGTTTTTATTCGAAATATCACATATACACGAATACTGATTTTTGAAGTATTTCGGTAAAACATTTGTGTACTGTTAAAGAGAATATTAAGTTATTTTGAAAAGCAACTTATATTACTTGTCCAGTCTATAATACTAGTTAGGATATGATGTTTGCAAAAACTGCAGGGTCCTATTTTAAGATCACTTACGTTTTCTCCTGGAGGTCCTGGTGGGCCGGAAGCTCCCTGTTGTCCTGGGAAGCCTGGAATACCGCGCTCACCCTGAGGGCCGGGTACTCCCGGAGTACCGGTCAGTCCCTACAAATATCACAAAATGACTATGATGAAAATAGTTCACACCATCCATGATAGATTACTGTGCCCAAGGTTATAAAACTGAGCATATAACCTTCAGTCCAGATGAATAAAAATGATACTGAGCCGATATGGCAACTAACTTGCATTCTAGTTACTGCAGACAAAGATTGTTTTCGGGTACTTTTATCTATCAATGCCAAGTAGTCGCTTACATTCCATAAACTGCATATGACGAATGACATTTAACAATTAGCTTGCTTACTTCTAAAAGTTAAACGTATATAAAGAAACATGTCAGATATTGAGTTCATGTGTGATTTTTTTTCAAACTGCTTATTGGTAAACATAAATGAGTAATTTCTTAAGTTTTCATGCGTAATTAAGGTTATTATCCCTCATTGATTTACATGGCCATTAGCAAACTTTATTTATATCGTAAAGTAATCGAGTTAAAGTTTTGACCCATAAAGGGTACATGTAATAAGAACAGGATACAATTGTAAATGGTCTATCGCTTAAAACTATATATTCATAAAAGAGTCTTGAACAGACAAGACGAACTGGAAGAATAAGGGATACGATTCGATTGAATGCGGCGCTGTTTTGAACTTTGTGATAAATAATGGCATTACTGGTGGTCCTGGCAATCCCCGTTCTCCTTGTGCGCCGTCCAGCCCATTCATTCCCGGGGCTCCGTCCTTTCCGCTTGGTCCTGGAGGTCCAACTTCACCGCGCTCTCCCTAATTTAATAATAAAGCTGATTTCTCATCGTTTTCGATTTTTCTTACAAATTAAATGTTTGGTATGCGGGCGACTGTAAGTACACTTCAGATAAACAACATCGTACCATTGTAGTTTTGGCATCTTACATTATTGTTTGACCAATGAAAGTAGAATCACATAACCAACTCGGTATTTAGTGAATATGCCATGTATTGCAGGCACCTCGGTAAACATCCGTCTACATATTGTTGGCGGGATATGTGAATACTTCGGCTTTTCCGAAGATAGCCCGATTTAGAAAACTTGACACAGTCCTAGTTACCTTACTACCGTTATACAACTTTATAACTTGATAAATAACATTCAAAATAAATGAGGACATACTTCCTGTTGTAAATCCTTTTGAAATCAATTATTTAACAGGAAATGTAGTTACAATTGGTCCTGGTGCTCCGGTTTGTCCTGGCTGACCGATGGATCCTGGTTCCCCGTCAACACCTGGTGGGCCCTGTCGACCGGCTTCTCCTGGAATACCCTGCAATCCAATCGGTCCCGACGGTCCTCGGGATCCCTTCGCGCCATCACTTCCGGGGCTTCCCTAATTATGTAAATAATTTCATTTAACGACCTAAAAGGAATTACTACTAGGAAACTAATAGCGCACATTACCGTGCATGGACAAAAAACTACCGTGGCCCAGATATACAGTTGGTTCAAGGTACGTTATTCAGCTGAAATTCTGGTTTCCTAATGCCTATTCAAATCTATCTAGGCCCCACAAGACACATAAAATATATTGGAGAATTTAGTTTAAGATATGCTAATTGGGTATGTTACAGAAGTTCTGTATCTGTTTTGATCGTCTGCTCCTGCAGAGCATCATTTTCACTTTCTTTATTCTAAGTTACACAGTGATAATAAATAACATATAGTTGTCATATATGAGGTATCTGGGTTTTTTCTGATGGAAATTAAGGTTCCTGTGTTCCAAGTTACACAGTGGTCATGCTGACTACATATGCTGAATACATATACAAAAGTCATATATGTGGTATCTGGATATTTTCTAATGGAAATTCAGGTTCCTGTGTTCCAAGATATACAGTGATCATGCTGAATAAATGAGATAGGTTAGACATGTACTTACAGGTTCGCCTCTTACTCCTTGTTCACCAGGATAGCCTGGCTGTCCGCGGTCTCCCTGCAATAACAAAGCGGTTTTAATTTATTCTTTCCGGTGAACTATACTTTTCTCGGTGAAATATGTGAAATAAAATTAAGATATTCACTGTTTTCGCCGAACTACATTTTTCAACTTATTACCTCCCTAGCTAATTTTTCAGATGTGTTTGACATGTAAACGTAAAATACAACATTAACTCGGACATTAACTCGGACATTAACTCGGACATTATACATTGAGTTTGAGCAAATGTTTTCTTCGTGCTATTGAAAGCAGCTGAACACTTTAGCCCAAGGTTATAAAAGTGAGCATGGAAACCAGTCTCAAATCTCAAGCATCTGATTGGCTGAAATGGCGACAAGTCAATCAGATGCTTGAGATTTGAGACTGTTTTATAATCTCAGTTTTATAACCTTCAGCCAAATTATCCCATGTAGAATTTAAACAGAAGCTATAACAGCACAACAGTATAACAGAAGATCTAATAGAATGTAGAACATCGTAGACTTCAGCCAGTAGATATTTATTGCAGTCTATTAACATATTTTGTCGAATTACTACAATAAGAATAAATCTATATGATTAAAAATTATCGTACCATTTCCCCCTTTTTCTACATCCCCTCTTATTTCTGACTTATTTGTTTGTTAACCATGACATGTGTGAATATGTTATCTATAATGAATTGCATATTCATTTACCTGTGTTTAATGGTTTGAGTTAGTTAATTATTGTTCTGTTCTGTTCAGTAGAGTGCATTTTATTTAGTTCAAACTGTTCAATACCCAGGTGAAGGTTCATGATGGTATTTGCTGTTTAAGGAATTTTTATTATCAATAAACTCTTTAAAACACCTTAATGGGTGTGATCTTATCCACTACATCACCAATCAAGTTATTTAGTGACAATTACAATGTACTAAATCGCATAAGAACTAAATATAGCATTTTCATTAGCCTTGCATATAAAGGAAGGGGGTTCATGCAAATGTAAAAATTGTTTAAGCTTCTCCGAAAATTGCTTGGATCTACTTTGTTTCAAATAGTGTGAAAACAAATGTTTCAGTAGTTAAACGCATTTTATTAACACCATTTCATTGGTTGAAAAACAAGGTCAAACGCCAGCTGAGACAGCTAACGCCAAAAATATACAAAACATAAATAAGGACGCCAGAAACATACCCAGTAGCATGACTAATATCTTATATGAGTAATAAATGTGCTATATAAAACGTCTCTTATTTAAACAACCGGAACCCACCCTTATTCCTGGAGGTCCTGACTCTCCGGGCTCGCCTGGGAATCCTGGTGGTCCCTAGAACAGACAACATGTGTAAATGTATCATACGAAAAACAACTGAGATCAGCTTACTGTGTACGAAAACAACAACACATTTTACTAGTTTAAATCATCGAGAAACCCTAAAATACAGTTTACTTTGCAATATCAAAAGTTAATGACAAACATCATTCGAACTTAAATCTCCGTGAATATAAATTTAAGGAATTTATTAGCACATTTAATTTTCAAACCGTTTTAAATAACTGGTCTGTACGCAATAACAATTCAGATGACTACTAAATATAGATAGTTTCGCGCAAGTTCTTCGCGCAAATATAATCATTACTCACGGCAGGTCCAGGGGGTCCAACAGCACCTTGAGATCCAGCGAATCCCATCACACCACCTTCTCCTGGCCGACCGGGCTCTCCGGCAATACCTTTCTCTCCGGGGGCTCCCTTCTCTGGCTTGATTACCGACATTGGCCCAGTTCCACCTGGGGGACCAATGGGGCCTGAAATACCCGGCTCACCGGGTTGTCCATCTTTACCTCTTTCACCTTGGAATCCCTGATATAAGAGCAGCGCAAATGTAAAATTGTTATTGAAAAAGCATTCAGCATTTTCCAGCAGCAACAAGTCGTCATCTTCGCGCAAAAATGGTATAAATATCTTTATAATAATGAGTTATATCGTTATTGCACTAAGGTGATGAATTACTTATAATTAAACATTTTAAGTTTTATCACTTTGGTTGACATGTTTCTATGTAAAGCAGCTGTAAATTCTTGGACGACCTTAGTCATTTCTAGTATACGATAATGGGATAGGGATAATAAATCCCTGCATACAAACATCAGATAGAGATATATGGACATGGCTTTGGGTGGAACAGGGCCCAAGATCATAAAACTAGCTCGAAAGACCAGTTTCAAGTCTCAAGCATCTGATAGGCTGAAATGGGGACTGGTCTACATTTCAGCCAATCAGATGTTTGAGATTTGAGACTGGTCTCCAATCTCATTTTTTATCTTGGGCCCAGGTCAGATTCTTAACTTGTGAAAAGACGAAGATTTATTTATCAAAGATGTCGCTAAGAAACAAAATTATTATAATAATAATCACTAGAGAAGTTGCCAGACAAAATGAGAATCATTGAGAATCATTGCTAATTGTTGATGTAGACTGGTGCCTCAGTCATTTGTTAATGACAAATCAACACCTATTTACAAAATGTTAATTAACACGATATTGAAAAAAAGAAGGTTCTTACGCGATTTCCTTTCTGTCCTTCTCTACCTCCAAGGCCTCGGTCTCCTGGTAAGCCCTGTTTAAAAAATCATAAAACTAGAATTAAATTCTGTTTATTTTACCAGACAGTAACATCCATCTGTACATATAATGCTTATAATGATGTTTGCTGTTTCTGAGCATATGTAATGTAAAGGAAAACTTATATATTTGTTAATATAGCCGATTAAAACTATTATTAAGCTAAATATGTAAAAGATATATTGAAGCAGAACAAAGCAGCTTACTACGAGTCCCTGGGGTCCGGGCTCTCCACGTGGTCCAGTGCTTCCTTCTGGTCCCTTAAATAACAAACTAGAAAAATTGAATACAATAAATCGCGAAAACACGGACTTGCGCATGACTTTAACACAGCATTCAAAATCATGAGTCGCTGTATTACCATGATAGAAACGAAGAAAGATTTTACAATAAACCATCTCACTAAAACAACAGTGCGTTGAGAAACATATTTTGACAATCTGAGAAATGTTAGTAATCATTGGTTGTATGACAGTCTGAGAAATGCCAGTAATCATTGGCTGTATGACAATCTCATAAATATAAGTAATAACTAGCTGTAAGACAATCTGATAAATGCCAGTAATCATTGGCTGTATGAAAATCTGAGAAATGCCAGTAATCATTGACTGTATGACAGTGTGAGAAATGCCAGTAATAATTGGCTGTATGACAATCTGAGATATGCCAGTAATCATTCGCTGTATGACCATCTGAGAAATGCCAGTAATCATTGGCTGTATGACAATCTGAGATATGCCAGTAATCATTCGCTGTATGACCATCTGAGAAATGCCAGTAATCATTGGCTGTATGACCATCTGAGAAATGCCAGTAATCATTGGCTGTATGACAATCTGAGATATGCCAGTAATCATTCGCTGTATGACCATCTGAGAAATGCCAGTAATCATTGGCTGTATGACCATCTGAGAAATGCCAGTAATCATTGGCTGTATGACCATCTGAGAAATGCCAGTAATCATTGGCTGTATGACAATCTGAGAAATGCCAGTAATCATTGGCTGTATGGCAATCTGAGAAATTCCAGTAATGGTTGGCCGTATGACAATCTGAGAAATGTCATTGGCTGCATGACAGTCTGAGAAATTAAGTAATCACTGTCTGTATGACAATCTAAGACATGCCAGTAATCATTTGCTGTATGACAATCTGAGAAATGCCAGTAATCATCGGCTGTATGACAGTGAGAAATGCCTGTAATCTTTGGCTGTATGACAATCTGATAAATGCCAGTAATCATTGGCTGTATGACAGTCTGAGAAATGCCAGTAATCATTGGCTGTATGACAGTGAGAAATGCCTGTAATCATTGGCTGTATGACAGTCTGAGAAATGCCAGTAATCATTGGCTGTCTGACAATCTGAGAAATGCCAGTAATCATTGGCTGTATGACAATCTGATAAATGCCAGTAATCATTGGCTGTATGACAGTCTGAGAAATGCCAGTAATCATTGGCTGTATGACAGTCTGAGAAATGCCAGTAATCATTGGCTGTATGACAGTGAGAAATGCCTGTAATCATTGGCTGTATGACAGTCTGAGAAATGCCAGTAATCATTGGCTGTATGACAGTCTGAGAAATGCCAGTAATCATTGGCTGTATAACAGTGAGAAATGCCAGTAATCATTGGCTGTATGACAATCTGATAAATGCCATTAATCATTGGCTGTATGACAGTGAGAAATGCCAGTAATCATTGGCTGTATAACAATCTGAGAAATGCCTGTAATCATTGGCTGTATGACAGTCTGAGAAATGCCAGTAATCATTGGCTGTATAACAGTGAGAAATGCCAGTAATCATTGGCTGTATGACAATCTGATAAATGCCATTAATCATTGGCTGTATGACAGTGAGAAATGCCAGTAATCATTGGCTGTATGACAGTGAGAAATGCCAGTAATCATTGGCTGTATAAAAGTGAGAAATGCCAGTAAGCATTGGCTGTATAACAATCTGATAAATGCCATTAATCATTGGCTGTATAACAGTGAGAAATGCCATTAATCATTGGCTGTCTGACAATCTGAGAAATGCCAGTAATCATTGGCTGTATGACAGTCTGATAAATGCCAGTAATCATTGGCTGTATGACAATCTGATAAATGCCAGTAATCATTTGCTGTATAACAGTGAGAAATGCCTGTAATCATTGGCTGTATGACAATTTGAGAAATATAAGTAAATATTGGCTGTATGACAATCTGATAAATGCCAGTAATCATTGGCTGTATGACAGTCTGAGAAATGCCTGTAATCATTGGCTGAATGACAGTCTGAGAAATGCCAGTAATCATTGGCTGTATGACAATCTGATAAATGCCAGTAATCATTGGCTGTATGACAATCTGATAAATGCCAGTAATCATTGGCTGTATGACAGTCTGAGAAATGCCTGTAATCATTGGCTGAATGACAGTCTGAGAAATGCCAGTAATCATTGGCTGTATGACAATCTGATAAATGCCAGTAATCATTGGCTGTATGACAGTCTGAGAAATATAAGTAAATATTGGCTGTATGACAGTCTGAGAAATGTAAGTTATCATTGGCTGTATGACAATCTGAGAAATGTAAGTAGTCATTGGCTGTATGATCGTCTGATAAATGCCAGTAATCATTGGCTGTTTTACAATTTGAGAAATATAAGTAAATATTGGCTGTATGACAATCCGAGAAATGTTATAAATCATTGGCTGTATGACAATCTGAGAAAATGTAAGTAATCATTGGCTGTATGACAATCTGAGAAATGTACGTAATCATTGGCTGTATGACAATCTGAGAAATGTTAGAAATCATCATCTGTATGACAATCTGAGAAATGTTAGAAATCATTGGCTGTATGACAATCTGAGAAATTTATGTAATCATTGGCTGTATGACAATCTGAGAAATGTACGTAATCATTGGCTGTATGACAATCTGAGAAATGTACGTAATCATTGGCTGTATGACAATCTGAGAAATGTTAGAAATCATCGTCTGTATGACAATCTGAGAAATGTTAGAAATCATTGGCTGTATGACAGTCTGAGAAATTTATTTATGTAATCATTGGCTGTATGACAATCTTAGAAATGTTAGAAATCATTGGCTGTATGAAAGTCTGAGAAATGCCAGATAAAATAAAGTTGTTGTACTAACGGGTGGTCCGCTTTCACCGGCAGGACCGGCGGGTCCGCGCTCTCCGGGTGCACCACGTTGTCCTGGCTTACCACTCTCTCCTGGGAATCCAGTGTCTCCCTGAAATATTTAACAATCAGCAACATTCATCAAAACTCAACAAAATGTTTATAATTCAGAACGTGCGTATCCGCGTAAAAATGCTTAATTTTTTAAGAAAACGCTATTGGTTTCAATCGAGCGAGAATATTGTAAAAATCAAAAATACTCCTTACAATTTAAAATGAGGAGGAAATACCCTCTAAAAGGCTTAAATACCAACTATGGAACAATGTCAAGGGGTAAAATACCCTTTGGAAAATAGGGGGGTAAATACCCTTTACCCTTAAACATTATGTGGAGCTCTGTTTATATAGCTTATAAAATAATTAATGAGTTGTTTTCAAAGCAAGTGAGGTTTATATTTATTTTCTTTAATATGATGAAGTTACTTTTTCTACAATTTATTTATTACCAATGTTAAAATATTAACAATTTATTGTTTAGCCAAGCACTTTCTTCATTCTTACCCTAGCGCCGGGTGCGCCTGGTTCTCCCGCTATGCCGGTTTCACCCGGAGGTCCGCTGGCACCATTCTCTCCTGGTCGACCCGGTGGACCTTGTGGTCCCTAAACAAGAAGAAGGGAAATGGACAATGTCATAACAGTGTTTAACACAGATTGCTTAAAAAACTGATATATTTTAAGAATTTATGCACTAATTCGGTTTAAAATGAATATCTGTCTTTGTTCGTTAAAAGCATATTAAACAACAATATTAATACGGTGTTTACGTTCAAACTAGTAGTCTTAAAAACTTACAGAAATCCCGGGCTCTCCCTGTCTTCCAGGTTCACCGACCTCGCCCGAGGGGCCCTGAAACAGACGAAATACTTAAAGAAACACTACTCCGCTATTTAATGATCTATTGTAACATTGTGTCAATTCTTGTACACACTGAAAGTTGTCATTAACATAATTATATTATACAAGCTGTTTTTGTGAACCTGGATATGTTTAAGATGCAATACAGCACATAATTCGCTTGTAGCACTTCCATGTTTGAAAAAAAGGTAGGAATAGTTTTTTGCAATTTAAAGTATGCGTCTTTTTATTGGGCCTGGCTATAAAAGCTGAAGTTTGTTCGAGATAATGGATGAATATCGTGATAGTATCATAAAGAAAATAAAGTTTAATACAAATGACTTTTCTCCTTAATTAAACATTAAAAGGAATAAAAATTGGGAATAAAGAATGTAATATGCATACGGGTTGTCCCGGTGGTCCTTCGATTCCTTGTTCGCCACTGACGCCTCTTTCTCCTCTTGGTCCCTGGGATCCCGGTGGACCTGACTCTCCGGGGCGGCCCCCTACTCCCTGTAATAAACAGGGTTTCCATGCATCCATATTTATATAGACATAGTGCATTGATATTGTAGTGAGACTTTGGTGTTGAGTATACACCCTGTTATTGTGTGCATCAGATCGTCACATGAATATAAATATTGTTAATGTCTTATACAAAAACATCTCAATCCTTCGGCAAGTTGCACTATTTGTGAAATTGACGGACGAACCCGCTGCCCAACATACACAAAAACAGGACCGCCATGTTACTTTCTAACCAGCAGTGGCCTCCCACCCCACCCCACCCCCACCAAAAAAAAAACAAACTTTATTATCCACGAAAATAAATAATATTACAGTCCCATCCGACAAGCTGCTCTTCGGGGGACATCGACTGCGCGAGTCAGATAATGATTGTCAAATATTTCCTGTGTTTAATTTTTAATTTAACGTGTTGTCAAATTAAGATACAAAAGCTAGACTTAAGTAAAGTTAGTTACCTGGTCACCCTTTGGTCCTGGCATACCCTGACTTCCGGGCAGACCAGGCAATCCCTGTGATCCCTGTTCTCCGTCTCTGCCGTCCGAGCCTGGAGGACCCTGAAAAGCCGATAAACTATGCAAAATCTCGTAAGAAAACACAGGGCCCAAGATCAGGAAATAAAAAATGAGACCAGTCTTCAATCTCAAGCTTCTGACAGGTTTACGTGTCGCCATTACAGCCAACAAGATGCCTGAGATTTTAGACGTGTCTCATATCTCAATGTTATAATCTTGGATACATAGGTTAGACAGAAGTTTTAACACGCGCACTTTCTCCTAGGCTTAACAACACAGTTATGCACGAGTTCTTTTAAGTCTAGTGATCAACAAAAATAAAATCAGTATGAAAAATGAAAACGGTAATAATGCTCAAAATAATCTAATCTAAAATCACTTCTTAAATTTGTGAACAAACATATACTTACTGGTGGTCCAGGGGCTCCAGGCCGACCGTCATTTCCGGTAGCTCCCGTAATACCCTACAAGTAAACATAATTGGTTAATTACATACCATCATAAGGAATAAGTATCACGCGGATGGCAATGCTCTTCAGTGATCTTTAAGAAGACAAATATTGATAATAAAATAAATCCTACTAAAATTATAAGAACAGATGATATTTTGTCTGGTCTAAACTTTTGTATTTATATAATAGTTTAAAAATTAAATCGACGTACTCTTGGTCCTGTGGGTCCAACGGGTCCGATCAAACCAGGTTGTCCCTAGAATGGAAACAAAACTTTAACAATTAAACTATTAACCACTCAAATATTGTAACCTACTCACATTTCCGTAAAATCGTCAATTTTAGTTATAACATTCATTGGTCATTTAGATTTTACAAAATTTATTTATTCCTGATCAGACTCGGTCTACACTGGGCACGAATGTGATCAATGCCGCACTCACAAGGAAATGACATCAGGGTTGGAGGTTATAAAACATGGAAACCAGTTTCAAATCTCAAGCATCTGATTGGCTGAAATGGCGACTGATCAGATTCTTGAGATTTGAGACTGGTTTCCATGCTCAGTTTTATAACCTTGGGCACAGATGCTTAAGATTTGAGACTGGTTCAGATTGAACAGATTTGTTTTGTTTCAAAAAACTGGATAAGCCAATTTCTGACAAAATAGACTTTAAGGCACAATGAAATTTCAATATTTCACACCCCAAATCAAAAACCTGGTTTTTCTTTGTACCTAAACATAAAAGATGTTTGAAAAATATTATTAAATAATCAATCACTGTAAAACAAACACTTTTTTTCGAGACACGATTAAATAATTTAAAAACATACCGGTTGTCCCTCGGGTCCTCTCTCACCTTCTAGTCCTCGCTCACCGTCCTTGCCCGGATTTCCCGGATTTCCAGCGGGTCCCGGGATACCCTGCATGCCGGGAGCACCCTGTATTTATTAACAATAGCAAGTATATATTTTTTCTTCACACATAGTATTGTCAGCGGCAAAACAAACTAATCTCGCCTTCCTAGAATTTATGTTAACGTGGCTTTCCGGTGTTGAAGATTATAAAACTGAGATTGGAAACCAGTCTCAAATCTCAAGAATCTGATGAAATGGCGATGAGGATGAGATTTGAGAATAATTTTCATTCTCAGTTTTATAATCTTGAGGCCTGGTACATGTTTGTACATTTTAACTAGTCTCTTTTATTGAAAAGGTGGTCTTGAAACTTTCTAGAATGCTATTAAAAGTAATAAGCGAACATGCGTGAGGTAAGAAATAATTCTTTAAAAAATATACATATACATAATTGGTAATAAAACTGCTGGTACACTGAAATTAGCAGAATTAGGGGAATTTATACATTTATTTGACTCTCAGAAATGCGGACTATTTTTAACACATATTATTAAAACAATTCATTCGTCACAGAACGTACCATTTCTCCTTGATTTCCTGGTGGACCTGGGGGACCCTGAGCGCCAACTGGACCCTATAAAACAAGATAGAAACACCAATGTAAGGTTATATATTTCAATATATTTGAATGTTCACTAAGCTAGCAAAGACAAACAAAAATACATATATCATCTACAGAACAACATTTGATCTTAATATGATATCATCTTAACAAGAAAAATTTGTCCTACGTTTTGAATTATATTCGAGCTCTGTATTATCGGCGCATCTCTATTACCGACGTAAATTAGTTATGTAGTCATGCGATTCCATTTTCTATAGCTTCGACCTAGATTTGACGAAATCTGTTGTAAAATTACTTTGATCTGTTTGTTATTTTCACAAAAATACAGAAGTAAATAACTTATATATTGAACTGCATAAGAATCGTTGATAATTTTAACAAGTACGTCGATAATACAGCTTCCCAGGCTACAATATAGAAGCATTTTAAATAATTCTCTCTTTAAAAGATTACCCTGTTTCCTGGTGAGCCGGCAAGTCCGGGAAGACCTCGATCGCCTGGGGCTCCTGGTGAACCCCTTTGACCTGCTTCTCCGCTGGGTCCCGGCAAGCCATCACGACCCTGAAATAATCCTCACAAATCTTAAAATAAATCTTCTGATATCATTTCATTTTTTTTATACCTAATAAATTGTACCAGATATTCATGTATTCTCGGCGTATCTCTAATAAATACGTAAACATGATACTTCAAAATAAACAAGAACTATCCTTAAAAGAGATAGAGGGCGTTGAAAAATATTTTCAGGTAATTATAAAAAGAACCAGTGCGGTGCCGTAGTCATTTAGCTTTAATTATGATGCGTTTCTTGGAAATAAAAATAACTAGGCATACTGAAAAGCGACATTTTTCTATTTGAAGTTTTCTAAATAATTTGTAACCCAAAGAAGTATATCTCAAGCTAAGGATTGAACCCGGGAGCTAGCGTCAGAAGCAAGGATCAGTAATTTAGTTATCTTCTTCAGTATCCGTGACTGTAAGTAACCAGGGCAAGGAGTTTTCGAGAAAAAAGTTAAAAGTTAAAAACATATCGTGTTCTTTTGAACACCGAAATGTTTGTGCTAAGATTCTCATCTCGGATATACCTCGTTTCAAACTGTGATTACACAATTCTTTTTGTAAACAACTCGCGGTAAATGCCCCACTGCTTAATATAGCCCCCAATCTATACAGCAGTTTATATTAATTTTCCTTTGCATAATATTTTGAAGCGCGTATTATTTAAAACACTTCGTGGGTTGAAAAATAGGTCAAAAGCCAGCTTAGACAGAATCAATGATCTTACCGCTTCTCCTTTAGCACCAGGTGCTCCGGCAGTTCCGGATTGACCAGGTGGTCCCTGCGGTCCTGGGAAACCTGTGGCCCCTGGAGCACCAGCTGGACCCATATCTCCTTTAGTGCCAGCATCACCCTCACTTCCGGGTTGTCCAGGAGGTCCAGGTTCTCCTGGCTGACCAGGACTACCGTTCTGTCCATCAGGGCCGGGGAGTCCAATCAAACCACGTGATCCGGGTTGACCTGCATCACCCTAGTTAGTAGACAAAGAATGTAACTTAGGTTGGACAGGGAATGTTGTTAACCATAGCTAGAACAGTAATAAGAGAGAAAGAGAGAGAGAGATGCTATTGTACATATTATTTAAATACTTTCCTAAGCCTAAACAATTATTATTTTTCATTTGCAAATTAGATAAATACGAACGATAATTTTGATATTCTAAAGAATGCAATCTTATCTAACAGTATAGATTTATTTTTATGAGTAGACTATCATGTGACCTGCTAGTCATCTATAATCAGTTGTAAATATTGTTGTTTGAATATAACGGGTTGAGATATGCATGCATCACTATACATTTCCAGGGCTGAAGGTTATAAAACAGAGATTGGAAACCAGTCTCAAATCTCAAGCATCTGATTGGCTGAAATGGCGACCAGTCGCCATTTCAGCCAATCAGATGCTTGAGATTGGAGACTGGGTTTCATGCTCAGTTTTATAACCTTGGGCAAAGGCCTCTTCGTATTGGAGATAGGTGCACAATCTTAGTTTAAGGATAACCGGCCCTGTTTGCATAAATATTTAGCTTAAAATGAAAGCATACTTTGGGTCCAGAGGATCCTGGGAATCCTGGAGGGCCGGGTGGTCCTATGTTCCCTGGCGTACCTCGCTCTCCGTTCTTGCCATCAGCTCCCGGTAGACCCTGAAACAATACAAACAACAATGTTGGTTACATAGCCCTAACAGACGCATTTCCATTAATGCTCATGAAGAGGCTCAATCAAACCGAGCCTGCAATATTTTCATAGTTGTCATATTCGGTGGCTTTTAAAGTTACCTTTCATCAATTTGCTCCATAAACATAGGTTTATATTGCTGGTGTGAACAGTATCGTATGATCTGGGGCTACACTGTTCGTTTCTTGATCAGAAACAACTTAATAAATCAAAAAACGACCAGTGTAGATTCTGATCAGGTGGTACGGATGTGCCGGTTGATCAGGATCTACACTGTTTGCCCATGCCATAAAAGTCGTAGGTATGTAAGATACAGTAAATGGATAAATCAGCCTTCCTGTAACAAAAAGCACCAACTTACAGTTACTATATAATAAAGCTCAACTGCGTGGCATTTATTATAAAACTGTCTTTGTCACTTTTAAATAATTTGAGACTATTTTTTACAGTTAAAAAGTTTATGTAAACAAAACATGAGACATACGGGTGATCCTGGTGCCCCGTCCTTTCCACGTTCCCCTGGTGCTCCGGCTGGTCCGACGGGTCCAATCGCACCTGGGGCTCCAACCGGTCCGGTGTCTCCCTGTTTTAACAGCAAGTTTCAGTCGTTTAACATATAATAATAATAATAATAATAATAATAATAATAATAATAATAATAATAACAATAATAATACCAATCCATTAATTGGAAACCTACCGAACACGAGAAATGAAAAATGCAATTTACTTCAATTTATACTGTCTTTCATTGCAACCATGATGTTCATTGTGGATTGGTGCCGCAATGTTTTCAAATGCTTCCCTGAGCGTGTGTAAAAACTAGGTCATACCAAGCCTCCGCCCCAAACCTGTTCCCCTCTAGCACGGTGTTCCAGGAGCTGGTAACTACCAGGCCATACCTTGTCTCCGACACTATCGCCAGTTCTCTTCTAGCAACGTGTTACAATACCTGGTGTAATTACAAGGTCTTACCTAGTACTAAGTCTGACATAGTCTCCGACAATGTTCTGTTCTCTTCTAGCACTAGGAATTTCTTTCTCAGACACTTGTTTTGTTCCCCTATAGCAAGGTATTACAAAAACTTGTGTAATTTCTACGTTTAACGTTGTCTCCTTCCATCTCCTGTTTCATCTTCTAGCAAGGTGTAACATTAATTGCTGTAAATTCGCCACTGACTTGTTATCCTCCAGTAAGATGACAAAGGATGGTGTAATTACTCGATCTGATCTTGTCTCCGACCTTGAAATGTTTTCCTGTAGCTAGGTGTTACAAAGTAACGAGGTCTTACCTTGACTCCACCCCTGCCCTGCTCTCCTTTAGCAAGGTGTTACTATCACCATGTCTTACCTTGTCTCCACCCTTGCCCTGCTCTCCTCTAGCAAGGTGTTACTATCACCATGTCTTACATTGTCTCCACCTTTGCCCTGCTCTCCTCTAGCAAGGTATTACAATTACTAACTTACCTTCTCTCCACCCCTGCCCTGCTCTCCTCTAGCAAGGTATTACAATTATCAAGTCTTACCTTGTCTCCACCCCTGCCCTGCTCTCCTCTGCTACCAGGATGTCCGGGCATCCCCTGAATATACAAGAAAATCGTGGTTTATGATGTGTAATTTGCATAAAATCTTACTATACCAAAGTGCAATCGACTATGACTGATTTGACAATTTAAATATTGTTTGCTATATATGCTAATTAGATTTTATTGCTTCTGTTCAGAAATCATCTTTACTAAGCCTATCAAAGCTGTAATAATGAAAACTGAGTCTTTGCAGTATCATTGTACAAACGTATGTATAAGAAACCATGGAAATGTTTCATTCAAACACGTTAGATCAATGTGCATCATGTCTTATTGAAGGCTTTTGGAGACCTTCGGTATTCTTTTAAGACAGACTGTATCTTTCTAGAGCAGATATTTGAAGTATGCTTTATGAGATTAACTTTGTTTCTAGTATACTTCTAGTATACTCACACGGTGTCCTTTGGGTCCTGGTAGTCCGGGTATGCCTGGTCGTCCAGAGTCGCCCTGTCAACATAATCATATACGTGTATATGGATCACAGGGTATGACATAAATTCTGGAAGCAATGTGGTTATTGACTTCTAAATTATTACGCAACTTTACTGAACAAAAGTTCTAGTTGATTGACTGATCACAAAGGATCTCCAGGAAGGCCATTTAAAATGTTTGAAATTCAACAATCCCTGAACCATGAGTATACGTTTAAATGTATTATTTCCAATACAACTTTATCGATAATCAGTTTGCAAGGATGAATATGTACTTAACAATTTGTGTGTCAAACTGATGCAAATTAACGCTTCAAACTCTAAGTGATTAAAATTTAGTCCAAAATCACCCGCTCCTTCATCAGAAAGCTTCACATGAGTATTGGTTAAACCATGAGTATTAAGAAAAGGTGTTCAGTATAAGGCACATTGACCTAATAAGTAAAGGGTAAGCAAGTTTTCTACTGATAGTTATAACGTAGTAATGAAGACATTATTTATAAACGTTCAAAAATATTTAAATGGAAGTTAACAAAGGAAAGTAAGAGAGCCTTACTGGGTTTCCGGTGGGACCTGGTGGTCCATTCTCTCCCATCGTGCCTTCGTCTCCCTAAAAACGAATAAACAGAATAAATAACAGTTCAAAATTCGGATAAACAACCTCTCTTTCTCTCTCTCCCCAACCTCTATCTGTCTCTCTCCTACTCTCTCGTTATTGACACGACAAGTAAGACTTGTTTGATATCCAAAGTAAAATAAGAATATTTGTTGGTAGATAAATGTATCGAATTAAGATTTACCGCATGATGCCCTGACTATATAATTTTTTCATGTCCTCAGCATGAACACAAACTTAAACTTACGTCTTGTCCGGGTGGTCCCTGTGGGCCTGGAAGACCACGGGGTCCTGGCGCTCCCTATAGAAACAAGAAACACATTTTACTAAAAAGATGAAAGGCAAGTCCAATTCTGTCAAATTATTGTATACTTCTTTTACAGATGGAACATTATAAAGATTGTAGCAATATTTCTACCGGTCATATTACTTGTTACTTGATTAAGTCCGGTGCAATACTGACATTACGAAGTAGATTGTTCGGATGAAATTAAACAAAAGGATATACATTTCTGTAAAATTCCGTATTTGTGAATGATCGAAGATCATAGCTGTGATCACTGTAGCTGTCAATCACAGGTTCATAAAACTCACCACAGTGGGTTCGAATCACCCTGGAGTTGGGTTTTATTACACGTGAGGGTATAACCTAGTTCAAGTGCCCGGTCCTGACTGAAATATTGCTCTCATAGGTACAGTATAAAGCGGAGTAGTCTACACTGGTATAGGAATAAGTAGGAGGCGAAGCAAACTCATAAACTTGGTTATTGTAATGGGAACATAATTATTTAAATGCTGCACATGTTTGGAACTTACAGGCTGTCCTGGTTCTCCAGTTTCACCGCGAGCTCCGGGAAAACCTTGTGGACCCTGAAAGGCAAAAAAACGCTGTATGAACAAAAACGCAGATCTATATCTACCGCTCAGAATTTGTAAGGTCATTAAAATTTAGGCTTGGAATGAAAATACTTTAAATTTGACAATTATTTTCAACTTGGCTATATTTACAATATTAATATACAAATCAGTACTATCATGTTGCTACAACTTTTAGTTGATCCTTTGATGAGTATCAGTCAAGTGTTTAAAGTTTGATGACTGCTTTAAATTACTTGAAGTCTTAAAGTTCATCTTTTATTACAGCTGTTGATAATGACATGTTGCGCCGATAATGTTTTCTTGATTCTTGTTCCCAAGGCCAAATCTTCACGTGCTAGGATACTTAGCCGTATCTCCTCATAGAAAATGGTTTATATCTCAAAGCAAAAGTAATAAAATCTCTTAAGAAACAGCTTATGTTTTGAAAACAAAGAAACCACAAAGCTAATAAACCGGCTACGATTTGGGGAGCAATTCTTGCACACAGCTGCAGCAAGTGCATTTTGCAGTCTTTGTCTTATTGCAACGTAAGCGAAATCCTGGTCTGAAGGTTATAAAGCTGAGATTGGAAACCAGTCTCAAATCTCAAGCATCTGATTGGCTGAAATGGCGACCAGTCGCCATTTCAGCCAATCAGATGCTTGAGATTTGAGACTGGTTTCCATGCTCAGCTTTATAACCTTGGGCACTGGGTCCAAGATAATGAAACTGACATAATGCTTACCGCGGGTCCGGGAGGTCCAGTCTGTCCTCGGGGTCCAGGCACGCCAACACCACCCTGTCAAATATAATAATCAAACAACTTTCATGAAAAGATATCAGGAAAGCGTGTACTTAAATTACATGATATTTGATTCTATTTAATTACCTAGAACAGTGAGTGAGGCGTTTACGAAGAATTACTTTCATTATAAAGAAGGACGGAATTTTAGCTATTCTCTGTTCTCAAAGTTGTTTCTCCTTAATCCGAATCTTGGCTATCTCTTTCCCCCATAAGATACGGCTGTTTTTCTATGGGCGAACAGTTTAGATCCAGATCAGCAAGAACACTTGTGTGATCTAATCAGAATCTGCACTGTTCATCTTTTTATTCATTAGGTTATTTCTGACCAGGCGAATATTGAAGATCCAGAAAAGATGGCACATATGTGCTTACTGATCTCATATACTGCACTGTTCACCCATGCGATAAAGGCGTATATATGGAGAAAAGGGAACTTTACGCTTTAGCCGGATCTGGTACAAGCTTTTCTATAATTTGCTACATGGTTCACATCAAGGATTCATATTTAACTCCAGGAAATTTTTTCACAAATGTTCATTGTTTGCATTTTAAACATTTCATTAGAAGTCTAAGAGAAGGTGACTTTCATAGCAATTTTAAACCAGTAAGAGATATCTTTTGAGTTAATGGTGCTTACACTATACACGGGTTGAGCGGGGTACTGAGGTCCGGCTTTCTGGTCCGATGCCAACTGAAAAACAGCATTCCCACTTAGCCAGAGTGAAATAATTTTAAAAACATGTTATGCATAAATCTTGGGTATATGAGTGAATGGTTGAAACATGACCTTTTTCCTCTTGCAAACAAATTTTCTTAATAGAAATCGACGTGTTTTCATTACGCAGTCACTTAGTTTCATTACGATCAAAATTGATAATATACGCTCGTAACACGCCTTATAGCATAAAGACTGGTCCTTTTAATTAATAAAAATACATTTCCATTTTATCCCTACGAAAACAGATCGAGAAACAACTTACCGGGTCTTGAACGTATAACTGAAAAAAGCAAAAAAACAAACACGTTTATTTTGAGTAAAAATAATTTGCACCATTATTGTCAAGGGCGTAGCTATGTTTTTTTTAATGAATGCACAAGTTGTGTTCAAGGGACGACTACCTTCTTGTGGGGGTAATGCCTGGGGGCGAGAGCGAAGACCCTCTGAAGCTTTAAACGTTTTCACATAGGAGAGAAACTTAATTTTGTTTAGCAAAATTGATTATTCATTCCTTGGTATAACGCTTCAATTTCGTTTTAGCTCCTAATACTTTATTGCGAAGACGAATTGTATATATCTGTGCATATCGGCGGTTACTCCTCAGACTCATTCGCGCTTTGCACCTCCGAAACAAAACTGATACCTTATCTATTTTATTATTTTCAAATATTTTATTTTAAAACAGAACTTTAACTATTCATTCTGTTTTAATTTTAATGCCAGTATTCTATATAAACATTATTTGTTTGTTGACGAAAACACAACTAAACAAGAATTAGGATGAATAAGTGCTGTTCGTTATATATTTTAATTAAGGTTCAAAATGCAGGCGTCCTAAGTACTTAACGCTCTCAAGATAACAATTTACTCACCACTGGGGCCTCTTCAAACTCATTCTTGCCGCGTTCTGAAACAGATAACATTGAGTAAAACTTCATATAATTACAGTTATCGGTCAGCGACCAACAACAAGGTCATGGAAACAGGTCTTAAAAAAAGCTCTACTCTCGCATCGGATAAGACATTGCTTAGAACTGAGACTGGTCTGCAGTCTCTGCACTATAACCGTAGGAAGGTGAAAAGGTGGAAATAGACCACCAAGGTAGTGTGTCGATTAATAGAACCAGATCCGCAACTGGAAAACAATGACTCGGATTTCCAGGATCTTGGTATTTATATTTATAGCACTGATTGCACAGTGTCCAACTTCCGCAATACCTCTGAAGTACAGTGTTTTAATTGACAAGCTTCTCTCAGGTTGCGACTTGCTCCGGCAACGCATGTTTTACCCTTAAAGCGCAACGCACATATGTTAAATATGGGAGCAATTTATGTCGACAGAAGCGCGGGCTTATCAGGGGAATTTTATAATAAATTCATCTCATAAATGATAGTATAACGCCAGTGAACAAATTGAAAGAAAGTTGACTCCTTGTATTGTAAAATGATCAGTCTTGAACATAGGTACTCCACACATAAATAAAAAATTGATAAAATCTACACGTGGGGGAGGATGGGTGGGACATGGGTTGTGCCCCATGAAACATCCAGCAAGTAGGAGAGAGGGGAGCCTGGGTTGTGCCCCAGGGAACAAGAAAAACCTTGTGATGTATAATATCTTCGGGAAACGTTGTGAAAATGAAATAAATAAACCCCTAATAGGGCTAAAGGTTCTTAAACTGAAATTGGAGACCGGTATCAAATATCAAGCATCTGACTGGCTGAAATTGAGACTTGTCTTCAATTCAGTCTATCAGATCCTTGTGATTCCAGACTGGTCTCTTTTCTCTGTTTTATTATCTTTAGCCCTGTCGCTTTGAAAATGCACAATTGTATCTTCGTCGGGAACTTACGCGAAATTAATACCCCATAAATAATAGTATAAAGTAATCAAAACATAAACAGGCTTCAATGGGTACAGAGGAATCCACTTTGAGACACGGAACATTGAGAGAACATCACATGTTAGTATGCTACTCTAGGGTTTTCCGTGGTCTGCTTATCTTATCTGGAATCTCGTATTGAAAAAAATGTTCATGATATCCTATCGTCATAAAACATTTTCGCGGATGATTATTGTTCGCGTGTTTCGCAGCCGAATATTCACGAGTGTGAAATAAAAACATATACGAATGCTGATATGGAAGAAAGAACATAATCATTGCCGGCAATCTAAACGAATAAATTTCCGCGTACATATGTGTTTCATTACTATTTCGTGATATTTAGAACTCACGAAAGAAATGAAACGAAATTAGCTTTTGAAAAACAAATATTTCTTTGCTTTTATAACAAATATAACTGATTCCAGACAAGCAGGTCTAGAGCAACACAAAACATATACACGAAGGGAAACGGAAGGACACTGCCACATTCTGGTATTGGAAAAGAACTATAGATCTCGCGAGATTTCAGTGTCCCTCCGTGACCGTGATGTTCTCTCACCTGCTTCCTGTCTCTGGAGCTCTTTCTGGCACACCGGACAACACTCTCCGAACGGTATGATCATGTCCGAGACCTCACAGCCCAAATTAAAGTTGCACTCGGATTCGACGTTCCGACAGTTTGCCTTATTGTTGTTACAGAAACATTTAACGCAGGGCTTATTGGCGTCGGGAAGGAAGAAGCCGCCATTCGCAATACTCCTGCAACGGCGGTCCAGATCTAAAAGATGAGAAAATTAAAAGCATAATTCAAGGGCATCAGACTTTCATCTATTGAGGTGGCTTATCACATTATTGTCTGCGTTGAATCAAAGCAATACCCTTCATGAAGTGACTTAGATCGACTTGCCAATTCTGAGCTGAGTTATTCAAAATGTCTCTCTTTCACATCTGGTTGATAAACGCAACATTTCTGCACGGGATCAAGCCGTGCAGTTAAGTTTGGGGTTCACTGTTTTTAATTCAAGTAAGCGAGTATACGTACCGGTTTGTAGTTGAGCCTGTGTAAATCCAATCACGGTACAGAGGCACAATAGTGCCGCCTGTACTTTGTCCGGTAACATTTCGATTTCTACACTTACTCCTTCTGCATTTAAGGTAACTGATCAGAAAGAATCAGTATGCGACGTACGAGACGGCTGCCTCGGGGTTCAGAAGACCCGAGATCGAGCCTTAAGAGCAGGAAGATCCGTGCTGCCAAGTGTAGCAACACCGGATTCCGTGCTTGGATAAACGGTCCGAGTCTAGATTAAGCCTTGACGGCTAATGCAGAAAACAGTGAACAATGCTCGTTTTGTGGAAATTTGATTGACAGCAGCCCTAACCAATAGGAAGTCGCGTTACAAATGCTGGAATAATTTACTCCTCAGTACACCTGGCCTACTTTTCGCAAGACTCGTGTTTAATTGGGAAATTTGATCCAACCCTTCTTATCTAAGATAAGAAGCAAGTTTACAAAATAAATGTTTCTGGTTAAAAAAAAACACACAGCATAACATAAATATGTGCGTGTCTATGTTTTAGCCGACGGAAATGTTTCACATGTTGAACCAGTTTCTTGCCCCGGGACTATTTTAGTGGGATTCAAGAGGAAAAATTCTATCTTCTCCTTTGTTTAATATCATTTAAAACATTTTTCCACGTGCGCCAACTCGATTTGAAGCTCAGCTTGGCAACATGAAGACCCTAAAGCTGTTTCGGCCGCCCACATGCCCTAACGTAAACACCGGTGAAAGTCACCCTTCAACAAACGCTTTTTTGGCTTGATTTGTTCAACAGAATTTCATTTTTCGACTTGTTTGTATTTTATAATTATGCTTTTGTTTTCCGGGAAAATATCGTTTAAAGTTGCTTTGACATTAAAATACAGAAATGATGAACCTTTTCGAGCATTCACCTTTATAGAAATTGTTAAAGTTCTGTTAATTGAAACTACTTGAATTGCATGCGGCAATGATTTTTGACTATCAGCGACTATCAGGGTACCTTGTAGACATGCGACTACCAGGGCATCCAGTTCCCGGCCACCGGAGCTCCCTGTCTGAAATAACCTGGGCCCCGTATCTGGAACTACCAGGACATCCTGTCTGCAAGCTGTGCTCAAGATCATAAAACTAAATAGGAGAGAATTGAGACTTGTCTCTAATCTCAGTTTTATGATCTTGGAGCCAGTGATTCTTTTAGCCTTTTCACACCTGTCTGCAGGCTGGGATTCCTTTCCCTGTCTTTTATGCAGCGGCTTATTCTACATTTTCTAGACAGTAGTCACGATCATAATTATTTGACATAAATCTTGAATGAAATTTCTGCTTTTGCGACAGTTTCTGACAACTTTCATTGGAATCATTAGCACTTCCCGTCGCTGTGTGGGAAACATCGAGTTTTTCTCTTGTCAAGATTTTCTGACATGCAGTAAAATTATGTTTTATGTTCTATAATTACTCAACATATGGAAGCCAGACATTATTATTGCTGCTGACAAAGCTTAAGGTGTGGATTCATTCGCTTATGTATATTTCGAGGTTGCATGAAAACAGCAAAATAACAAATATAAAAAATATTTTATTTAAACAGCTATATGAACAAACAGTAAAACTTAATAAATACGGCTTCAATTAAAATTGATTGCATTGATCATATGAACTACATGTTCAATAATTGCAACAAGATTGAGAACTAGTATCTTATAATTCCTACTGTATAAAGTTACAAAACTAGAATGCTTTAACTTTTATCCATGCTACGTGGGTTCAGTGTAGATCCAGATCAGCATATATGTTCACTTATCGATTCATTCAACGGTTTCTGGTAAAGAGGCAATGGTGACGACCCAGATCAGACTAACGGAGGTGAAAGATCCATCTGCATCTACACTGTTTATTATGTCATTACAGGGGGTACAATGATGATAAGGTATAAAGCTGTTACCTACCAAATAAATGGAAATGACTCAAATATGATAAACCTATTTTTGTGTCCTATAGATTAGAGCCAGTCAAGTCATTTTGTAACCCCTTACCAAACTCCAAAGCTGCCTTGTGGATCCCAATCTATGGTGGACATTAATATAACTAACATACTTGAACCAATGACTGGACAATACTGTAATACCTCACAATTACAACAACATAATTAATGCTGCAATTCTCAATACTTAGGCAACACACTCTATCAGCACTCTCTCAGCAATTGAAACATACTCTGTTTATATAATGGGAGCAAAAGTTTGTATAATACAGTTTTCAGAAATGAACATTACAAGATTAAAAAGAAAAAAAATGTTTAAAAGGGTTGTTATAATATCTAAGTTCAGTCGATAATTATGAAATTGCTTCTTTGATGCCAGATGATAATGTGTGATAAAGTTGTCTTGTCTAGATAAGGCAAACTTTATCAAAAAGTTACTATGAAAAACTAGACATTTACAAAAAATACATTAAAATTTTATGTCTTAAACAGGCCTAACTATGACAAAAAGCATTCCGAAGTTATATAACTTGCACTACTGTGCCCAAGGTTATAAAGCTGAGCATGGAAACCAGTCTCAAATCTCAAGCATCTGATTGGCTGAAATGGCGACCAGTCGCCATTTCAGCGTATCAGATGCTTGAGATTTGAGACTGGTTTTTATGCACAGCTTTATAACCTTCAACCCAGATGGCTACTGTGGTGTTACACTACAAAGCTGTACCTTTATTGTTTTGATCTTTGAACTGAAAACTTTGTCATAGTGCAGGAACAAGAAACTAAGAAGTTTGTGACATCATCTCAGCAGTTAATTCTGAATGAATTTTCGGTGTATTTTCATTATTCATCTGATCAGGATCTATACTGATTGCTTTTCATGGGGTTACTTCTGACCATGAGGTGACCAGTGTAGTTCTGATCAGATGACAGTGATGTGAACCCAATATATATGAAGTAAAGTTAGCAAAACAGACAACAGTGGTAAGCTATTTAAAAATCATATTGACATAAATGTTGATATAAATGAAAGTTCTAAATATGCAATATATATCTGCACACTTTCTATCATAGCTGACTGGTTTATACTAAAATCGTGTACACTATTATCACAGTTTTTCATATCAGTATAATTTTTTACTCAAATGTCTCTATTTGTTTTACAAATAGTGACAAACAATATGAGATTCATTCTGCTGGCTCCTTAAACTCACTTGTGTCACAATAACTCTCTACACACGGAGGTAGGAAATGTCACTCTCTAATTCTGAGGATGATTCCTCCTAGAATAACAACAACAACACACCATCCCGCTGACACAAGGTAACCACGCCATACAGCAAAATATGCTATATCAAGACCTGAAAATAAACATCTTGATTTTAACCCTTCACTTCATGGGGTATGGCTTATATTCTATTAGTAACCATTTTAAATCAAGATCTAACTGCACATTCTTGCAGTCTGACCAGGATCTACCCTGTTCACTTTTAGATGCATAAGGTTATTTCTGACCAAGAAGAGAGCCAATAGATCCTGACCAGACTGGATGTGCATTTTGATCTGGATCTACACTGGCCACAAAAAGGGTTTATTCCATCCATGAAGTAACAGCTGAAGGTAGCAATACACAGGGCTTTTCAATGAATGAAGGTCATCCCACAGTGTAAATGTAACAGGTCATTCAATGAATTCTCATTAACTCTTTAATCCATGGAATATAGCTGTTATCCTTAAGTGAACAGTGTGGATCCAGATCAGCTGGCACATCTAAGCCATGTGATCAGATTCTATATTGCTCACTTTCAGATTCATTGGGTTATTTCTGACCAAGAAGCAACAAGTGTAGCATGGATGTGCTGGCTGATTTGGATTCACACTGGTCGCACAGGCGATAAATATGGAGTTACGGGGAAACTTGACAGATTTATGTCAAGAAAAGTAGAACTATTGCTATTGTTCTTGCGTAAACTTTGAGAAAACTGTTTTAAAATGTGGTTACATGCCAGGGAAAGAATTTTAGCTAAAGAACCTTTTAATGATGTCACTTTCACCATGATCATGTTGAAAACATGCAAGTTTTAGCAAGTCATTAGATGAGGAGATGCATGCCAGCAATACATGAAGCCTGCTGCCATCTGAGCCATTTGACACACAAGATTAATAACTTTGAGTTAATGTAGTCATGTAAAACAATTTATAATAACAAGAACCTAATGCTTTTAAGATGAATAAAGAATGCTAAAAAAATTATACGGCAAACAAGATGCAAAGTTATTTAAAACAAAACAATAATAATGAGGAAAATAGGATGTTGCAGAAAATGCAGCTGCTGGGGAATATCATATCATGAAAGAAATGTAAATAAAGCAAGTATACTTTTTCTTGCCTTTTATCTGAAAGTGTTTGTTTTTCAATGTTTATGCAACTAATTTTGGGGGATGTGCACTGGTCGCATTCTGGTCAGTAAAAACCTATCAAATCAAAAAGCGAACTGTTTAGAACCTGATCAGATGGCACAGATGTGCCTGCTGATCTGGATCTAAACTGTTCGCCCACGCAACAAAGGTGTATCTATGGAGGAAAGGGTTAAACATAAAAATACAATTTATAAGAAAAAGAGCTATCTAACCTCTGGCTAGTATACATCTGATGGCTTCACAGGCAAATGTCATAGGTGATGCATATCCTATATATCTCAACCAGACTGGCATTGCTTCTATTGGCCATAGTATACCTGTAGAATTTACAGAAAGCATATCAACATAATTAATCTCTCAAATATGTACAACAAATTCCTGCAATGCTTCCCTTTAACCCTTTCCTCCATAAATAAGCATTTTTATGCACGCGAGACCAGTGTAGATCCAGATCAGCCGGCACATCCGTGCCGTCTTATCAGGATCTGCACTGGTCGCATTTTGGTCAGAAATAACCTAACAAATCAAAAAGTGAACAGTTTAGATCCTGATCAGACCGCACGGTTGTGCTGACTGTTCTGAATCTCAACTGTTTGCCCACACAATAAAGGTGTGTCTATGGAGGAAAGGGTTAATCAGATATGCAAATCAGCCTGCACATCAATGAAGTCTGATCTGGATCTACACTACCTGCTTCTCTATCAGAAACAATCAGACATCTCTATAAGGATGAACAGGCTGACCATTATTTCCACTGGCTTTACACAGGATAGTTATAAGATGTATGCATAGAGTAAAAGGTTAATATTGTGGCAAGCTGTTGTAACAGGAGGTACCTGTAAGCCATGTCATAAGCAGTCTCTATCAGAGGTCACCCACAAAATAAAAAAGGGTTTTTAACGATCATTTTATCCAGAAGGGTTAATTTGACACAAGTGGTCAGCTGATCAGACCAGGCTGCAGACAAGTTAGACACCTCTACCATGAAAGTGAAACCAGCTTGCTTAATACAAAACAAAATTAATTATCCTGTTATAAATCTTTCTTCATTATAAAAGGTAAAACAGTACTCCTAGTTAATAAAAATATTTTTTATTTGTTTCTATTCTAATCAGACTACATAGCTATGCAAACTGATCTGGATCAGCATTGGAGACACATGCCACTTAAACAGAATTGAAGGTTAAAGAAATTACTGCGCAGCGGTATTAGTACATTTTCTGCCAGTTCAATATCTACAGACTCATATTCAGGAAGGAGTTCAAAATCAAACCTCAAACAAAAATTCATGAAATGATACCATAGAACTAAAGAATTTAATATGCTTGTTTTAAAAACAAAAACATATTTCAGGATAGTATTATGGATAAAAACTGACCTTAAAATTATTGTACAGCAAGTTAGTTAACCCTTTACTCTATACATATGGGTTTAATTGCATGTGTGAACAGTATAGATCCAGATCAGCCACCATATCCATGACGTCTAACCTGTTCGCGTTTTGGTCAGAAATAACCTAATAAATCAGAAATCTACACTGTTTCTCAAGCCATATTCCATGGAGTTCAGTGGTAAAATACACACAATTTATGTCATTACTATTAACTGTACTGTCATGAATTAGTAATCTTAACACTAAATAAAAATGTACATAACAAGACATACCACTGATGAGCAGCAATGGAAAATAGGATCCTAAAGCAAGCTGTATTGCCGAGTTCTCGTCATTACATATAGCCGAGTATAAAACACCTGAAAAATAGCTTAACTAATGCGTATGACTGTGTCAATAAAAAACTTATAATATTATATATGCTTTTTAAGTTATTAAACATGCTCTCAGAAGTTACTGCCCTTTAACAATAAGGCATGCTGTAATGGTCTAAGGGAGGTAATTCCATATTTTTTTCATCAACTGGAAACCCATGAATTATCCGCTTGTCATAACATAGCAGAAATTTAGAGTAAGTAAAGAGATAAATATACCAAACTTACCTAAAGCCATTCCTAAAAAGCCCTGGATCAAACACAGTAATATCACCCAAATAAGTGGCCCTAATATGGGAACCTGAAAGTGGATGTTAAATTATAATAAAACAATTTTAATTTGTTTGCCAAAACCTTCAGTGAAAATTAAATTGAACAAAATGTTGACTTTGTACAAATACATGTATTTATGTAACTTTATCTAGTGCTGCCAAAAACATTGTCCACAAAGGAAATAACAGTGCTGAACTCCTGGTCCTGCTCACATTTGGAACCTTACATTATCTTTGGATTAAACAAAACTACATGTATCATAGATTGATATTCTTTATCAGCTGACAGTGTATGTCAAATTTTAAAATATTTTTAAAGCTAATTCAAACTAGAATTATCACTGAAAGTGATTAAATACCCCCACATGTGTGCTTGATAATTGAACTGGGAATGCTTCGAATCAATGGCATAATGTGCCCCACTTTCAATCCAAAGTGTCGTCTTCACAGTAGCCACACATACAGCAAGTTTCATCACAATATCTCATTCCTTCTAAATTTATTGAGCAGAAATGGTTTGAGTATGTTAGTAACCTTTAGTGACCTTTACCTAACTTTTAACAACTGTGTGCCAAAAATTGTTTATATATGTGAAACTTTTCATGAGAAATCATCCAGAAACATTTTTTCTATTTTTAGTAACAGTGAACAGTGACCTTGATCCCATCAGACCCAATTTCAATACAAAGTTTCGTCTTCACAGACACTACCTATATAGCAATTTTTATCACAATATCTCATTCTGAACCAAAGTTATTGAGCATACAGGTTTTTTTCTATTTTTAGTAACAGTGACCTTGACCCCGCAGGCCTTACTTTGAATCCCAAAAGTCATCTTCACAAAAACCACCAATACACCAAATTTCATTTAAGAATCTCATTCCAAGCTTTAGTTACTGAGTGGAAACAAAGTTTTGAAGTTTAAATAACAGTGACCTTAACCTTGAACCCACAGGCCCCAAAGTCAAACCTAACCTATGTCTTGTTATGTTACATCTGCGACCCAAAAAATAATTAAATCTATGAAGTATTTCATTAGTTATAGTCCAGAAACAAATTTTCTTTTTTAAGTTACAGTGACCTTGACATTGACCCCACAGGCCCCAAAGTCGAACTCGACCTGTATCTTGTGAAATTACATCTATATACCCAAAAAGTATTTAATCTGTGAAGTGTTTCATGAGTTATCATCCAGAAACCATTTTTCTATTTTTAGTAATACTGACCTTGACATTGACCCCACCAGCCCCAAAGTCGAACTTGACCTGTATCTTGTGATGTTACAATTTTACCAAACAAGGATTAAATCTGTGAAGTGTTTCATGAGTTATCATCTGAAAACCATTTTTCTGTTTTTATTAACAGTGACCTTGACACTGACCCCACCAGCCCCAAAATCGAACTTGACCTGTATCTTATGACGATATACATGTGTACCAAAAATTATTTAATTCTGTCAAGCCTTTCATGAGTTATCATCCGGAAACGAAGAATCCGACCGACCGACCGACAGACCGACCAACAAGCTCACTCCTATATACCCCCTCAAACTTCGTTTGTGGGGGTATAATTAAATTTTTGACCACATCAATATTAGAATCAGATTATCACAGTGAATAAAAAACCTAAAAAAAACAGTTCGACGTTCAATCTTTTTTAACAGCAATCAATATCAAGCAATTATGTGAACAAAGGGCCCGATCATAGCTCATGTAATATATATAGATAATATAATGCATAGATTAAGCTAACACAGTAGAAACCCTCATCAAGACCAACCTGAAAATAGGACCACCTTAATAATAAGACTACTATGATATCTAATGTCCTTTTTAACAGTTTCTCACAATTCTATTCCAGAGTTATGACCACCCCAGCTATTAAGACCAGTAGGTCCTAGAAGTGGTCTTAATAGAGGTTTGCAGGTCATTATTTCATTTCTAACAGCATGAATAGATAATTAACTGCATTCAACAGCGTATGAAAAAATTAATATCGAGCTCTAGCTCGGGTCGCAAAGCGACCCGAGCGTTAAGCTCGTCTTAAGGTCGCAGGAATGCCCATTCACTAACGAAAAAAAAACTTTGCCCTTCCGTTTGCGCTGGTTTCCGGTTGTGCACAGCATAAGGCAATGTAAACGCGGGAAAAAAACTGACCGGTAAAAACTTACGGCAAAGTATTGTTTTTACAAATTTTGTTATTGGCTTTATTTTTGTAAATTGCTAATTGCAAAATATCTTTAAAAATTAAAACTTATTATTCGGTAGCATTGTTTTCGGACTAGCATTTTGGAAAGCTAAATAACTAAATCGTCAGTTTAGAGAGTAGGTTGTCGTTCGTTGTAACCAATAGCAATACTAGCAATCGGCCATTTTTAGAAACTAGACTGAAGAAATCAAGTTGAAAACTACTGAATGGTAGCTTGTCAGTGGATTATTTGGCCTTTAAATTCAAAGGAGCTTAAGGCCCAGCGACGGAACAATCAGATGCATGGAGTTTTTCTTGAAAACAAGATGTAAGGCTGGTGGGAACCAACTTTTATGTGAAGCTGAATTGTGAACTGGACCTCTCAATGTTCAGTCACTCAGTCACATTGTGAGACACACTGAGCTTAGGCTTAGCGTAGACCAGCGCCACATTTCAGTTTTGTATAAGAGTTTTTTGTCACTGGTCATGTTCGTCATTCAGACATGTGAGCTCACGGCAGTCGAAGATATTGTTTGTGAGAGTACTGAACACGAGGTAGATCTATGAGATTTCTTTTATTTATTCTTATAAAACACATGGAATAAGAGCAAATCTAATCCACAGGGGCGTTGAAGACTGACTCTGTTTTCTAAAAAAAAAAGAATCTGGCCCCTTCCCCCTAAAAAATGAGGGTCTACACTGGGTCTACACTGCATAAACATAATGTTTATTGTTTTGGTTGATATATTTGGATCGTTATCAGTCTTTTCCCACCAAATTTATGATCAAATACCATGGAATTGGTATATGGATTACAGTCAATAGGCCACAAACAAGTCAAATGAACCACACTTTATTTTGAAAAAGCTCAAATAGGCCTCAAAAATAGGCCACATTTTTATTTTATTTATAAAGTTTTTAGTATCATTGTGTTAATATGTTCTATGTCAGTTTATGATGTTTTATAAAATATTTTCCATGAACAAGTTGCTTCATAGATTGGACATTTTGTACAAAGCAACATGTCCTTTTTCTGGATTTTTGTCCAAGACTATCATGACTAAACAGGTGGGAAAACAATTAACAAAATGTTGCAACAAAAGAAAAGACATCATTTATATGTCAATATGCTCTTTTGATCAATGACCTACAAAAGTCACTAGGTCTACACTAGCACAGAATCAAATATTGATGGTTGCAACATAAGCTGTGTATTTTGCATTGTCCAACATGGAAATTGGTTTAGAAATAAATTTATTTATTTATTAAATATAACACCTTTGATTGCATTAGCACCTCTCACTTTTACTGCAAGTGTTGTAAATTTTGTATAATAGACTTACAAGTACTGCCTGAATTGACTTGTGGCCTATTTGACATGGTACCTCCAGAAACAATTTTTTTTTTAATTTTTGGCCAAATACATGACAGATTGTCCTAAATGTATGAAATTTCAGGTTTTATAAATTGTATAGACAATAATTTTCTCAAAGTAACTACTGAGTATTACCTTTTTAATGTTAATACACAGTAATATGAGATTTTAAATAAAAGAGAAATTTACCCTTTTACTCTACAGACATGCCTTTTTACCTGTGTGAGACCGGTGTAGATTCAGATTAGCTGGCACATCTAATCAGGATCTGCACTGTTCACTTTTTGGTCAGAAATAACCTAATGATTTAAACAAGTGAACATTGCAGATCCTGATCAGACATCATGGATGTGCTGGCTGATCTGAATCTACACAGTTTTTCCATGCCATAAAGGTGTTTACATGGAGGAAAGGGTTAATCTCCAATTTATTATCATCAGTTGGGACCAAAAAGTTTGACCAGAAAGCAGAATACATGTGTACCAAGAATAGCATCAAATATCAAGTTAATGCTCATTTTGGGAATTAAAAGTGTTCTATTATTACCATATTTTCTGTCATGTGCACATTTCAACATGATTTCATAATCAAAATATGTATGTGAGGAACATGTATAATCAAATACACTATTTACAAGGTGTCTGTTTTGTTTTGTTTTATTTTTGCAAATTTTGTTAAATATTCATGGTGTCACTAAATTTGCTCAGCATTAAAAATTTGTGGTTTAGAAAATAAAAATAAATCAAAGCTTTCATAATCATTTAAATTGTTGAAAAAAAGTAGATTGTTGTGAAGAGAAAGAAAAACATTTCTTGCCATGTCAGTGGGTTTTTGGCCTCTTTAAATACATGTAAAAATCTGAATATACCGATACTTTGATCTGCTTAAAATGGACTTTAACACAGAAAACTGGAAATTGCACTCATAATAAAAACAATGATTTTTTTCTTTTGTATGTTTATGTTTTAGCAATGTTACAGAAAAGAAGTTTACATTTTTTAATATATGGTACTTTTTAAAGAGAAATTTACCTATTTTAAAGTTGTTATGCCTAAATTTCTGCAATGAAAAATACAAAATCAAGAAAATATCAACTGGAATGAGCTTCAGAATTTGAAATTCACATTTTCCAGTATATATATTACATTTTATAAAATACTTACCAGACAGAGGTCCAAAAGTGGTTATGAATAATGGCATTTTATATTGCTAATTGATGTGTTCATGGGTTTACATTTTTTTGCAAACAATCTCTTAAAATTGTTATTATACATTTTAAAAAATGGACCAACAACATTTTTAATGCATGATTTAATTGGCAACTGCAATTCATTTATGTAATGAAAATAGATATAAAGAAGCATTTTGTTTCAAATCAGTTACTATAACCTGTAAAGGAGTTTTACATATGGATAATCAGACTACATGACATTGTATATGTTTATGTTTAATTGATTGAGATTATTTCATCTATTTTGGCCCAATAGCTGAACTATTTTTCAACTTAAATAAGTAATTCTATCATGCACATTTAAGTAACTTGGCTCAAATATGTACCTTATTGTCACCAAATATGTACCATATTGTCACAATATTTTTCACACGGCATCTATAGCTTCAAATTACTGTTGTTAATAACTGAAAATTCCTATGGCATTGTCATTCCTGGAGATATTTTCAAATGACTTTGCAAAAATATGCCCCAAAATCTAGGTGATGTATCACACTACATATTGAAGTCTCAATGTGGTGTTAATGTGATGTACATGTATATTAAAACAGTACTTTTTAGGTCTATATTATAACTTTATTCATATACATGCATATATATTTTTGTGAATAGCATGGAACAATTTTGTGCAATTGCAAGTTACAAAATGCAAGTGTAATCAAGGTAACATTTTAAAAAATAAAAAAAAATAAAATTTATTTTTCAGACAATAATATATTAATTTTCATGCACATGTGACAATGTAATATTTTCATGTATCATTGATGAAAAATTTATCAATATTCAATATTGCATTAATTGAGGTAATGGAACACATTTGGGTTGTAAATTTAAGCAAGTAGCCTTTGTGTTTACACACTTAAAACCCAAATGTTTAGTAAAAGTCAGATCGCCGGTTGTCCAGCTGAATTAAGTTGATGTAGACTTAAATTCTTTCCAAAAATCACATAATTTTATCGTGCATGAGTAGGCTAACAAATGTTAGAAACAAATTATTTTTTAATATAAATCATTATCTGAGATGAATAAAGCTAGAGCTCGATAAGAGGCAGTGCCTTAGTTCATATTAAATAAATAGCTTTTAGCAAATGAAACAGCAATGCTTAAAAAACAGTCTACAACAGCACCCTTTTCTGCAGCTAATCTTGTTAAATGATGACAGCTTATCAATGTCTCTAACTAAAACAATGTTTACAGTACAAGAGCTTGTGAACTTTTACTGTAGCTAGCTTCCACAGTAAATGAATTTTCAAGAAATAAATTGATTGCAGCAAAGTGCAAGACAAGTGTAGATATTTTACCTTGAACAAAAGAAGCGCTACTATGAGGAGAACAGCCACTTGTACCACAACAATCAACATCTGTGTTATCATGTGGGCTAACATGATTTCAAATGATACCATTCCTGAAACAACAACAGTCAACATCTGTGTTATCATGTTTGCAAACATGGTTTCAAACAATACCATTCCTGAAACAACAACCATCAACATCTGTGTTATCATGTGGGCTAACATGATTTCAAATGATACCATTCCTGAAACAACAACCATCAACATCTGTGTTATCATGTGGGCTAACATGATTTCAAATGATACCATTCCTGAAACAACAACCATCAACATCTGTGTTATCATGTGGGCTAACATGATTTCAAATGATACCATTCCTGAAACAACAACCATCAACATCTGTGTTATCATGTGGGCTAACATGATTTCAAATGATACCATTCCTGAAACAACAACCATCAACATCTGTGTTATCATGTGGGCTAACATGATTTCAAATGATACCATTCCTGAAACAACAACCATCAACATCTGTGTTATCATGTGGGCTAACATGATTTCAAACGATACCATTCCTGAAACAACAACAACATTTGTGTTATCATGTGTGCTAACATGATCTTAAATTATACCATTCCTGAAAAAACAACAACAATTTACATCTGTATTATCATGTCTGCTAACATGATCTCAAATGATACCATTCCTTAAATAACAACAGTCAACATCTGTGTTATCATGTCTGCTAACATGATCTCAAATGATACCATTCCTTAAACAACAACAGTCAACATCGGTGTTATCATGTCTGCTAACATGATCTCAAATGATACCATTCCTTAAATAACAACATTTGTGTTATCATGTGCGCTAACATGATCTTAAATGATACCATAATTAAAACAACAACAAAAACTATAACACAACATTCCACAACAGGTTTTATAAATGTTCTTGTGTATACTGTGTTGTTCCAGATCATGTTGCGGAGTTGTTTACAACATGTCGAAGTAGTGGCATATTTTAAAAAAACCTTAAGCCTTTACCCCTTTGAATATGGCTGTTATCAACGGGCGAACAGTGTAGAGCCAGATCAGCTGGCACATTTGTGCTATGAAACATTGTTAATTATTGGTTCAACTTTGCCACTTTGAGCTACGACTGGAATAAGTATAATACCTATTGGCAGAATATAATAAAACTGAGATTAGAAACCAGTCGCGATTTCAGCCAATCAGATCCTTGAGATTGGTTTCCACTCCCAGTTTTATTATCATGAGGCCTTTAATGTTGATTAGTGTAAATATCTATAAATACAATGGCACATTTATAGGTCATGGTGTAAAACTGCACTATGGACTGCATAATAATCATTGATAAACAACTATAAGCACACAAACCTGAGGCAAGACATCTGTCCAGCATGCCCAACTTCTTATCCATGATGAACACCAGGGTGGTGAGGCCTAATGCCAGGAAAAATGTGATGCTGAAAATAACAACTCCTGTTCACTAACTGCTGAAATACAGAGGCTGCTACCTATTGTCTCTAAAACCTTGCAAAGTTTGGTGCTAACCGCTTTACTATTGTGACAAGAACCCTTACAGATAATCCTACTTGTGGTTTTAAAACCAAACCTTTACAAATTTCAGTAAGTGTGCTGACAGCTCTACTGCTTACAGTGAGTCTATACAAAGGGTGCTATCCAGTGTCTTTAAAATCATTACCCAGATGAATAGTTAGATAAACTTGTCTATTTTTGTGTTTTAACTTTATTTGTAAATTATTCTGAATCAAATCTCACTTACGATATGATAACACCAGGAGCCATGAATTCTGTAAATGTGGCATCAAAATGTCCGTACACAGGCTTCAACATCTGTGAACCAGAGATCATTAAACATCAACATGTGCCGGTCAAGAAAACAATGACATGCTTGACTATTCCAAAAGATTAAGATTTGTCAGAGAAATTTATGCAGAAGTGCCGGTTGTCTTTTTGTTGTTGTTGTTTTTTTCATTTCCCATTACCCATAGGTCCAAAACTTTTTAATTCATTAGGTTATTTCTGACCAAGAAACTAACAGTGTAGATCCTGATCAGATGGCATGGATCTGGATCTACACTGTTTGCACATGTAAAGAAACCCATATAAAGAGAAAAGGGTTAAACAGATGTGAATCAAAATACCTGCTTCACAGTGATGGTAACTTTCAAAATTTATGCTGGCTTATAATTTCGTGAATTTCATGAATTTTCTAAATTTGCAGTTATTGCTAAATGTAAGTTGTGAACTTTTCTACCTACAAAGTATCTGGGGTTCACCTACCTCTATTGGTAGACTAGCTAGTTTGGGGTTGTAATTTATATCCTTGAGTATGTTACTGGCAAACGATTGGAAAGCATCTGTGATCTTCTTCATCAGCACCACAGCAACCTGCTCATCTGTAACACAACAGGGCCCAAGATCATAAAACTAAGTTTTGAGATCAGTCTCAAATCTCAAACATCTGATTGGCTGAAATGGTGACTGGTCACCATTTCAGCCAATCAGATGCTTGAGATTTGAGACTGATCTCCAGATTTAGTTTTATGATTTTGGGCACAGCTAATTTACCATTAACTGCATGGATATGCCTTTTATCATATAGACAAACAGTGCAGATCCAGATCAGCCGACAAATCTGTGACACCTGATCTGGATCTACACTGTTTGCTTCCTGGTCAGAAATAATCTAATGAATCTAAAGTTATTCATGATTAGATGGCACCAATGTGCCAGCTCTACACTGTTCCCCCATGTGATAATGTCTATGGAGGGTTAATGACAACATACAATAATCAGTCATAAAAGAATTTTTTGTCAATAAAGTTGTAAGCTATAGAGATATTTAAAACATCAAAATGAATGTAACTGAGATTATGCTAGTAATTGACACCCTCGTTACTGACATTCAGAATGTGATGTCATGTTGTGAATTAATGAAACAAAGCTGTAACTGATATGAAGGCAGTAACTAATGAGACAAAAGCAACTGACATCATGCTTTTACTGACATTACGTTTGTAACTGAGATGATTATTATGCGATGTAACTGATAAACTTGAAGCTCAAATGCAACTAACTGACATTTTTTCTAATAAATGACATTAATGCTACATTTCTTGATAATGCTACTCCTCATGAGAATTTTTTAGAACAAACATGCTCATTTGTTGGTCAAACTTTAACATTTTTTAAAATACTTCAAAAAGCTTTCATGATAAGTTTGAGAGCTGTGCCTAAGGTTATAAAACTGAGCATGGAAACCAGTCTCAAATCTCAGTTTTATAAACCTGGCACCTTACTTGTAGAATCCATCTGCAACTTTATGGAGCTTCCATCAATGACAGAGTCTGATATGTTGCCACCATGGAACCTGGAACAGTCAATGATGGATAATTAATGGTACATGCTTGTTTCATGTCAAATGCATTATTATTTTTATATTTCTTTTTATTTACAGCTTTAGAGATAGTATAAAGTATATATCAGGGTTTTCTTGCAAATTTCATTATTTAAGCACTGGTATAATATTAGTAAAATTTTATTTATAATAGTAACCATTGAAAACGTGAAACATGCATATCAGAAATAGCCACATTCAGAAAACACAGCCTCCCCACATAGCAAAAAAGTAGAGCGGGAATGAGATCATGGGTTTATAAATTGATCAATTTCCAATATGACACTACAAACAACAAGGTAAATCTGTGAGCTAATGTTCACAAGTGATATCCCCGCTTTGAGAAGTATGACTTTCAAAATGTTATTTGCATTTTTCATATGTATAAAGAGTGTCAAAGTTTTCTGAGTATTTACCAGTACATATATATAAAATACAAATATATAAATGTATAAAATATTAAGCTGTTGCACGTTATAGTTGCCTGGAGAACTGCGAAAGAAATTGTGCATGGATGTCAACTATGTGTTAAAATCTAAGTATTCGGTAAACAGGAAGTAGATGAGCAAGGAGCATAAAATGGCTTTACACTATACAGGACTATAGGATAAAGCAATATGCAAAATATCTGGCTTCTGCATCTTTAGTTGCTTTGAAAACTGCCACCAAAATTTTGTTACAGACAGAAGAGTGGATGGACAGGAGTAAAACAGTATACCCCCCTCTTCTTCTAAGCCCTCTCTTCTTCAAAGCGGGTGAACTGCCTTAAACAAATTGCCATTTAAGGTGTAAAGCAGGATCTAGTGTACAGCTACCTCACACTTGCCCCAAGAGGTTCTCATATGTACAAGCAAGTACAAGTTGTCATGGTGAATTAGCCCCAACCCACCAATCAACTCCACAATAAGGCATGCAAAAGCACACAAGCATATAAAACATGAGAAGCAAATGGCACTGACCTACAGTCAAATCACCAAGAAGACATAATTTCATTTAAAAGCCTTTTCATGATGTATCAACATTCAATTTAAACAAATATAATTATGCATGAGGATAAATTTACCTTTGAATGAGATCAATGGTGAAGTTTGGTCCTATACTCAGAACTGCCCATGTTTTAGCTTGTTGCACAGATTTAATGGCAGCATCATGTCCCCTTTCATTGTAGTCATCCTGCAACATAAGTCATGAATACTCATCCCTCTATCCATTGAATAAAAGTAATGGATTGGCCTTAGTTTCAATCTAAGCCAGTCTGTTTACAGTGCCCAAGGTTATAAAACTGAGCATGAAAACCAGTCTCAAATTTCAAGCATCTGATTGGCTGAAATGGCGACCAGTCAGATGCTTGAGATTTCAGAATGGTTTCTAATCTCAGTTTTATAACCTCCAGCCCTGATCATAGGGATGTTTTACAGATCTCTGAGACTGAATGTCTTACTAAGAAATGAACAGTGTAGACCCTGTGTGCAGGCTGGTTTGCATTGAATGTGACAAAAACTGTTTTAAGTGTTTAATATATGTAACAGGCAAAATATTGGCTCAAAAATGACATTTAACCAGTTAAGATCCAGATAAGTCAGTATTCAGTATAAAGAATATGAGATAGACAGGTCAATTATCACTAATAATGATAATGCACTACCTTAGTCTTGTAACTCAAAACATATTTTTATTCTAACATTTTAGGTTGCCCACATACAAAAGGAAATTTCCCATGCTAATTTTTGCCCTGACCATATACAGCTGTGCAAAGCCAATGATGTTATAATAACCGACTTCACCTAGAGGTGCTTACCAGGACTAGAGTGTGGTTATCGATGCACTGAAGGAAGTTCTTGCCTAGGAGCCCGGTATCTTGGTTTATCACAGCCAAATGAAGCCCAAATGGGTCATTACCAATACATACACAGAACAATACTATCTCCACAAGAGGTAGCATAAACTGGAACAACAGAAACCTACAATAACAACAGCAACACACTATTAGTATTGACAAAACTTTGTTATATTATGAAGAACACTTTAACCCTTTCGCTGCCAGAACCTTGATTATTTTATTGATCGCTATTTGCCAGGGAGTTTTCTAAAAATTACTTACTAAGGTATGAAGGCTTATACTTTCACTAAAAGTATACAAAACCTATTCTTTTTTTATGAAGGAAATCAAACATACTTATACATTAAAGTTTTATTTCTGACCTTAAACTTGTTTTAAATAGTTTTTTTCTCCAAAAATATGAATTCGCAAATTCACTCAAGAAATTCAGAGAAACTGCCACATTTCCTGCTTCATTTTGAATAGAATGATAACTGATAAAGCATTCATCTTAGGAATCCTATGTATTTTAGCCTCTGGCAATAATCTAACAACATACATGTATTCAGCATTCAATATTTGCTTTTCTTCAAAATATTGGATTTGTTTCTGATTACTTTGGCCGATGATTCAACGATTTCAGCTGGAAAACTACCAATAACCAAGGTCAATTTTGGCTATTTTATCAGGGTTTCAGATAAAATTAGAACATGATTAGCTGGTGAAAAATAACCTTGAAACATGATTGGCTACAATGGAAATCTTCACATGTCATATGTAACAAGCAATACATTGAAATGTGTGATACCCCAGAAATGGATTATCTGACTTGAAGGCAGTATATATATAACATTTTGTATGGATGGGTAAACTTGTCTTGATAGATGTGAAAGGGTTAATGAGGTTTATTTATAAATTTATCTTATATATATTATATTCTTCTTCTTAACCCTTTCCTGTATAGATACACCTTTATTGCTAGGGCGAACAGTTTAGATACAGATCAGCCGGCACAACTGTTCGCTTTTTAATTCATTAGGTTATTTCTGACCAAAATGCGACAAGTGCAGATCCTGATCAGATGGCACGGATGTGCCCGCTGATCTGGATCTACACTGGTCCCACATGCGTAAAAATGTGTATATATCAAGGAAAGGGTTAAAGCATGCATATTTCAGTTGATGTAGAACCAGAAACATGTCATAGGATATGCTTCCAACGTGCGCAACTGAAGAGATGCATAAATGGTTTTGACTAGTCTTGTCTACCATTTTTATATTAGCTCTGTATTATCTTATATAATTTAAGTACTAATAGTGAAAATGTAAATATTAATTGACTGGATTTAAACAAATATTTTTTTTTTAACTGAACTGACAATCGAAATGCAATTTTTAGACAGGATTATTGTACATTTATAACTTTTTTTCTAAAACTACCCGTATTGAAAAATCAACAACATGTATTAAGTATTTACCCAATTTTTCTTTTCATAATATTAAGATTCTTAATAAACTGGGCAAGTATGTTTCTGCAGCTGGGCACTCCGATTGGCAAGGAGAACTTGGAGTGTTTGTGTGGAAGTGGCTCCAGGGCAGTCTGGGAACCAAGCAGCGGGACGTCATCATCATCCACAGGCCTCACTGTTTTGACATCCACATGTGATTCAGGTGGTCCACAATGGTTCACAGTTGATTTGGTAAACTGCAAAAGAAAATGGCATACCATTTAGCATCTCAACAAGAATAAGCGATATTCACCTAAGCTGTAAGTTAAAATTCTGTGGCTGAATTAATATTCTTGGGCATGAAATATTGTAGTTTTCTGTAAGAGGGAATTTTCCCTAATTTGTGGATTTTAATGTTTTAACTCTGAAAAAATGTCTGTCACAGTTAGCCGACATAAAAGTGCTGGAGCAGCTAATGCAAAGTATCATTTGAAATTAACACTTCAATAGTTTCGTTTTATTTTAAAAAAATAGACGACTATTTAGTTTCCTTTTCTGATTATTTCAGCAAATTCAGATATCTGTAACAAGAATTAGTGTATCAAGAAACCACTAACAGGCTACCTGTTCTGGTATAACCAGGTCTGCTGGGGTTCCCTCCCTGTCTTCCTGACATAACCGTAGAAATACATTCTCCAAACTCTGGAAGTATACAACAGCTAGAAATGTAACTGAATCAGCACAAATGGATCAAGTAACAGGTAATTGTGACCACATTCTATACAAATATTTTTAATCAAGCAATAATTATTAACAGTTAAATTAATTAGATATTTTTCAGCACATTCCAGTTGAGTTGCATGTTTTTTCTGAACCTACAGTCGCATGATGTTTTTCAAAATATATTACTACATGGTCCTTTCAGTTAACACAGGCTTGCATTATTTTCTTCATGGTTACAGTCTTTTAAAATTTTTTCATTTCATGTGGTTATATTGTATTATTAGTGCTGTTGTTTTCATTTCTTTCAGTCCTGTGGTATTTTTCAGTACTAACAGTCAAATGGTATTTTTTTCAATTCTTATAGACAAGTTATTTTTCAGTTCTTTCAGTCCTGTGGTAGTCTAAAGTTTTTTTAGTCCTGTGGTATTTTTCAGTTCTTTTAATCCTGTGATATTTTTCAGTTCTTTTAGTCCTGTGGTATTTATTCATACATACAGTCATGTGGTATTTTTCAGTTTTTTTCATCCTGTGGTATTTTTTTCAATACCTTTACATGAGGTATTTTTCAGTTCTTTAAGTCCTGTGTTATATTTTCAGTACTTTTAGACAAGGTATTTTTTAGTACTTACAGACATGTGGTATTTTTCAGTAACTTACAGACATGTGGTATTTTTCAGTACTTACAGACATGTGGTAATTTTTAGCACTTGCAGACATGTGGTAACTTTTAGTACTTGCAGACGTGTTATTTTTCAGTACTTAAAAACATGTGGGTTTTATCAGTACTTACAGACATGTGGTATTTTTCAGTACTTACAGACATGTGGTATTTTTCAGTACTTGCAGACATGTGGTATTTTTCAGTACTTACAGACATGCGGTATTTTTCAGTACTTACAGACATGTGGTATTTTTCAGTATTTACAGACATGTGGTATTTTTCAGTACTTACAGACATGTGGTATTTTTCCGTACTTACAGACATGTGGTATTTTTCAGTACTTACAGACATGTTGTATTTTTTTCAGTACTTACAGACATGTGGTATTTCTCAGTACTTACAGACATGTGGATTTGTTTCAGTACTTACAGACATGTGGTATTTTTCAATAACTTTTAGAGGTTCCTCTTCAGCTAGAATTCTCCCATTTCTCATGAATCCAACCTGAAATAAAACAGTTCCCTTAGATTTCTTTGTCAATAACAAGTTTTATTAATACAATGCAGACTCTTTATATGGCCTCTTCTCAACAGTGCATGGTCAGTTAATTGCAGGGGCACTTACATTGTTGGCCTGTCTCGCCTCTTCTATATAGTGAGTGCTAAGTATAATCCAGGGACACTTACATTGTTGGCCTGTCTGGGCTATTCTATATAGTGACCGATCAGTATAATCCAAGGACTCTTACATTGTTGGTCTGTCTTGCCTCTTCTATATAGTGACTGGTCAGTACAATACAGGGACACTTACATTGTTGGCCTGTCTCACCTCTTCTATACTGACTGGTCAGTATAATCCTGGGACACTTACATTGTTGGCCTGTCTGGGCTATTCTATATAGTGATGACTGATCAGTATAATCCAGGAACATTTACATTGTTGGCCTGTCTGGCCTCTTCTATATAGTAAGTGGTCAGTATAATGCATGGACACTTCCATTGTTGGCCTATCTGGCTGTATATATAGTGAGTGGTCAGTACAATACAGGGACACTTACACTGTTGGCCTATCTGGAATCATCTATATAGTGAGTGGTCAGTATAATGAATGGACACATCCAATGTTGGCCTGTCTCGCCTCCTATATAGTGAGAGGTCAGTACAATACAGGGGCATTTAAATTGTTGGCCTGTCAGGCCTCTTCTATATTGTGACTGGTCAGTACAATACAGGAACACTTACATTGTTGGCCTGTCTCGCCTCTTCTATATTGTGACTGGTTAGTACAATACAGGGACACTTACATTGTTGGCCTGTCTCGCCTCTTCTATATTGTGACTGGTCAGTACAATACAGGAACACTTACATTGTTGGCTTGTCTCGCCTCTTCTATATTGTGACTGGTCATTACAATACAGGAACACTTACATTGTTGGCCTGTCTTGCCTCTTCTATATTGTGACTGGTCAGTATAATCCTGGGACACTTACATTGTTGGCCTGTCTGGGCTATTCTATTTAGTGATGACTGATCAGTATAATCCAGGAACACTTATATTGTTGGCCTGTCTCGCCTCTTCTATATTGTGACTGGTCAGTACAATATAGGAACACTTACATTGTTGGCCTGTCTCGCCTCTTCTATATTGTGACTGGTCATTACAATACAGGAACACTTACATTGTTGGCCTGTCTCGCCTCTTCTATATAGTGAGTGGTCAGTATAATGAATGGACACATCCAATGTTGGCCTGTCTCGCCTCTTCTATATTGTGACTGGTCAGTACAATACAGGAACACTTACATTTTTGGCCTGTCTCGCCTCTTCTATATTGTGACTGGTCAGTACAATACAGGGACACTTACATTGTTGGCCTGTCTCGCCTCTTCTATATTGTGACTGGTCAGTACAATACAGGAACACTTACATTGTTGGCCTGTCTGGACTCTTCTATATAGTGACTGGTCAGTACAATACAGGGACACTTACATTGTTGGCCTGTCTGGCCTCTTCTATATAGTGAGTGGTCAGTATAATTGTTACTTGGCTCTGTGTGTGACTCGAGATGTTGACCAGATGATCCCATATCCTAAAAGGTGAAATGTTGCACTGGGTAAATTTGTTTTAAGCTCAAATATATCAACAACATTATAATGTTTTTATTTGGCAGTGAAATTAATTCTTCTCAAAACACTTTACCTTGTTCTCCATATAATATAAAGGTTTTACAGCATGAGTGACTTGAAAATGTGGTGAAGTATTTAAACAAATAAAAATTCTGTCAGCAAAATGACAGATTCCTTAAGTTCTTTTAATGAAATAACAGAGAAAAATAAAAAATGTTGGCAGTGTGACATAGTTACAAGATTGTTACATTGAGAAAGTTTAATGAAAAACATATTTGAAAAATTATTTTCTTGTTCCTTTTTTCATCTGTAAGTACTGTTAAAACAGTAATTGATCAGGTAATAAAACAGTTATTTCATATTTGATTTGGGAACAGTCAAACAGTTGTCCCTTGGTGTCGGGGATAGTGTTTTAAACTGTTGCCCTTGGCCTACGGCCTCGGGCAACAGTTCAAAACACTATCCCCTCCACCTCGGGCCAACATTTTGACTGTTCCCAAATCACATATGAAATAACTGTATAATAATACCACAGAGAAAGAGAAACAAAACGACTTAGTCAACTCTGACTAACGGTAAGTGATATAATCCAACACACTGCAAAAACATTCTAACCTCTCTCTCAGAAGGGGGTCCACCCCGACAGTTGGTTCATCCAGTATGAGAAGCTCGGGCTCATGGAGTAACGCCACGGAGAAGGAAACACGCCTCATCTGACCGCCACTACAATCACAAGGCATCAACATCACTAACCATATAATCATTAAGCGGTTCTTGTGATGAGTGATTTTTATTGAGTTCACTGATTATTATTTATTAAAGGCTGGAGATTTTAAAACTGAGATTGAAGACCAGTCTCTTATCTCAAGCATATGTATGGCTGAAATGAAGAAAAGTCTCCGTTTCAGCTAATCAGATGCTTGAGGTTTGAGACAGGTTTCCATTCCCTGATGTTGCAAATGAAAGAAATCATAAATAGCAATAATTTTAGCAATTACAAAATACACTTTAAAACTGCATGTATTTTACTTTCATATTCTTATATATCAACAATATTTTTAAGCTACACCGACTTATCATTTCGCTACTTTTGTGCATTATGAAGTAGAGAAAGAAAATTAACCAAATTTCAAAAACAGAGCTTAGAAAAGACTGTATAATGTTAGACTGACATAACTAGGAAATGGGAAACTAGCCTTTTTTCAGAACGAAGATCTTGTACTAAACAAAATAACTTAAACAAAATGGTGTTTATCATTTACTCATGGATTGAAGAACTGACATGACTAATTTCATGTCTCATTTCAGAATGAACGGTTGGCTGATTCAATATGCACCAACTGATGGATACTTTTGTTACAGTAAAATTATTATCTGGACCATTTTAAATATATCTATTATCATTGGATCAAGAAAGAATTTAAGGGTTTTTTTTATTTTTAATGACAACAGTGAATTCAACATGAAGTTGAGCATGAGCTTGGGTTGCAGTATATACTGATTGTCTCATGTACTGTAACCCTACATTAGTATACCTGAGTTGACAGATGAGTCTGTTTTTCTCAGGTAGTGTGAGGAAGTCTATCAGAAAGTCAGTTCTGTCCCTAATCTGTTCTGAAGACATACCATGTAAGGTACCAAAGTACTTGAGGGTCTCTGCTATCGTGAGATCTGTAAATAATGCCGTCTCCTGCAAGTTATCACATGTAATTAGAACATCTGTGTATTCTAAAATTACTTTCAGTGGTATTCACCCATTACTCCATACATACACCATTATTGCATGTGCAAAATGTATAGATCCCGATAAATTCATGCCATCTGATCGGGATCACTGTTTGCTTTTAGGTTCATTAGGTTATTTCTGACCAAAATGCAAGCGGTGTTGTACTTGAGCTATCTGATCTTGATCTACACTAGTTGCACATGCTTTAAAACACATATAAACTAAATAAAGGGTTAAAAATGTGATGCAAACTGCAGAAAGAGGCTAAGAAATATCTGTATTTACATCATTAGACTGGTTTTAGCCTTGAACAAAATTAAGATTTATCTTGGTATCTTGCTCATACCTCCAAAAAGCTTCAAACTTGTAAACTGTCCAGGGCTAACGATTATAAAACTGAGATTGGAGACATGTTTTATAATCTATGTCCCAGTTTCCAGTCTCAGTTTTAACCCTTTCCTCGATATACACATGGACAAATAGCGTAGATCCAGATCAGCTGGCACATTCGTGCCATCTGATCACGATCTGCACTGTTCGCTAAATTAGGTTATTTCTGACCAAAACGCAACCAGTGCAGATCCTGATCAGACGGCATGGATGTGCCGGCTAATCTGGATATACACTGGTCACACACAGTTAAAAATGAGTATATATGGAGGAAAGGGTCGATTTTTGGGGCTTGACAGTTTATTTTATACCTGAGGCATGTACCCAACCATGCTTCCTGGCACCTTGTGACCTCTAGCTCCAGGTGTGTCCCCCAGAACAATCACATGACCACTGTCTATGTGCAGGCGACCAATCACACATCTTAACAGAGTTGTTTTTCCACATCCACTTGGACCTAGCAAACCATATCTGCAGAAAACAAACTGCTGAACAAATAGATGGGTACAAGTCAACATTTTATAATATTTTATTGTGTTGCAAAATTATGATGGACTTCACAGTTGAACAGAATTACACAAACTTTTTTACACATGAAAGTGCATGTTATGTATTCATATTTTAATAAAGCCATTTTGCCATTAAAATTTACACACCAATTTCATGTGATTTTCAAAAATGATTGAACATATGTCTGCATGCATATTACACAATTTTTTCAAACTTCTTACGACGTGCATGTCAGATTCACAGCTTTACACAAGTTAGTTGAATATGGTGACATCTTTTAGATTCAGAGAAATCCATTTATATTTGTCAGCATGAAATGCCATTGTTTTCAAGTCATTAATAATTTGATGATTCCTAAATTTTTCACTTTAACCTAACATTTACATACACAGCTATACATTATGAGTTTGTTTTTTTTATATTTTCAGATCTTTTGACAATTAAACCCATGAAACTTTGTACCAATACACACAAATACATGTACCAGTAAATTTGTACTTCAGATATATTTAACGAATTACAGCCGTACTTCGATAATTCGAACTCAATCGGACCAAGAAAAAAGTTCGAATTATTGACAGTTCAAAATATCAAAGTTATGTTGAATGACCTAAGTGGATACTATATGTTCAGGTAGTCTAGGTCTGTCAACCTATAGTATCATGTTTGAAGTGAAATTTAAAAAAAAAAACACAACATTTTAAACCAAATATTTATTATTTTTTGTTTAATTTTATTTTTAAAAATATATATAAGCATGTTCAAGATACGCATGTGCATATCTCGAATATAGTTTTCAATACGTTTGAAAAAGTATACCGTCAACAGACAATTATGAGCACACATATGTGGTCTCGCCGTTTGATGCTGATAGGCTATGACTAACTTTCATTTTAATGTTTGTTATACTGTATGTGCAATCATAAATTGTGCAATTCACTTTGTTTTAATATGCAAATGTTAATTATTTTTAGATTTTCTTTAAATATAGTAATCATGTTCTGGTAACATTATAATAAGATCAAATGTAATTAACAGTATTTGTTTGTTACATGTATCACATTGCTTGATTAATGTATCTTGTCAATTTCAAAACGTGCATTAATCATACGATGCCGCTATTGTTAAAGCATGAATACTTTGACCTGTCATAATTTTGAGCAATAAATTTCAATTAGTTCGAAATATTGAGAGTGAAATGAATAGAAAATTAAATGACAGGACTGGACATTGAGTTCAAAATATCGGGTGTTCAAATTATCGAAGGTTATTATATAGCAATTTTGCTGGGACCGAGATAGGAGTTTGAAATATCTACGGTGTTTGAATTATCAAAGTTCAAATTAAAGAAGTTGGCCTATACTTACATGCTTCCACGAGGAACAGTTATGTTCAAACTGTTAAGAACATGCAATTTGCCATATGATTTGTTCACATCTCTTCCCCATATAGCTGCTGGATACTGTGTGAAGTCTGATCTGCTGGGGGCCCTGGGGACATCACCTTGGGCCTCATAATCTCTCAGGGTTGCCATTATTAAGTTCTCTCTACCACTTTTGTTGACATATTTGGTGAGCTGAGAAATTCAAATTTAAAACCAATTAAGGAATATCAACTAAACAATGTTGGGCTTTTTTAACAATTTATTCCATGGGATATTGCTATTATCCAATTTGATAACAGTGAAAATCAAGATCAGCCAACAAATCTGTGCCATCTCATCAGGATCTACACTTTTCACTTACAGATTCATTAGGTTATTTCTGACCACAAAGTGACCTTTGTAGATCCAAATCAGATTGCATGGATGAGCCAGCAGATCTGGAACTACACTGGTCACACTAGACTTAAAGCTACCACTGAAGCAGAATAATACACAGGCAAACAGGTTTTAGGCGGGACATGGAAACTGTGTAACAATCATCTTGATGCCAATAATATTTACAAAATGTTAAAGTCATTTAGTCAAGATCATACAACAAGGTTGTTAAGACTAAATTTTTAAGAACCCATTGGACCCAGTTCATTTACAGCAAAGTGACTAGGTCTTCTACCACTAAACACATAATGGAAAGGTTTCTAATGTAATGTGGGTAAGTCCCCACATGGAAACAATGGAAGAAGATACCTCCCCACCATCCAGTCCAGTCAGGACTGTTTTTATATTATATGTCATAACATCTACATTGTATGTCATCTCAGTCACAATTTACTGTTTAGGGCTCTCACTAGACCTACAAATCAGGGAGAAGTTTTGTCATAATTTTACTGATTTATGGAGAAGTTTGCCGTCAACAATATTCTTTCCCTATAGTCTATACAAAATGACTTCTCCCATAGCTCAAGGAAGGGAGAAGTCTGGTAATTTTAGGGAGACCACTTCTCCCAAGTCTCCCTCTAATGAGAGCCCTGCTGTTATGCAAGGGTGGTTACTGGTCATAGGATAAGAAAGTGGTTGTGAAGTTAATTAATAGAATAGTATTAAGAGACTGATATTTTTAAGTTAGAGCTTAGTCACCGAGTCCAATTGTTCATTATAGACCTTAGGAGGAGAACGCATGGATAGATCGGTTTTTCAGGAGGGAATTGAGTACTGTGGTTAGTTAATCGTCTAGCATTTCTTTGATAATGCATATATCAGATAAAGATATTACCTATGCTGATCTCCTATATTTACGCATGCGCAACCAGTGAAGATCCAGATCAGCCTGCACATTTGTGCCATCTGATCAGGATCTTCACTTGTCACATTTTGGTCAGAAATAACAGAACGAATAAAAAAGCAAACAATGTAGATCCTGTTCAGCTGGTACAGATGTGCCAGCTGATCTGGATCTACACTGTTTGCCCATGCAATAAAGGTATATATGGAGGAAAGGATTAAACGAACCTTTAGGATGAAACAAATGTCAAGGACTGCTTAACTGTCAGAATATTGACTTTTAAAAAGCGATTTTGCCAGGTTTGCAGTTTTCTTGTGCAGCTGTTGAGAATGTTTTCAAAAGTTACAGAATTTTTGGTGAATTTGAGATGTCCATCGCCTAAAGTAAATATTAGAGATCTGCATAGGAAAAATCTTTCTTTGATTTATGCATTATCAAAGAAATGTGTGACGATTTACCAGGGTTGGCTTATTGACCGGTCAATTGAGTATTGACCGGGCCAGTGGTCAATACCGGTCAATATTGGTCATTACTGGTCAATAGTGGTCATTACTGGTCAATTAAATTTTATTCACAACCAAACTGTCCAAAATGTTCTTAGAATCATTTAAAATCCTTTAGGCCCTTACAATAGCCCCTGTAAGGGCCTAAATGGTACTTCATTTATGGTTTAATATTGGATAATCCTTAAATGAACACAACTCATTAATTGGTATGTTCCCATGTTCAATAAGTTATAGAAATATATTTTCTGCCGGTTAAGCAAATCAAATTAGGTGGAAAATAATTTCCTTTGACTGGGTAAGATCTTTTGAATGTACCCATCAAAAGTTGTTTTGTTCATTGGTTTAATGCACAAGTTCTCATGTGTATTGTTCTAAAATATATGGTCATTCAGCTTTGGGCATTCAACATTTACAGACACATTTTCTTAAGGACAAGGAAACTATAGTATATATATAAACAGCATGACATATAGGCATTTATTGTCCAGCAATATTGACCTGGCACTTCATTAATTTTCGTAAAGGTCATTGAATATACACAGGTATCAGCGAAAACACCAATATATTATTCAATTTACACCTCAGTGATGTGTGGAGTATTGGAATAGATGCCGGACAATCGATCGTAACATTTACGAAAACTAACGAATATGAGGTCAAATGCAAGAGTGCCAGGTCAATATTGTTGGACAATATGATAAGTAACAGATTGAAATCAATAAATGTAGTATGCCCAAGTGCTCAGTACAATACTACATTATATGAAACAGTAAGACTTGGTTGTGCAAAGATCTGTGAGGTCAAAGGAGATCTGTGAGGTCAAAGGAAGTACAGTCACCCCTCAGTCACCTGACCATCCATTGTCAAACACAAGTGTTAATTGGCAAGTGTAAAACACCTATTTTATGGTTATTGAATAATCCTTAAATAAACACATTGTCATCTTAATTGATATGTTCCAAAGTTCAATAAACAAACAAAGTGTGACACAACACCCCTCCATCTCCTGACCATCCATTGTCATACACAAGTGTTAGTTGGCAAGAGTGTAACACCTACTGGTGGTGCAAAATTGCCTTTGCTTAAAATAAAGATTTTTCAATTTACTGAATCATAATCTGTTGATTGTTTATAAAACACTGAAATTAAAAGAATTCTTATTTTGTCTAAAAACTCACCAGGATAAAGCCAAAAAACTCATGTTAGGGGATTTTATGATCACATTGCTGAGGGAAATAAGACAATTTTTAACTGCAAAGCATGTTCAAGTGAAGTTAAGTTCTAAAGTAACTTAAGTAGAAATTAAATAAGAGTTTAAAAAGTTCAACTGACCAGTATTGACCACTTGGGGAGTAATGACCGGGACGGTTTTAACTGGTTAAAACTGCCGGTTTAAACCACAGGGCTTTTCATGCCTATATAACAGAGGCCTATAAAAGGCCTCTTCCCAATCCAAAATTATAGTATTTTTTCCCAATTGTGGCAAAAACTCTTCCCAAAATGCTAAGTAAGATGTCCAAAAATGGTAAAAACTCCTGGCAGGGGTGTTTGAAAATTGAAGTCTGAAAAATGAAAAGCTTAAAAATTAGTTTTTAGTTAAAAATATCTATTACTTATCAATTTTATAAACTAGAACCCGTCTTTCAATTACTTTTGTTTTCCCAAAATAAACAATTATCGCGCATAAATTTCCCAATTGGAAAGGCCAGAGCCTCTTCCCAATTTTCTGATGAAAAGCCCTGCACCAGGGGCGGTCAATTGGTGCCAACCCTGCGATTTACTAACTACAGTACTCGATTCCCTCCTGAAAATTGGATCTATCCATTCATTCTCCTGCTGGTGTCTTTAGTGAACGATTGGACTCGGTGTTTGTTGAAAGTTTTGACCAGCTACGTTTTGCCCTTCAACTCAATCCTCGCCCGTTATGATGGATGCAGCCAGCAGAGCTTTCAGGATCAATAGGAGGTACTTGTTGCTGTTGCTTGTTGCAAGAAGTGTAGTTTTGACAGTCCCTGCTTGAAGTTGAAAGATACCTAGTCAGGAGCTTCTGTTGATGTGGCAGATTTGGTTGGAAACAGTAGCCTAGACCAGGACTCAAAATTTGGTCCTCCAGCTTATTGTGCTGACCCTCTACCAATTGAGCTACGAAATCTACTACTTTCCTCGCAACTAATACAAGACATTTTCAACTTACTTGGAAATGTTCGCAAGGGTCTGCCTAGGTTCAAGTAGAATTCCCCAGTCACAAGCTTTGCAAGAGTTATCACCCTGCCAACAACACCAATGTGACAGATTTGGGTTGGAAAGAGTAGCCTTGACCAGGATTCAAACCTCGGACCTCCGGCTTACCGTGCAGTCGCTCTAATTGAGATACGGAGGCCGCAGGTACAAAATCTACTACACCGATGGGCCATTGGCCTGGTTTTATAACATGTGCGGGTGTTAACAGTAAATTTTTTCTCTAAATGGGGAAAAGGTTGCAAAGGTTAAGGTCAAACACACAACTTTTAACTACCAGTCAATATTGACGTTAGTAACACTAGATAACTTACCAGTCAGTACGAAATTTCTTGGTACTTACCTCTTAAATTTCAGAGCGGATAAAATTTAATAATCAACTACTTGCGTCTTAACACTAAGGCAACAGAAAACTTTGTGACAGCGTACGGTATAACAGGAATATTGATGTACCGATGTTGTAATATCCTGGAAGTCATGAAGTAGGACAAGTTAAATAAAGTTATTTCCCTTCGTTTTATTAAAAACACGGATATCGGTATGCTCTCAAATTGACTGTTTCACTGTGCATGTCCCTACTTCAGTAGACAATCGTATATTCATATATTAATTGACTCTCAGTTAGTCTCAATAATTCGACTGCAAGAACAGACCCATTATCATACGGACATTTTCGTTGCCTGTTCTTCGAAGAGCGACAATCATATATATAGAAAAGCTCTTCTATTGCGCACAATTAGTTGGGCTAACTCTCAGTCAAATTGACTCTCAACGCAGTCGTTATCAATAGCAATGAAGTTTATATACTGAAGTAGGAATGTGTGCAGTGAAACAGTCAGTCTCTCAAATCCAATATTTTCTTGAAAAATTTGTTGCAAACATGAACAAATAACAGACTGAGCGAGTTGTTACCCTTTCTTACATGAAGGCCTGCCATGCAACTTCTCTGACGGAGTTGTGTCAACTTCTCTGACGGAGTTGTGTCTTTGGCAAAAAACTAGCCTGTCAGTTAATCAATATCTGAACTAGCAGCCATACCTGGATAGCAATTGTTAGCGACTATGAAATGCTAGTACTGTTTAGTATTTTTTTTATTTTATCTTCTAGCTCCATCTATAAAGTTCAATATGTGGAATGACATCACAATGAGCAGATTACATAATGAAGCACAAATCAAATGAGATGTCTAGGAATTTGAATTAGCAGATTTTTACATAGTTACCACATCAAAATCTTAAGATACTAAATATTCCTAGTGGTAAACTTTCTGGTAAGTAATCATTCCATAAAAGAGCAACCTCCAGTTGCATATTGCTCCGACACTGTGCCTCTGTACACAGTGGAGGTAAAGGGGGCAAAGGGGCTAGGTAGACTTGTGTACAAGTTTTACTAATCAGGGCCCAAAGATCATAAAACTAATCATAAAACTAATATTGTCGACCAGTCTCAAATCTCAAGCATCTGATTGGCTGAAATGGCGACAAGTCTCCATTTCAGCCAATCAGATGCTTGAGATTTGAGACTTGTCTCCAGATTTAGATTTTTGATCCCGAGGCCAGGGCTTTTCATCAGTAAATTGTGAAGAGGCCCTGGCCTTTCCAGTTGGGAAATTTATGTGCGATAATTGTTTATTTTGGGAAAACAAAATTAATTGAAAGATGGGTTCTAGTTCATAAAATTGATAGTAATAGGTATTTTTAACTTAAATCTAAATTTTAATCACTTTATTGTTCATACTTCAATTTTCAAGCACCCATCATGGGAATTTAAACCATTTTTGGACATCTTACCTAGCATTTTGGGAAGAATTTCAGCCGCAGTTTGGGAAAAAATACTATATTTTTGGATTGGGAAGAGGCCTTTTATAGGCCTCTGTTATATAAGGATGAAAAGCCCTGGAGGCCCAGTCAGTTCTAGACACTTTGTTATGTGCCTGCAAGATAAATCACAACTTAAACCTTTTACAATATCATTATTTTATTACATAATCAATAGCAATCTCAGATCTTAGTTCATAAAATTTTAGTCACACTGTTATTGGCACACAGTAAATATTTGTACATGTTAAAAAGCACTTAATTGTCTAAACAAGTCAATGAAGAATAATTAAAAACCATGCAGTAACAAAATAAAGTATAACATGATATCTTTAAGCTTTAAAAATGTAAACAATATTCATCAAAGCAACCCATTTAAGCCTACACTTTATTAAAACCCTCAATGTATACTGTAACAAAAATACAACAATTTACAACAACCAAGCAAAGTCAAAAAGGTTCATCAACATATGTTGTAAAACAATTTCCAATGAAGTGGAATCACATGAGAAAACTATCTCCTATATAAGTGCACTATACACAAAACTGCATATATATAAATTAGGTAGAACAGGCTGTATTCAAAGAAAAATAGTTCAGTTTTGAGAGTGCAGTTTTCCAAATAAGCATATTATTGAAATTATCACTATCGTATTTAAACATTTAAAACACAAATCTTTTAAATACAACAGCAGCAAAGTTATTGGACACAATACAGGGCCAGTTCCAAGTTGAAAATGGGGATGCCAGACAGAAAAGCGTGTCTGCATTTCAATTTTTTTTATATTGGAAATAGTTTTTACATTAACAAGGAAATAATCAATAACTTTAACTTTATTTTGAGTTAATAGTGCATTTGCATTAGTAAGTTTATAGCAATACTAGTATTAATAAATGGTGTTATAACTCATATGGAATTTCCTTATCACAGATCGAGTAATTAAAAGCAAATTGCCTAAACCATTTTCAAAGGCTTTTGAAACTGCTATCATTAAATGTAAAATCAAACTAAAGATAGCTATAAAATGTACCTTAGCTTATTAAGCAAACTGAAATGTCAAATGGTAAGATACTGGTAATATTACCCAAATCTGCAACTTGGGACGGGGGTGGGGGGTGGGGAGGGGTTCATACAAAATACTAAAATCCTACTTATAATATTAACTTCTCTGTAAAATTGAAAAAAAAATTCTCCCTCTAAGCCAATCCCAGGTGTGCCTGTTGTTTCCTGGCTAAATGAGAGATAAATGAGTACATGTATTTGAGTAAAGTCAATTAGTCCAGTAGTTCTCAAGTTATAAAAAAATATATTGTCTTGACAAAAAACTGACTTCATCCATCAAAAACTCTGGTAATATTTACCCAACATGATTATGACATCAACTAGATACTATAGCCTACATATAGGGAGGGAGTGATATTAGTTTGTCACAAGGCCAAATTCATGACCTTGTGAACAGTAATGTTAACTATTTGAAATCACCTTGATGAATTGTTAAAGAGGGAATTTCATGTATGATACTATTTTTTCTGTTTTGCATCATATTTGACTGTTAACTTTACAAGATACAGCTTAAACCAGCTGGCCAAATACTTTCAAAAAATAAGTATTTAATCTGTTTGTTGTATATTAATAGAGATTTTGAATTCTATAATCTTGCTGAGTTGTGTCTTCCAGACTGCCATTGTTTGATGCCAACATGTTTCTCGAACCTGCGCTGACCCTCAGACCTTCAGTGCCTTGACCTAAGGTCAAAGAGGTGACTGGGTTGTCTTGTAGACGATGCAAACTCTCCAAAGCACCATGCTCGTTTTGCTGCAGTTCTGCGGACAGGTTGGTAAGAGGAGCAAGTGCTTGCTGTCTAGGAGTTATATATGAAGTAAGATTGTTAATGCTCGTCAAGGCACTGCTTGTCATTAACCCCAAAACTGTTTCATTGAGACCCTGAGGTAAAGTGTTGTTATCCCCTTGATGTAAATTCACAAAATTACCATTACCATTCTGCCCTCCTTGATGCCCTATCTGTTGTTTTAAGTTCTGACCAAAGCTTGGTTCAGCAAAACTAACCACTCCTGGGGTACCAGCAACAATATGTTTGGAATCAAGGCTAAAACTACTACTACCACATGCATTATCCAGTGACATTATACGACCATTCTTTTCATAGAAAATCATGGGATTCACTGGCGGAATAATCAAGTTCACTTTTTCCTCAGATGGTATGTCTTGTGAATGTAAGCGGAGATTTTCAGTGGCTACCCGAGTCAGTACACTCATGGTGTCCTTAGAACTCTCAAAAATACAGGCCACTTGAGAGGTATCGTATGTAGAGACATTTGTTGACACAGTTGGAGCACTTAAACTTCCGGAGACAGGCATGTTATGCTTGAAGGCATCCTCCTTTTCACTATCTTGTTTCATCTTTTCATCAATAATCATTAACTGTGCATCTTGTTTGAGGATATCATGCTGTTGTAATTGATGAGCAAAGTACTTGCTGGAGCTGTAGAACATTTCCCCGCATGCTGAACACTTGCATCCCTTAGCAACAAGGTGCGTGAACTCGTGCTCCTGTAGCGCTCGAGAATCTTTAAGTACTTTTTTACAAGTTTTACACTGGAAGCTTATATCTCCATGACTGGCCTGGTGTTTATCTAAATTCTCTTTCCGAGCAAATTTTAGCCCGCAGGTTGTGCAGGAAAATGAGTCTTCTTCAGTGTGACTTTTTTCATGTCGTCTCATACCCTTGAAATATTTGAACGATTTCCCACAGTACCTGAAATGAACGTATGCTCAATCTTTTTTTAACACAAGAAGGAAACTTGGTGTATTATAGAAATTAGACCAATGAAATAAAGGTGCTTACAGTTTACTAAATTTGGACTCCAACACTTTTGATATAACAAGAAAATAATAACTAAAAATAAATGAAATGTTTACATACAAATGAATTGAATTTGTATATCCTTTCCACGACCATAATGTATTTAAACGTGACAAAATTTTGACTTCCCAAAACCCGACCCTGTTTTACGGGAGGACGCCCGAAACGTATTTAAACGTATAAAAAAAATCGCTTTTCAAAACCCGACCCTGTTTTTTCGTCGGAAACCCATCGATTTATTTTTCATTTTTAAAAAAGTCCTTACTTTGGTGGCTATTTAGAAGAAAACGCAATTATCGATCAATATTTTAACACTATTAGTCCTTTGAACGAATCGCATATTTTCTCTCAAATATTATTTAGTTTGAAATTAAATACATGTGACTTAGATAATCTGATAAGAAAATTAGTAATTTTAAAAAGTTCAATTTTAAGAAAAAAAATCTAATTACATGTGTTGCTGTTTCTTCATCTTTCATTGTCAAAACAAAAGTGGCTCCAAAACAGTTATTCATTATTTTAAACAATACCTATATCTACCAAGTGATAACTCAAAAATGACATTTTTTGCAATGGCATAAAAATTAGTGACTGTTACTTAGATTAATTAATTTACGGAATTTTACGTTACAGTCTTCCTGCGATAAACCAAATTTTTCACCCATTACGTAAAAGAGCGTTGAAATTCGGGATTTTAACGCACTATTCTTGATATGCAGTTTCCACCTTTTTTTACAGAAGAAAGACCGTAACGTTAGATAACATGTTTTACAGTTATTTCCGGGGTTTCTTACCATGTTTAAAATTCCGAATTTCATTAAAAGGTAGAATACCGGTAACAGACAAAAGCGTATATGCTTTATTCAAACATACACTTATCAACGGGCATTAAAAAACTTTTACACAGATTTACGTTATGGGTTTTAAAATCGTGAAAAAAGCACGCGTTTAAATACGTTTCGGGCATCCTCCAGTAAAACAGGGTGGGGTTTTGGGAAGTCAAAATTATGTCACGTTTAAATACATTTCGGACGTCCGTCCGGAAAACAGAGTCGGGCGCGGAAAGGATATAGCATCAAATTTCAAAACTGTGTCCATGGAAAGATAGCAATTCATGAAGGTTATTCTTTTTAAGTTAATCCTTTAACCCTTTACTCTATATACATGTATTCGCATTATATTGCATGTGTGACCAGTGTAGATCCAGATCAGCCAGCACATCTGTGCTGTCTGATCATGATCTACACTGTTCACGGATTTGGTACGAAATAACCTAATAAATAAAAAGTTTGGATCCTAATCAGATGGAACAAATGTGCCGGCTGATCTGGATCTACACTGTTTGCCAATGCCATCTTTTTCTTTGCCTTTCTTTATGCTTCCGCCCCTAAAAACTGAGAATTTTCATCTGCTCAGGAATGGGACTGTAGATTAGTGGTTTAATTATCAGGTGTGGTCTAAATATACATGTAGAACTCATGTGACAGGTGTATAAATTACCTGCATGTAAACTGGCGTTCCGTGGAGTGACTAAGCACATGGTCATCGAGCTGGGAGCGCTTGGAGTATTTGCCACCACAGATGTTACATATGTAAGGCTTGACCTGCAGGTGGACACAGCGGGTGTGAGTGGCCAGGTTGGCACTGTGGTTAAACTCAGCACCACATATAGAACACAGATAAGGCTTCTTTCCTGTAACAAACATATCAGCCATTATTAACCCTTCACTCCATATATACACTTTTTTATTGGATGTGTGAACAGTGTCGATCCAGATCAGCCAGCACATCAATGCCATCAGATCAGGATCTACACTGTTCACTTCTTGGTCAGAAATAACCTAACAAATAAAAATCAGTGTAGATGCTGATCAGATGGCACGGATGTCAAAGATGTGACAGATGGTTTAAAGTACATTTCAAGGGTCAGTCTACACTGAAGTGTTGACTATCTAATACATAAATTACCCTAAAGATTCCTGAAATTACAGTCCATTATGTTAATTTTAAGAAAACAAGGCAGTCGGAACGACAGCAATATCCCCCGCCGCAGATGTGAATGTGGGAAAGGTTATGAATGGTTAAGAGCAAATTAAACAATAGCTCTGGGCAAGGGGCAGGCAGGTGGTAGCCAATTCAAGTGCAAGGGTATGTCGTGTTCAGATAAGTTTCAGAGTATTGGCCTGCTCAAATACCACAGGCAGCCTTGACCATGAGCCAGCCAGGTTGGAACATGTGTTCTGCACATCAGGTTCATGAACTGAACATTTCACTTAAGTTTCATGATATTCATTCCAGGGGTTCAGAAGATATGAACTGGACACAAATGCATGGTTCAAATCTTCAAACACCACTGGTGACCTTGACATTGAGCCGGCCATGTTGGAACATAGGTTCTGCAAGTCGTCTTTATGGGGAGAACGTTTGACTAAAGTTTCATGAAATTCCTTCTAATGGTTGAAAAGTTATGGACGGAACACGAAATATGCTCAAACACCACAGGCAGCCTTGACCTTGAGCCAGCCAGGTTGGAACATGGGTTCAGCACATCATGTTCATGAACTGAACATTTCACTTAAGTTTCATGATATTCATTCCAGGAGTTCAGAGACCTCCAATTAACTTGCAAGTTTGTGTACATACACTGTATACAGCTGAGACCTCTCTTAAATTTAGTCTTAATATTTTGAGAATGTGCTACAAATTTGTTCTTGTTGTTATTGTTTTACTTACAAACAGTGAATACAATATTCAGAAAAGCCTGATTTTCAAAGTGCTATAAAGAAAGAAAGTTTATTTGGTCAGTATCCATAGAAAATGACAAAATTTACCCTATAAAATCTTCCAATGCAAAGTTCTTAATATTGCATAACACAGATCTAAGCAGCAAAGTTCATTAGGTCATTGACCAGCAACTGGATAATAAACTCTGATAATGCATCTTAATAAATCTTATGATTGAATCTAAATATAGCTGGAGACAGGTAGAAATATTTGAATTTTGACACTTGAAATTTTCACTCTGCTACTAAAATTTTTGTTTCAAATTTTATCACTGAACAAGTGAATGAATTGTTCGGGAAAGATTGAATTTTAAGATGGTATAAAGTTTGTGTCCAAATCTGGTTGATAACTGTAGAAAATCAAAGGTTAAAAACAGAATTTAAAAGAATTGTTTTTTAAAATCCCCAGGGCGGGGCTCAACACCACAGGTGGCCTTGACCTTGAGCCAGCCAGGTTGGAACATGGGTTCTGCACTCCAGGTTCATAAACTGAGCATTTGACTAAAGTTTCATAAAATTCCTTCAAGGGATTCAAAAGATATGAACCGGACATGAAGTACATTGGTTCAAATCTTCAAACACCACTGGTGACCTTGACCTTGAGCCGGCCATGTTGGAACGTGGGTTCTGCACATTTATAGGCTGAGCATTTGACTAAAGTTTCATGAAATTCCTCCTAGGGGTTCAGAAGATATGAACCGGACACGAAATACATGGTTCAAATCTTCAAACACCACTGGTGACCTTGACCTTGAGCCGGCCAGGTTGGAACATGGGTTCTGCACGTCGTCTTGATGGGGAGAAAATCTGACTAAAGTATCATGAAATTCCCTCTAGGGGTTGAAAAGTTATGGACCGGACACGAAATGTGCACGCACGGAAGGACGGACGGACAATGGACGGACGGACGAAGACCATTCCTATATCCCCCATAGCGGCGGGGGATAAAAAGAGTTAAAAGGTTTTCTTACAAGTAAATCTGTTAAATTGAGATCCCTGCCATTCAATTCAACTTATGACATACTTAGTTTATCAGACTCTTACTTTTAATTATTTTAGTCTGTTAACATCTATGCAATCTGATCTGGATCTACATACATGCACTGTTTGCTTTTAGATTTACATGTTTTATGTTATGTCTAATCAAGAAATTAGTGTACATTCAGGTCAGACCCAACAGAAGAGCAGGGTGATCTGGATCTACACTGGTTGCCCATGCCATTAAAACTTACTCATGGTGTAAATATAAACAAATGTTTGATGTTAAAGATGCAGCTGAAGCACTCACTTACAACACCAACAATAACCCATTGTGGTGAAAATGAATAATGATAATCAGATAATTATGACTCAGATTGGGACTCAAACATATAAGCTAATAATAGCTAATAATATGGAAATGTTCCCAAAATATTGGACCTTGTTCAGATAATACATGTGCTGAAACTTGTTTCAGGCTGTCAACCAGGTCATCTCCAAAATATAGAAAAAATATAGGAATATTTTTTCAACAAATATAGGAGTTTTTGGTTGATTTTGAGGCAAAATATAGGAGTTTGGAACTGATAATAGTTATATTTACTTGCACTTATACAAATGATTTTCACATGTGCATTTACTGTTTCTACAATTATCAATGTCCAAAATGTCCACTGTAAAAATGATGGAAACCATTAACTTTACCATCAGCACCATCAAGCACATCACCAGCATCTGAATGACCATTCAAACAAGGGGGAAATGCAGAAAATGCATTAACAAAGCTTGATTTTTTAGTTTTAGTTTGTCTTCTATGATATATAGTACTGTACACAGCATCGACCCATCCAGTCATAGTCATATTGCTTTGTGTGTAAAAATCTGGGTTACAATGCCCAAAAGGGTTCAGTCAAAAGTGACCCCAAGGCCTTACTTTGGTCAAACTGTATTGAGAACCTGTAGGCAATACATCATACAAAATTATATGCCCTTTACTAATCTAGAAGTTCCGGAATATGATTCCATTTATTTATTTAATCTGCATGGAACAGTACTGCAGTCAAATAAGTCTGAAAACCTAAATACAAAGAATATTGCTACAAGTTTCAAGAGAAATGATAAAAACTTATCAAGTTATAACCATAACTGAACTTTAGTTCAAACTGCCATTAAATTTCTATACAAAAGCAATAAATTTCAAAAGCCAAATCCTTCTTGGGAATAGATGGACATTATTCATTTCAGGTTCATTTAAGTTTAACAGTAATTTAACTTTTATCCATTGAGTGGTTCCATAAAAAACAATAATTTTAGAAAACTATGCAAATATTTTGCAGATTATCCTAATAAAACAATTCTAAAGTTATCTCAATTTATTTAACAAACAGTTGTTGCAAATTATCAAATAATATTGTTTTTATTACCTCCCTTTATTTGACTTTGCCTTTTGAAAATTATTGTTTTTTGTAAAGACACCTTCTTTTGCGTACACTCTTTCTTTTGCATACACTCTTTTCCAACAGAGTTTGATAACACTCTTCAAACTGGAAAACTGACCACAAAAGTCAGCTGAAGAATTTTTGTTCACAGTCAAGCAAGTTTTTCCCAGGTGTCCATCTTGACGTTTTAGACAACCACATACACCATACCAAATATAAGCTCTCTAGTCCTTGCAGTTGGTGAATAAACTTTAATGATCTTTAATATTTTTTGCATTTGGTTGCAACTGCAACAAGAATTCTGCATGGAAGTGAAAATTTGTTTTTGTTAGGTAAGCCTTAATACACAGAAACCTGCTACAAAGTTGTTAGAGAATCAGATTAAAACTTAAGTAAATGCCACCCGCCAAGTTTTCACCAATCTAAAAGTTGAGTTTTGTTCTTGAAAAAAAAAAGAAAAAAGCAAAAGCAGTATCAAAGCAATATTTACTCTCTTCATTAATCGGCAAAAACAAATACTAAAAAATATAGGAATACACATAAAAATATAGGAGAAATATAGGAATATAGGAGGCTTTTCAGAATATAGGATTCTGATCCAAAATATAGGAGAAATATAGGAATATAGGAATCGGTTGACAGCCTGTTGTTTTGCAACATAAAATAAATATGTTAGAACACTAACCAGTATGTATATGCATATGCATGCGTAGTTTATACTTCATGTGAAAGCCCACTCCACATATTTCACATGTGTGACGCTTGCACTCTCCGTGTATCAGCATGTGCCGGCTCAACTTGTTCTGACTGATCAAACCCTTCCCACACAAGTAGCAGGTAAATGGACGCTCTCCTGTAAGTAAGTTTAACTTTACTTCACAGATACACTTTTGATCCCATCTGAGGATCTAGATCAGCTGGCACAACTATGGCATCTTTATGGATATATACTGTTTGCTTCTTGTTCAGAAATAATCTACTGAATCCATTGCCAAACAGTGTAGATCCTGATCATACAGAACAGATGCGGTTACTAGATTAACCGAAATCGGCGGAAAAACCGAAATCGGACTGAAATCGGCTCAAAAAACCGAAATCGGCCCGTTTTTCTTATAAATGTAAAAAATATAGTGAAATAAATATTGTTTGGTGTTTACAAGTAAAGATATTAATATTGAGAAGGAAATTGGTTAACCTAATGCAAGTAAAAGTTTGTGTAATAAAGCCAACATTGAAATCATGTATGCGCGCGATCGGCGAATCGAAGTACTCCAAAGAGGTGCAATATTTCTTTAATATATCATTAAAGTTGTACCAAAATTTCATGAAACTGTCAAATCAACAAGAAGCAAATATGAATCGAAATCGGACGACTGAACGTCTTGGACGAAGCCCTATGATACGGTACAAACCTCTGAATATCGGGCTGAATTCACTGTTACCGGAATCGGCCTATTTCGTAACAGGTTAACATCATTTTCCAAATAAACTTGGTGAATGTGTGTTACTGAGACATTAGGTCAAATTTATTATGTTTATGCAAATACACGTTCGTAAATAAGCTACAGAGCGCTTGTGTCATATGCACGTGAACGGCAAAACTCAAATCGGCGGTTTTATTTCATTTGCGCATTATTTCTAATATCTAATCGACAGATAAGTTATACATAGAATTTATCAATGTGCCACGGAATGTTACAGTTTGTGTCACAATTACTTACAGTGTATATGATAGTTTGTAAATTAAAAAACTCGTACGGTTATTGTCAAAACGCAGTATATACCCGCACTGCGTATAAGCCTTCTCAAATGTCCAGCGTTTTCCGCTTACTGCTGTTGTTAATTAATCAATATTGCACAATGAGAAGAGATTGTTTGAAATTTAGTTAAATAAAAATGTTTGAAATTTAGTTCAATAAAAATTGTTTAATTTAATGAACCGGCTAAATTAAAGTTCAACTAGCGACCTATGTATTATAAATAAAGAGTCGTTAAATTATTTATTTCACAGTAACATGTTAAAATACATGAAAGGCACAATTAAAGTTAATTAAGTGCTGTTTTACCTACTCTTGCTATCTTTAAACAGCACCGCCAATTGACATGACCAGCTCACAATTAACACTGTTTGAAGTGCCGACAACAGTTTGTCACAGTTAAAGAAATTACGACTGACTGTGCGAATATGAGTATTGACAGAAATTTTAATTGTTTTAGAAACTGTTTATAATAACCGTAGTCCTTCAATCTCAGCACTGACTGTTACAACCTGATGATCAAATATTATACATGTTTTGTTTAAAACTGCGCCAATATTTCAAGTTCTGTTCTGTTGTACGGAAAATAAGATACACACATATATATGGATTGTGTGGAACTTCCACAATCAAAGATGGATTTGTGCAGTTTATGTGACCGTGAGTTCATCTTTCGTGATTCAGTTCAGTGTTATTATTGTAAAAGGTGGTGTCATTTCAAATGTGTTGGAATACCTGTTGAAAAACAGAAATATTGGTCTGTGTCAAATCTGAGATTTGCGTGTAAAAATTGTGCGTTCACTGGGAATGAGTTTGATGCCAGCGCTGCCTTAGTAAGGTAAGTTGTATCTATTCGTTTATTTACTTCACGCATATTTAAATACATTACAATTGAAACTAAACTTAATTAACACCCTTGTGCACATGATGTGCACATGGCGGAAACACTATTGCCTTGAGGCAGTATCAATTGTCTTGTCAAACTGTTAATCACAAGATTGTTGGACAATGATTTCCATGATTGGATTACGCAATTTTGACACTTTGTATAACCAAAGAAAATGATCAATAAAAGGTGTATCCATTCATCCTCAAAAACAGCATCTTGAAGTAGGAATAACCATATTGACTAAAATTATTTAACTAATTATAGAAAAAAATACAGATGATGCCAAAAATATATCTGAAAAAGATGTTTTAATGTTATCAGCAACAGATATTCTAAATGGAACGCTAAGTTTTGATACGATAAAACAACGAATTATTAATAATTATCTTCATTCGTGGTATTCAGAAATAAAAAATTCCAGCCGCTTAAAAACACAGTATATCAGGCCTGCCAAAACTTCTTCATTAAATATCCGGAGATTTTGTCTGAATATGTCATGATGAAGATGATGATGTTGTTGTTGTTGTTGTATTGTCTTGTTGTTGGTGTTAACTATGACTGAACACAAATGATGAGGATGAGGTTAGATGATGATGATTGATGATGATAAATGATGATGATATTTTTCTCATATTCTTATGAATGAATTTTGCCGATTTTCATAGAAATGGTTAACAAATGTTTCAAGTTGACTTTGTTCTATTTTTATCATTCATTTTTTAACTTTCTGTTAAGCCTATTAAGGCCTGTTTTGACAATATTAGAAAGAACATGCGATGAAAAGAGATAGATGCAGGTGTAACGTCAAGGCCCTGGTTTAGTTTCTGACACGCGGTTATTTTATAGTTGTGCCCGAGGATAACCACTTCCTCGTTATCTCGTAATAAACAGGAAATGTGCGACTGCAGCAGAATAACTATTACTTTAATTGCACCGCTTTTAAATAAGGTTGAATTAATCTATATTTTTGCAAATTTATAGACATTCACAGATTTTGACTATAAATCCTGAGATCCGGAGAATTAACTTAAAATCCTGAGATTTCGGATAAAATCCGGAGATTTGGCAGGCCTGGTATATTGACGAGATAACACATGACACGACTACATGTGACATCAACACTGACACATGTTCAATAAAAAACGTGGAGTCACCAATATCTGAGAATAGTTTCAGAAACTTCCCTGTTTTTGATGACTCTGACGAGTATGACGCCACCCAGACGTCCGGAGTTGACGAGACAAGTAGGCCATTAACGTCAGGGTTCATGAACATTGGGGCAATAGTTAACTTGTTACAGAGGAATATTAATGGTAGAGAATACATTCCAGGGGGTCTCAAAGAAAATGTGTATTTCGTGTTGAATAACAAAGAAAACCTTTCATAAAGAGAGAAAAAACAAAGAAGTCAATTTAATGACGATTGTGGTATATGGGACACTTCCAAAGGAGCTTCTCCCAAAAGTTATTACCTGCAGACAGAAAATAACGGTCTAAAGGCCATTTACTTTAAGAACGGGGTTTACTGCTTTAAGAGAGAAACGAAGGGTAAAGTTGAGTACATACCTATGGAAAGCCAGCCGGACGCAAATAAAGTGCACGTGATACATAGATATTATACTAGACTTAAAAAAGACACTGCTTACCAAAAAAGAGCAACATGGTTGGGGGGAGAAAATCAGACTAGCAAGTCCGTTGTTGTGGAGTACGTGGGCAGGTTCCCGGGTCTCACTGCACATGGTAATTCTAAGCAACAGACAGAATACCAACGGACACCTGGTTACGTTATGTCCGAAATCAAAGAAATGTCTGGTAAAATGAACCCAGGACAAATCCTAAATAAACTTGCTAACAAGTACGATGAACTGACTCAGCCCACTGGCTTGCAACAGATTTATGACTTACAACATAGGGAAAGGAAAAACGACAAAAACATTGAAGGACACACACACAATTTCGCTGATCAGATTAGACATTTGGAGAATTTGGTGTCCGAAAACAGTAAATTTGTCCGAGCAATAATTCGAACGAACGCAAAAACGCCTTGCATTGTTTTGTTCACGGATGAACAAATCGAAGATTTGAAAAACTTATGCTGTACAGGAAAGGCTATTCTCGGGGTTGACGAAACTTTCAATCTGTGCAAAATGCATGTCACAGTTACATGTTATAAACAAATCACCGTGACAAGAATGAAAAATGGTCAGCCACCCATCTTTTTAGGTCCTTTATACATTCACGACAACAGCGATTTTGAAACTTACAGTCACTTTTTCTATCAACTGAAACTGAAACTGATTGATACTCCATTGCACAAATTAGTAATAGGTTCTGACGATGAGAAAGCTCTTGTAAAGGCTATTACCTCCATTTTTCCTGAATCCATGCACGTCTTGTGTACACGACATTTGCAAGAAAATGCGCGACATTTGTTGACTGACGATGCAGTCACTTTGAAAGACAGGCAACATTTTCTAGATTCGATATTTGGTACAGAAGGGTTGTCCACTGCCAATGACAGTGTATGCTACGCAGAAAAATCTAACGATATTGAAAGGGAGTTGGAGAAAATCTCTCCGAAATTTTAGTGTACTTAAACAAAAGGCTTAAAACTACAATAAAACAGAAGGTCACCGACCCTATCAATAAGAACACGATTGTTAGAAATTGGACGAACAATAACTGTGAATCCATGAACCACGTTTTGAAGCAAAACGTGGAATGGAAAGCAAAATCGTTGCCAGAGTTCATTTCCATAGTAGAACAGTACGTGACAGGACAATTTAAGGGCTTAAGGAGTGCTTTGGTATGTGTGGGGGAATTCAGGCTTGCAAAAACTCATGCTGCATTCCAGAAATCAAAAACTGAGTGGACAGAAATGTCAGATAAGCAAAGATTAAATCATTATTCCAAGTTTCGACGTTATGTTTACAGCACAGACCGACTTGTTACGTCAACAGACGGCAAGACAGCTGTATTAGCTCCAAGGACAGACGGTTAAAAGCCCGGACAGAGAATGCGGAAAATAAATGCAAAAACACTAAAACACAAAAGACAAAAAAATGACGTTTGTACCGAATGAGCTGAATGCGTTCATGGTAAAGTAACTTCATACTTTACTATGAAACTTTCATACGCTGGTTTCCTCGTTTCGTGAGTTTCAGTATATTGTTACTTTAAAATGAATACATCCTAGGATATGCTTCCAGTTAAAGTTATAGCGAAATATACACACGCTTGTTCCGTCGTTGGACATATCAATGTCTGTTCAATATACTGTTACTGGTGATTGACGTTAACGCAACCTTGAAAAAGAAATGTAATTAAACTGTTACTTGTAAATGCAACCTTGAAAAAGAAATGTTAAAATGTTATTTGTTTCCTGTACACTTTACATGTTGATAAAATGCAAAACAACTAATAAAATAATATTTTAGAAAATTTATTTGTCTTTAATTACATGTTACATATACTACATAAAATTATCTGTACACATATTATTTACAGACTCAAAGGTACTTCGGTCTTTGTTGACAATAACCGTACAAGTTTTTTAATTTACAAACTATCATATACACTGTAAGTAATTGTGACACAAACATTCCGTATCACATTGATAAATTTTATGTATAACTTATCTGTAGATTAGATATTAGAAATAACGCGCAAATGAAATAAAACCGCCGATTTGAGTTTTGCCGTTCACGTGCATATGACACAAGCGCTCTGTAGCTTATTTACGAACGTGTATTTGCATAAACATAATAAATTTGACCTAATGTCTCAGTAACACACATACACCAAGTTTATTTGGAAAATGATGTTAACCTGTTACGAAATAGGCCGATTCCGGTAACAGTGAATTCAGCCCAACGTTTTATACCGTATCATAGGGCTTCGTCCAAGACGTTCAGTCGTCCGATTTCGATTCATATTTGCTTCTTGTTGATGTGATTACAACGATATCACAGTTTCATGCAATTTTGATACAACTTTAATGATATATTAAAGAAATATTGCGCCGCTTTGGAGTACATCGGTTCGCCGATCGCATGCATACATAATTTCAAAGTTGGCTTTATTACACAAACTTTTACTAGCATTAGGTTAACCAATTTCCTTCTCAATATTAATATCTTTACTTGTAAACGCCAAACAACATTTATTTCACTATATATTTTTACATTTATAAGAAAAACGGGCCGATTTCGGTTTTTCGAGCCGATTTCGGTCCGATTTCAGTTTTTCCACTGATTTCGGTTAATCTAGTAACCCACACAGATGTGGTAGCTGATCTGGATCTACACTGGTCACACATGGGAAAAAAACTATTTCCCATGGAGTAAAGGGTTTAAAAAACATAAAAGTACAGTACAGAATCTTTTGTAACATTTGTTTATACTGGATGTGATACACATTATCAGTTATTAATCCCTTTTTCTCAAGAATCAATTGGGAATCCATGGACTCATGCAATTTTAAACATAGATGGCATGTCTGGTTTTTCTAAAAAAAAAACAAACAACAACAACTAAAAATGTTTTATTTTTAATTACTTAATAACTTTTTAAGTTTTTATTCTAGTAAACTGTCTTTTTATAAATTCTGATACCATAGGACCCTGGGTTGCTCACCTGACAACAATTGCTCAATGCTTGCAAGAGTTGTGTGCAAGTGTGGTAAAATCGAGTCAAAAAATAAAGCTGCTATTGTGGGGAAAAGGTCAAAATAGCTTACTTTGGCTCTTTCAAAGGCCATAACTCTGAAACCCATTATGGAATCTAGCTGGTTCAAGAAAGGAACAGAGATCTTATAGTAACTCAAGTATTGTACAAGTCTGGTTAAATTCAAATAAAAAATGAAGCTGCAATATGACAATTTCAAGAAAGGAACCAAGATCATATGGTAATGAAAATGAAGACTAAAATTAAGACCACTAGTGTGCAGACAAGCTTTTATTAAACCTTAACCTAGTGACCTAGTTTTCAAGGTCACATGACCCAGTTTCAAACTTGACCTAGATATCATTGAGATAAACATCTGACCAAGTTTGAAAAAGAGGACCAAAATTATATCCGCTACAGTGCCGACAAGCTATTTCTATAATTTGGCATAATGACATAGTTTTCAAGGTCATATGACCCAGTTTCGAACTTGACCTAGATATCATTGGGATAAAAATTCTGACCAAGCTTGAAGAAGATCGACCCAAAACTAAAACTGCTAGAGTGCGGACAAGCGTTTCCTAAAATTCAACCTATTGACCTAGGTTCCAAGGTCACATAACCCAGTTTCGAACTTGAACTAGATGTAATTGAGATAAACATTCTGACCAAGTTTGAAGAAGATCGGACAAAAATCAAGACAGAGTGCGGAGAAGCTTTTTCAATAATTTGACCTTGTGACCTAGTTTTCAAGGTCACATGACCCACTTTCAAACATATCCTAGATATCATAGAGATAGATATTCTGACCAAGTTTGAAGAAGATCTGACCAAAATTAAGACTGTTAGAGTGCAGACAAGCTTTTTCTATAATTTGACCTAGTTACCTAGTTTTCAAAGTCAAATGAACCAGTTATGAATTTGATCTAGATTATTGAGATAAACATTCTGACCAAGTTTGAAGAAGATTGGACCAAAATTAAGACCGCTAGATTCAGGGTTGGGCGGTAAATACCACCCCCGGTATTTACCGGTGGTATTTACCGGTATTTACCAGCCTGGAAAATACTCCCCAAAGTGGCAAATACTGGAAAATACTGGCAAATACTACACAGATGAGTTTTTTGCCTTAAAATACTGTAGAAATCTTAACTTAGTTGACTGTTATTAATGTATTATCATAATAATAATTAAATTACTCAGATATTTTATTTAAATTTCATATCAGGTGATCACTTTAAGCACTTAAAGTAAAAATAAATCTTATAGAGCTGTCTTTTTTTTACTTAGAAACTAAAAATACAGCCGCTGAGAAAGTAATGCTGATCCACCAGTCCTGTGCACCTGGCCATTGACACTTAACAAGCAAGGCCATAAGGTCTAGACTTTTAAAACAACATGTTTCATACAAGGGGCTGTAATAGCCAGGGGCAACAAAGGCAACAGTAAAGTGTCATAATTTAATAACCTATACAATTTGTCTAGGTGCAAGTAAATGGTTGTTTATTGGTACGACAGCAGAAAGCTGTCAACCTGGTGTTCTGTTACAGATATCTTAGGGGGAATGAAGAGATTGACTGGAAGATAGGGACTTCTTTGCATCTAACCTTATTTTTTATTGTATTTAAGTATATTTATTTTGTAAGTTGTGTACATAACTTGTTTATATTAATTAAACTTAACCATCTAAAATGCTGACTCCATTATTGTAAATAATTGAATTTTGAAGTTGTCCACAATCATGCTGACTATAAGGGATACATTGTATTGTATAAATTCCATGGGTGGTCAATTCAAATGACTACTTTTTCAGTACTTTAAAAATATTTATTTATTATGGATAAAGTGATAAAAGTGTTAAACTTAAGTATAAATATAATGGCAATTGATGGGTAAACTTGAAATTATCTATATGAATGCTGATATTAGGTAATGTTGTATAAATTCCAGACTGGTCAATTCAATTGACCAGTATTTGCCAGTAATTGCCAGTATTTGCCGGTAAATACCGGTAAATACCGCCGGCATGAAAAAACTCATATTTGCCGGCATTTTGCCAACCCTGGCTAGAGTGCGGACAAGCTTTTTCTTTAATTTGGCCTAATGACCTAGTTTTCAAGGTCAAATGACCCAGTTACAAACTTAACCAAGATATCATTGAGATAGACATTCTGACCAAGTTTGAAGAAGATCTGACCAAAATTAAGACTGTAAGAGTGCGAACAAGCTTTTTCTATAATTAGACCTAGTGACCTAGTTTTCAAGGTCACATGGCTCATTTTCAAACTTGAACTAGATGTCATTGAGATAAACATTCTGACCACGCTAGAGTGCGGACAAGCTTTTCCTATAATTTGACCTAGTGACCTAGATTGCAAGGTCACATGACCCAGTTTGAACTTGACCAAGATATCATTGAGATAGACATTCTGAGCAAGTTTGAAGAAGATCTGACCAAAATCAAGACCGCTAGAGTGCAGACAAGCTTTTTCTTTAATTTGACCCAGTGACCTAGTTTAAAGGGTCACATGATTCAGTTACGAACTTGATCTAGATATCATTGAGATAAACATTCTGACCACGTTTAAAGAAGATCGCACCAAAATTAAGACTGCTAGAGTGCGAACAAGCTTTTTCTATAATTTGACATAGTGACCTAGATTTCAAGGTCACATGACCCAGTTTCGAACTTGACCTAGATATCATTGAGATAAACATTCTGACCAAGTTTGAAGAAGATCGGATAAAAATTTAGACTGCTAGAGTGCGGACAACAATTGTGAAAGGATGGACGGACGGAAGCCAGACGCCGGACGAAGGGCGATCACAAAAGCTCACCATGTCACTATGTGACAGGTGAGCTAATAGAAATTAAAGGTAACAGTGAGTGCCTTTAAGCAAACTAATTTAGCATTGGTGAGCACCGCTGGTTAAACTGTTTATCCTATGCCCTTTACTTCATGGATACAGCATATATCCTATGAGTGAACCAGTGTACCTGTAGATTTGAATCAGCATGCACATCTGTGCAGTCTGATCTGGATCTGTACTGTTTTTTTTTCTAAATTAGAAATAATCTGATGGATCTTAAAGAAAACAGTCTAGATCCTGATCAGACTGCTCAGATGTGCAGGCTGATCCAGATCTATGGAATATAAGGTGTATTAATGAAGTTAAAGCCCCAGTCCTAAACTTAAGTAAGAATATACTATTGAAAAATCATATTTGTCCATATAGTCTACAATATATAAACTCTCTAACAGAACACAAAAGGTCTGATCGAATTCTTTCTTTTAGACGGGATTTTCAATGATATTTAGCACCGACGAAGAGACCACTACATGCGCGATCTCGATTTCTGTGACGTTTCGGAAATCCTACTTTCGCTTTTAGTCGCGCGGACCAAATTTATTTTAGTAAATTTAATTTATTGGCCCGAACTAATGCTGCAAATTTGTGCCTATAGTTCCAAATACATGTAATATTTCATACAAGAGCGGGTTAAATTGAAGTAATGCCGCTTTAAGGGTAACCTGAAAATTCTTCATCATAAGCCTCAGAAAAGCAAATAAACAGTATAATCAGGATAGAAACCTACCAGTATGCAGTCGTTTATGTACCTCCATCTTTGATTTAGGCATGGTGTGACCACAGATATCACATGTATGCGGAGCTTTCAGTGACTTGGCCTCCTCTAATGTTCTACGTTTACGACGTGTCTTTTTTTCTACCTGATTGTCACTTCTTTCCTTGCCACCTTTTATGACATCCGCTTCAGGTATTTTTGATTCAACCTTTTCTGCTCTACTTTGTAACAATGATGACGTTTTGGAACAAATCTTAGTATCCTGTTCTGGTAGTGATGCTTTATTTTTGTCTCTATCATTATGTGAATGTTTCATATGCTTAATGAGGTTGAAATTGCGCATAAACTTTTTGCTGCATATGTTACAATTATATTTCATTTTATCTTTATGTTTAAGCTGTTCATGTCTAAGGAGACCTTGGCTCATGGTGAATACAGCACCACAAATTTCACACCTGCATTCATTCTTACCCGATTGGGTAGATTCAACAACAATTTCTTTACAGGTCTCTTGCGTAATATTCTCCAGTTTTATTTTATTGTTTTCAGCACAATCTAAACTTCCCATTTGGTTTATATTTTCATTGGAGGTATTTTTATTACTAAATCTTTTACACGTTTTATTGGCATTTTTACGTCTTTTCATATCTTTGACATCAAGTTTTTCTTTATTTTTATTTTGAAAATCTCCCTTGCGTTTCTTCGAAAGCTTTTCTTTTGAAGGGTATCTGGGATTTGAGTTTGCAGATCCTTTTTGCTTTAAGGCTGTAACAACTTGTGATTTTTTGTTAGCTTGAGCTTCCATATTTATGAACAGTTTCCTAGGAGATTTTAAAGGGCATTCCCTAAAAGTTTCCTTCAGAGATTCCACAGGTGTTTCCCTGGGTGATTCCTTGGGTGATTCCCTGAGAGATTCCTTAGGAATTTCCTTGGGTGATCCCAAAATAGCTTCTTTGGGTGATTCCCTATCTGATTCTTCTTCAAAGTAGTCATCAGTTCTGTCTGAAACATACCCATCATTCTCCCTTGGCTCCACCTTGACCTCACACAAGTTCTTGGCCTCACTTTGCAAATTAATTGTCCCATTGTTATGTGTTGTATTAGTACTCAGATCTGCAGATCTTCCAGTCTCTACAGCAATAAATTCATTGTTGTTTTTATTTTTAGGAAATGCACACTCTTCATTCCCATGTGATTTAGCAATAGATTCATCCTGAGTATCAAATACACCTTCTCTGTTCAAAAACTCATCCTCTGTTTGTGTACACTGACAAATAGTATCATAGTGAGGAAATGCTGTTTTCATAGGGATGTCAAACTTGTAAGTTCTGCTAAATGCATGACTTTCTGACATATGATTATGGAGACAGCAAATGGTCACAAATGTATCTGAACATTCACCACAGTGAAACAAGTCTTTAGTACTTTCTCCATCATGTTTGGATGCTAATGAGCACATGTGCGAGACATTTTCGCAGGATTTGTGCTTTGGAACTGTCAGGGCTGTCTTTCTTCTGCCTTCTTGTTGTGCTCGTAGGATACTCGAAGTGTCTTGTTTAAGTGCCATGTCAGCAGGTTACACGTTGGTTTTGTCAGTGATTTCCATCATCAGATCAATACACCTGTAAAAACAAAACCAAAACACTTGTATTATGCACTGTAATGCAGCATGGCCTCATATAAAATGTTTTTTCATTTATTTTTTTTTTCAACTGATAAACAGGGTAACTGCGTTTATGCGGCAATGCTCAATGCATGAAGCAGAAATTTTTTATTATATGGGTCCCAACTGTGCCTTTTTGCCACATAAAGAGGATTAATTTCACCACTTATTATAAAGCTTAAAATGAAGTTCTAATATTTGAAGAAAACAATGGTGACGACATTGATGTCCATCTGTTACAAAATTTTATAACATGAATTCTCCAGAGCTGTATTCTATGCATTAGTGTAGGAAGCTGTTATCTGCTTCAGTTATTTTTACTTTTTTTTCCAGTAACAACAAAATTATGGCCCTTATTAAGTCAAAATTTAGATATTCTTTTCATTAACAAATGCATATATTAAATGACATGCTCTTTAGCCAAGTCAGTAAAATTTGCTTTATTGTTATTTTGTGGCACACATTGCCCTTTAAAAACAATCGACGATTTTTACAACCTTGCTTATTTTCTGTAATGGTAGCCACTGCCCAAACCCAGGCATGGCAGGGTCTTTCTTAGGAATTTTTTCAAAGGCCCAGGTATTCCCCTGGATTGGATCAATGGTTACAAATCACATGTGCATTACTAGGGGCTTACTGCAATGGATATAAAAACAAGTAACGTTTGAAAAAAGTTCATTTTTAATGTTTTTGCAGATACTGCAGAATTCCTATTAAAAGCCCATTGGGACATTACATTTTCTAAAAGGGGAGCGCTTATTAGAATAAGTTTATCACTAAATCTGGTAAAAATCGATTGTTGGTACGCAGCTTTAATCATATGTACAGCATCAGTATATGGACCTCAGTCATGTTTTTCCTCTCTAGCATTTTAAGCGTAGATGTAATTGATCGATACCTTGCACAATGTATAACAGTACATGAGGTTAACCCAGTGCATTTGTTATCAGATTACAGAGTGAATTATGGAGTGAATCATTTACTGTTAATGACTTTAATTAAGTGCACCAGTGTCTATAATAATTTTTAATTGAATTGTCTCTTAATTGAACTAAATTTCTTTGTTAAAACATCATGCTTTGTGTTTTAAATAACAACCTTAATCTAATCCTGTTAATATTTAATAATTATTTAATTACCAAAATTAATATCAACTTACAACATTATTAACAGTAATTTTCACTTAAAAATAATTGATAGTGATAACAACAATAAAATAATGGAATTAAATAACTTAAGTGATAATAGAAGTATGTCTTTGATTAATATGGGAATGATCATAAGAAGATCAAAAACGCAGTCAATTTCCGAACCAAAGCAATGTATTACAATCGTGTAATTCTGTATCAACTGAAATTAATTGGGATGCATAGTGCTATGGGGATGTTGCAATTTGTTTATTGAGTAAAAGAAATCGATAATTTGTTGCATTTAGATTCATATGCATAGTTCAATTTGTTTTACATTAAAATAATATTTGGGTGCGACAGCTTAAATAGCAATGTTGTAAGAACAATGGGAGAAAGAACATTACATACATGTAGGTGTAAAGACATGTTATTAGTCCCGATTTTGTTAATTTGATTTAATTTCCTTCCTAAAGTTAAACTATCATTTATTTGTTTAAGAACATTATACACACTGTTTAATATAATTTTGAACACCACCTGCTACTATGAATTGCCAGTAATTGACATGATATCCTCACTTGCCAGTCTTTCCCAAAAATTATGGTGTCATGTTAAGAAGGTGTGAAAAACTTATTAGACAACAGACATTGGAGGGAAGATCATAATAACTAAGTTTTACTTTATACTGAAAAATAACTTAAAATCCATTTTTCTATTACTAATATTATATTTGCATTAAAAATAATACAATGCTTAAAGAATTACAAACAAAAAAGAAAATGACTAATAGAAATGATTGCCTCAGTTTGTCAATAATTAGCAGTGCATTTTCCAATTTTATACCACATATTTATTTTCAGTAATATAAACATGTTTTTCTATTGCTAATAAATTTAACCTATTTGGTTTTGTACTCACATTCTGTTATATTGTATTTTAATACAAATTTAAAGCAATTTACTTAATGAGTCCATCATGCCTATAGTAGCAATTAAATTATGCTAAAGTCAAATCTGAATTTATATATTTTTGTTCACCATCAAACGTGCAATACCAATTACATGCTTAGTTATTTGCCTATTGTGTATTTTAACACATTTACATTTGTACATTAATTGTACACCTTCTCCAGCATTGTGTTTGAAATGCTTTCTTATCTAAGGGAGGTCTTTAGTTGTCATTGCACTGAAATCAGTAAAAAATAAAAATTTAAAATCTCTGTACATGAAACTTTGCCCAAGTAAACGTTATCAATGTATCTTTATTTTGCAAATATTGAGACAAATTAGCACTGTATAAAAATAACTAGACATAAATTCCCTAAAATTCTATTTAGTTAATTTAACAAAAACTAAACAACGCAAAACATCATATAATGGTTAAAATTATTTTTGAGCCAATGGGAATGCAGTATTTTTCAAATATTTCGAACCTTAATTCTCATAATGTTGCGCGTCGGAAATGTGTTATTATAGGACAATTTGCTCACGATTATTGTTCGAACATTTAATGACGAACATGTATTGTTCGCTTACGATCTTTTAAAGCATGGAAGTAGGCGTGACTTACAAAGAGAGAGGTAAAAAAAATCATTTAAATATTGATTTGAGCGTTGACATTTTGGCTGATGATCAACTTCTTAAAATGTTTAACCCTTTACTCCATAGACATGTCTGTTATCACATAGGGACCAGCGTAGATCCAGATCAGCCATAAAATCAATGCCATCTGATCTGGAGTTACACTGTTCGTTGTTGTTGGTTTTTTTTGTCAGAAATAACTTACTAAGTCTAAAAGCGGACAATGTAGATCATGTTCGGCTGATCTGGATATTAACTGTTTTGCCAAGAGATAAAAGATGTATTTATGGAGTAAAGGGTTAAATGGACTTTTTACTGACGAACCCTTGTTTCTCCACCCAACATACACTGTCACACAGGTTTCCCCTGAGACCCATTGTGTTTTCAGATAAAAATTGCATAATTCGCTTTCTAAAATATTCTTTCAGTACATGTTTACAAGCCACAAAACTACTAGCAGTTTGACAGTTGATTTTGTGTACACCCATTTATGTTAATTTAGGCGGAGACTGTTTTGTCAGTTACAAAAATAATTTCAACCATTATATACGTTATAGTTTATTTAGAGGCTTGTATGAAAAATTAAACAGTCGCCTCTAAATGAACAATAACCTATACTTAAAATGCCTGCACGAGTAATATGATACTGACAACAAATGTTGTGTCCTTTTGACTAACATATTTTTCTCTTCACAGCAATATCCGATAATTAATTTAAAAAATTTAGTTCAAACAAGAGTCATCTAAAAAATAGTGAGGCTATTTTGACCAATATTTTTCTGAAAGGAGGCCGTTGTAACCAAGATAAGATAAAATGAGGCCGTTTTCACCTGAGGCCGTTTTGAAATCCGTAAAATAATTTATTTATCATCCAAATCATCCGAATATACTATCACTTAACAAATATAGTTAACATCGATAACTCTCTGCATATCACCAGGTTATAAGAAACAGTTATCATACATTGATTGTGAGCTGACAATTATGCTCGGCGATTGGGAAAAACACTTATAGCTCTTACTGAAACCTTCAAATCGTCAGAAACTTTCATTTCCGGTTCGCGTGCAAATGGTGCAATTTTGATAAGGGAGATAACCTGCTGATAAGGCTTTTGACGGAGTCCGGGAAGCTAACCGATTGGACCTAGACCCTCTCGAACTTTATAAAATTAAGCTTTAAATAGATACTCTAATATCTTAAGCTTTAAAAAAGATACTCTAATATCTTATCATCTTGTTCTCATACATCCAAAAAATTGTTTGCCGAAGACTTACTTCGATATTATTAATTTGTTGCTAAGTTTCCTGTTCGAGATATGTATACAGGATGGCACACCACATGCGAGGAAGATGATTGATGATGGATTACAGTCAAATAGGCCACAAGTCATATAGGCCACAAGTCAAATAGGCCACAAAAAAGTCAAATGGGCCACACTTGATTTTGAAAAAAGTCAAATAGGCCACATTTTTATTTTAATTATATAGATTTTATTATCATTGTGTAAGTATGTGTCTTTAGTCAGTTTATGATGTTTTATAAAATATTTTTCAACAAGTTGCTTCATTGATTGAGCATTTTGTACCATGCAACATGCGCTTTTTCGGATTTTAGTCTAAAACCATCATGACTGAACAAGTGGGAAAACAATTGACAAAATATTGCAACAAAAGTAAAGAACATAATTATTTCTTTTTTGCGATTGTAATTAAAACAAAAAGCATAAACATAAATGAGACAATGTAAAAATGTTTTATAAGAACAAAATAAGTAGTACACACATCCAATGTCATCGATCAGAACTACAATTAACATCATTTATGTGTCAATATGCTCTTTTAATGTCCTTAGTCTACACAAGCAGAAAATCTAATATCAATGCAGTTGCAACATAAGCTGTATATTTTGCAAGGTCCGTCATCAAGGCTTTTTTTGGTCCATTTTATAGCTGATTTTCGGTCATGTTCCCAATGGCAAAAATTTTTTTTTTCCCAATTAGTGAAAAAAAAATCCCAATTGAATCAATGCAAACATTTCTTACCAAAAACTTGTGTTATCTGTGTCATTCATTAATAAAATATTATAGCTCGTTAATTTATGATGCATCATTTGTTTGTTTAATCCAGAAATTATTGATAAAATTAAATATATGTTCAACTTTTTATTACCCAATGATGCAAAATTTCTCAATTCCAGGGGTATGGGTTATATTTCCCAAACGGTGCAAAATGCCCTGAACATGTAACTTGGATTAAAAATAATTTGAATTAATATTTATTTAATATCACACCTTTGATTGCATTAGCACCTCTGACTATTACTGCAAGTGTTGTAAATTGTGATTCTTATATAACAATGTGACACCTTGACTAAACTGATTTAATCAACACCTTGGTAATGACAGTGTAGGGAACAGATTAAGACTATTATACAAATTAATTTACTTTTTTTGATGGCAGTCAAGTTTGTAAAGCAAAAATGACAATCAGATAATGTCTTTATTTTTTCTAGAGTTTCAGGATGACAAGCACAATTTTAAAAATCCATTTAAAATGATACTTAAAAAATTATGTAAATATAAAAACCAAACTAACTGTGTACAATAAACTGTCATATACACTAGACTTACAAGTACTTACTACAAAGATCAACTTCATTCAAGTAAACCCAGAAATGAAAACTTCAAAATTAAACTTTTATTCATATAATTATAATTATCTCGACAAAAGTGATATTATTTATGATATAAATATTTTTTTTCTTGTTCTTACAATTATTTCTGGTTAACATCATGTATCTTTTGCAGAATCACAATATCATATTGGGTGACAACATTTACATTGAGTTATTGCAACTTTCAACAAATTGTGATAGATTAATAATATTGCAGAATATAACCTCCATCGCCGATACGATCTGCACCCTAGACACAGATGTTTTTATTTTATAGCATACCTTCCGATATTTTATCCTTAATTGTTAATCATTTTTACTCACTGTAAATGTGTCTGACTTAATTGTTGATTGTTTTAACTCCCTTTATACATTGAAAAACACATTCTAAATATTCACTAACATCTAAACATTTATTAATTACATCAACTCAAACAAATCTGGAAAAAAAATGTCTTTCTTATGTATGATGATGATGATGATGTCGACGACGAGGATGATGATGACGTCGATGATGATAACGACGCCGAGTGTGATGATGTTATCATTATCACGATGCTGAAGCTGCTGCTGTTTAAGCCCACAGAAGGTGATTATGTTTTCCGTTGAACAATTCGGTACGCACTTACGTTGTCTTTTTTTAACTAGCTATTTGCTGTGTCGTATTTGAAATTAATCATAATATTATGAAAAGCTTAACCCGTTATATATATATACGGGTTTTATCATAAGTGCGAACAGTGTAGTTCCAGATCTGCCGGCAAATCCGTACCGTGTGATCAGAATCTACATGGTTTACTGTTTGATTCCGAAGTTCAAACAGACCAAGAAGCGAACAGTATATTTCAAATCAGACGGCGTGGATGTGCCAGCTAATCTGGATCTACACTGTTCGCCCATGTATATGGGTTAAGCTCTCTTTTTCACTTCTAACTTTTGTCTTTGTTCGGAGGAGGATGCTTTTCTTAGCAAGTGGCTTTTCCTTACGTGCTTATTTTCACATTTTTTTAAAAACCAAACCTATCTATCGCTACACCTAATTCGATTTTAATGCAGGTCGGACTTTTATCAAAATAGAGAATACGTTTTTCATCAAATGATCAAAATCACAATTTTCTGATCCCAATAATATGAACAAGAAGGTCCTGGCCAAGTAGCTCGCTGACGCAGCTCGGTTTTAGTTTCGAGTTCGACACCAACTTGAATACTTCTTAATAATACACATAATGATAATGGTTTGTACAGAAGGAAAATGTTATCAGGACGAGTACACTCGGTGCTCTAAGCCCTTCACGTTAAAATGTATATCTTTGCAGATGACTCGGAGATCTGGTTCAAACATATTCCTGGATAAACTGTGTCCGCAATTCAAATTGATTTAAATAAGCCGGTATATGTCGTTTGACCTTTCAGCCTCACAAGTAACACAAGGAACATTCAGATTTTCTTAACTCGAATATGTTTTAAGACAATCTGTGGAAGGCTGTATTATGTATTATTACATGAGACAAATTCCGGGTACTATTTGAACAGGTTATGTTTTTCTGATGGAATAATGACGTAAATGTCCAATGTCATGAGGGTTGTACGTCTCTAACGTTAGAGGCGTCGAACTCCTTAGACGTCAGAATGCACTCTCTTTCACTATCGGCTCATTACATTCACCTCTGTTATAGGCTGGGACTTCTTTCAACTACTTTTTACTTAAACTTTAGGAAATAATTCACCATTTACATTCACAATAGCTTGGGCTTCTCCTGTTTTAATTAAAGATATTGAAGATTTCAGTCATTTGTTTTACCTCAAGCTTTCAATTTCATAATTATGACTGTATACAACGAACCTTCGTAGTTTGGTCAAAAATTGTTGACATTGAGCCTTTCGCAGAGATGTAAAGTGAGTGTAAGGAACGACAACTCTGCGAAGGAGATCGGTCAGAATGTTGTCAACTTTTGACACAATTATTTTACGCAAATTTTAAATTTTCATTTAACCTGCGAGTCTCTGCAATACCCTGAATCAGTGTTACGAATGCCCCCATGACCGGTAATTCTGTGTAAAAATACCGGATGCGTAAACAGAGACTCAGAAATTTAATTATTGTCTCAAAACTTTATTTCAATATCTGGGTTAATAACAAGCAAATAAAACTCTGAGCGAGTCGAAATTTGTTTCAGGTACATTATTTTATTAGAAAATGGTAAAAATGTTGTAAACTGCGCAGCAGTATTAGAAACACTTTCTTTGGCCTTCGTAGGTCAGCAAACAACTATGTGGCGACTGGATTTAACCTAGATCATAATATAACGGAAATTTAATCGTCTGTCAATCTGATGTTATGCAGACGTTGTGTGCCTGCTTGGGACCAATCTTGTAGACATATTGAATCACGAGGTTTTTAAAAACAAAAAGACCTTTAACCACTCATATATGCCACAAACACTTTATTCGTGGTAAAAGCTTTTACGACAATTCTTGTTGGTTACGATCAATTAACCCAGTATGCTCATTGTGCTGCTGATCTCAGTTGAGTTTCTCTCTAGAAGGTAGATATCTTTGTGAAGACACCATTTACGGATGTTGTCGGGCAGATGTATATCATCATGGTAAACCTTCGTTTCCGGTAAAACTCCCATCCAGCTGCGCATCATTTTGAGCTGAAAGATTGATTACAATTAAGAATTACAAATAGAAAACATTGAATACTAATCTGAACATATCCCATTGAACCATGGCGTCTGCATTTGGAGAACAAAAGATTAGTCTTCATATCGTCCAGTTAACAAAACATGTTGCTGAGCATAATTTGTTTACATTACTATATTCAACTGATTTGTTGTCTATGGGTGTCAGCGGATATCCGGATATTCGTTCCGATCATCGGATATTCGGATCGAATTTTGGCATTTGAGGAGGGATATAGCTATAAGTATATAAACATTTAACAGGTTTATGTGCATAGATCAGTTGCTCACACAAGTACGTTGAAATTTTATAAATGAAGAGCTCATTGTTTTTCATTCGATCTTGCAAACTTGACTTATTCACATCTACGTTCAAACTAAATTATTTGTTACGCCTTCCAATATACAGTTCGATGTTAATTGTGAATTAAAATTTTCAAATGTTTTATTGTTTGTATTTAATTTTATTATGTAAATCCCACACACATGCGACAATAATATAACTGTTAACAAAGTTCCGGATACAAAATTCCATATCCGTTGACATCCCTAATCTGTACTAGTATAATAACATTTGATTTTCTTCGCTAAAGGTATGGGAGCAGTTTTAAGTAAACGGGTCACCTCAATATCCTCGATTCCTTGAGTTGTGTGCACATGATCTTGTTCATCGTGTGACAGAGAAACCATAAAACACTGGGTCGTAGTTGCTGCCACAAAATAATGCTGAAATAGATGACAAAATTTACAACTTTCATCAAATTTCAATACCGCTTTATATACTTTCTCTTTTTACATGTTTAAGTTATCTTATACTCCTGTCTATTTCTTCCTCTATACTTTTTGACTGTGCGGTGAGGCTGTGTCTTTCCTGGCTGTGGTCATTCGTTTTAATGCATGTTTCACCTTTTTTAATCACTCAAATAAGTTCCCCTTAAAAGTTACAAAGCCCGAGTTAAAACAATTACTGAAAAATACCAAATTATATAACAATGTGATATCAACAAAAAACTATTATTTAAAAAAACTATTTGTAAAAATTATATTTAATGTCGTTTTTAGAGCGGAGTTTCCCTATTGTGCATAGTTATTAGAGTTATACTATTTCTGAACAGTGGTCTATGAAAGTATGTTACTATTTAAAACAATAAAACGAGTGTGTTTACCATAGTTGGGTCATAGTAGAAGTGGATGGTGTCTGTCTCCGTATGTCCTGCGTTGTGGTGTTGTGCCGCTGTGAACACGTGACACAGGTAACACGCTCCCTGAAACACGAGTTGTATTATACCACTTTACTTACTTGCAGTAACTCTTTTTATTTATAATTAAAAGAACAACAACACATGCTTGTAAAGAAAGACGTTAAAAGGGAATTTTGAAAGTTTAAATATAAAAACAAAATCTAGTTAATCTAATTAATAAAGACCGTCAAATGGTCAAGATTTGTGTTTGTTAAAGTGTTGTTTTTTTCTATATTTTTCAGTAAAATAATATACATACGGCGATAAATAAAACTGTTGAAAAGGTGTCCATTGTAAACAACTAACAACTACTACGATGTTATCTTTAAATAGTTCTTATTCTGAAATCTAGAAGATAAGATAATGTAACAACATCACGACGAAACAGGAATTTTCAGCTTTGTCCTGCAATGATAAGGAACATTGTTTTTATTTGAATCATAAATATTATTTAAGTTTACGTGGATCCTAGTCATACCAAGTTACATGTATAAGAAATTATTTAAATGTCACAGTGCCCTACATTTAATGATTTATTATATTAGAAAGCTAATGCATAACATTCATCGTGAGTTTAATTACATTGTCTCACAAGTACTCGCACTAAACTTGACCGTGACCTACATTTGAAAAAATGATAATATTAAGAACTAATAAAATGCTTGCAGTATTGTTTATCATGTTCGGTGGGTTTCAAACTCATTTCCAAAAATCTGTTTTGATTTTTAAGTAGTGTTGTTTGATTCGTTTGGTTGACAAAAAAAGTATCTTCGCACATTCAACCATTGTTATTTTTGATGACGACCTTATTGTATCGTAGAGCAAGATACTTAATTGTGTGCATTATACACAAATTACTTCTGTATATTTCAGCTAGTTTTATTATAGTTGATTTCCATATTCTGGTTAGTTTAGCTGTATGTATTGTACAATTCATTTATGATATGCTCCCCACTTGTTAAATCGTGTTTTGCCACGGATTGTTCAAATGTGGTAACTCCCTGTGTTCTCATTTTCGTTAGTTGTTTGTGTTGTCGTATTTGAAATTATAGTTTTATAAGTTCGTGTTTTTTTTTTTAGTTTATTTCTGCCCACAGACTTCTCCAGTGTGACTTGTTATTGCTTTTTTTCTTGCGGGGGGGGGGGGGGGGTGGTCTTGGAATAAAAGTAAAAATGTTTCAAACAAAATCAGATGGATTCTGCAATATTTCTCTAACTCAGAAAGAGATATATGTGTTTTCTTTTCTGTCAGTTTAAAGGCAACATTCAAAAAATAACCGGTCTCAATATACACATTTTAAAATAACAAATAAAACGACACATAGAATTGCATGCATTGTTGCTTTCAAAGTTCACTTTTTATAGGTCGGCATCCATGCTGATGCGCTGTATAAATTTGACAGTAGGAAAAATTAATAGTCAAGCTATGGATATGGTAAAAATTGATAAACGGTAATTTTCTGATTAATACCATTGCAATTGGTCCTGGTAAAAAAAAGTGTTATATGTCTTTAGTTCTTTTTTGTCTGGACATTCATCTGGAGGCAGTGTGCTTAACAGCAGATTCTAGAATCATAAATCGGACCACCTTTCTTTCCATCTGCCACTTTAGATCAACATAGGAAGTCGGGAACAATGTAACATTGTTGAGGTGATGGGTGGATTGGAGTTATTTCACCAAGACAACTTGTACTTGATTGTTCATTTGATAATCTGTTGGGGCAAGTGTGTGGTCGGTGCACCCTAGAACCTTATAAAAAACCCTAGTGACAATTTGTTATGCCACTGACCGTTCCAAGGTGGTGATCACAAGGTTCTCTTTTTTGTTGTTTCGTGTGTCTTATTTGAAATTGGTATTATATAAACACATCCTCTCTACTTTTTCGTTGCGTGGGGAGGCTGTGTTTTCTGAGTGTGGCGATTCCTGATATGCATATTTCACCGTTTAAAAAAAGTGAAATATGCATAGGAATCAGGAATTGCCACATTCAATTTTAAATTTAAATTTACATTTACAGTTAATGGAAATTCCGACAAAGTTTCATACAATAACTATAAGTAATGCACTTAACATATTTAAAAGTATGCATAAACTGTAGATGCACTTTTATAACGTGGTGGTGATAAACGCAGTGAAGTATATAGGTCGATGAAGATAAGATTGTTGTCAACAATTTAAACGAGCCTTTCAGATGACAATGATTTAAGTAACATTCGTCTACAGAGTATTTTCCCTAGATACGGTATATTGATTACGACAACGGCTGGATCATTGTTCAAAGAATTCCCATTTGGGGGCATTGGCCATTAATTGTGCAATTAAAAACAGCCCAGTCTTAAAATGTCGCTACATTTCAGTGCCAACCAGGTAAGTGCAGCATGAAATTATTAGGCCGAAATGAATTTATCTAAAAAGATCTTGTTATATACGATTCCTCGGAAAACAACAACAACAAAACAAAACATCATTTTACAATAAATTGTTTTCATAGGACGTTGATAACCATCAGTGGCAGTACATATTTTAAAACTGTCCTAAAAAAAGAAATGACAATAAAAAGTGATCAGGCCCAGTGATATGTTCAGATGAAGTGACACAAATTAACGGGATGTTTATTCTAACCAGACTACTGCAGTAAATATCTTGAGATTTGACCACATACATTTATCAGGTGCACATTTACTCAGTTGTTGTATTTAGATATGTAGGACTCAGATCATGGGTGGGTCCCTTATCGTGGGCCGATTTCCAAATCGTGGGCCGATTGCAAAATTTTCATCTATGCAGAATCTAAGACCGATCAAAAATAAAAACTCATATTAAAATGTAAACAAAGAATTGTTTAATCATTTAATTGTCAGCAGCATCTGTGATAGTGTAAATATTTCCTGTGTTTGTTTGTCGGTAACTAATGCATTCCTGGGCGAAAAAAAAACAGACTTAAAATAACTAGTTCCTTCTGCAAGAACAGGATCGAGTCTTTAATATATGTTTTCTCCGATGTTTGGGTAGAAGGAGACGTCCTCCTTAAGGGACTGGCTGAACTGTTCCAATGTGTACATTGTCCGATGTAAATCTCGCACTTCGTTTCTGTTCCGAAGCAACGTAGTGACATGCCAGGCGAGCAAAGATCATGGAACGACGGCGCGCACTTGTAATGCTGTCGCTCGGTGTAATGATATGAGCGCAATTAGTCGCCCTACGACCCACTGGATCTCCGCGCCGCCCACGATAGTGCGAAAGATGTGTTTGTGGTTGTGCATGGAGGGAGATTGTACGGCGTTCACCGAGATGTCTTCAGCGCTTGTACAGATTGTTATTTATTTTAACTGCAATTTAAACCATATACTCTTTCTTTTTCTTCGTTTTGGCTGTGTGGGGAGGATGTGTCATTCTGAATGCGGCAATTCCTAATATGCATACTTCACTTTTTTACAATGAACCAATCTGTCACAGACAAATGCAGACAATCTTAATCACTACCATCAGTTCATGCATGAGCTGCAGTATGTAAAAGATGCTCTTCATCACCCCGTGAGGGCGGTGTGAGCGCCGTGAAAGTGCAGCGCACGAAGTGGAGGTACCGTGGTAGCACAGACAATTGCCAACAAAAACTCTGTATGAACGCTATATCGCTATATACATGTAATAATCTCACATTGATTCCCTCTTTTCCAGTTTTCGAGTTTTGAACACAACGTACTTACAGGCTCGTTAGTTCCTCTTCCACAATTAATCCCAAAATGCCTTCTGTACGACTGTTTATAATATTCGCCTACATTGGACTGTGAATAGAAAAGTTGTTTTCATTGATCTACTGCCATATGATCAATCGGATATCAAATGTTCAGATTACGACCATGGAAATTATATGCATTTTCTGCATTGAAACTTTATTGTGTAGTTAGGTAAAACGTTTTTTAACTCAAAATTATTTCCATAAAATTATGTGACCTATGTTATTTTACCGCAAAGACATGTCCATAAATAAGATTGAATATATTGCTGTTGATGAATGCCTGCAAATATCACATCCAGACCAGCAAGAAAACCAACGTACCCAGTAAGACACCAAACAACTCTCTAATGAATGTTTAAACTTGCACACATTTTAAGCAATATTTTGAAAAGCATACGAAAAACCCCTTTTTAAAATTACTAATGATCAACGTCTACATACTGCAAAAAACACGTTTTTGGGCTCGGGAAGTACTGGCTGAAGTGATCCGGAATTGGCAATTCCTCCGATGTACTCTGAAAATTGTAAACACGAAACTGTAGAATTAGCTTTAACGGCAAAATAAGCGTGCAAAATGTGATTAAATGTTAGTGAAATTAAAAGCTTGAATTTGTCTTCCAACAATGGCATTTTACAGCAGCACTAAAATTCACTTATTTAGTACATGAGATCAATGATAATGATACCTGGGCACATCACGCGAAAAGTTGTTTTTAAGAATAAGAATTATCAAAGGTGAATGTAAATACAGTGTACATGCGTTTGCCGGACTGAAATACGGGTAAGATACGGTGTGCGAATTATTAATGTTTGAATTATTGACGTTGAACTGTAAAACAAATTGGCATTTTTATATCATTAAAGTTGATCTTTTGTTTGCAACATCATGCTAGTAGCTTAAAAGTGGAGAGTTCATTGGATGGCACACTGACTTCTACATTCTTGCGAACCAATTGGCTTTCGGCATATGATGTAAAATGATATTCGCTACATGAATTTAAAACACTTATAATAGTTGTCTTTCTACTTTTAAAACTTATTTGTATCATGAAATAAAAACAACAATAGCATATTGCACAGAAAGTACCTGTGTCTTGAACAGTGTATGAATAGTCTCCCGAACAGCTGGGATATACATCTGTCTAAGGCTTTCGTATATCGAGCCAGGTCGCCTGTGATCCATCAGGTGATTTTCCAAAATACGGCAGACTAACTCTTCCTTCTTTAAGCATCTCCTGTGGTGAGAACAAATTAAAATATATTTATAAGTATATGAATGTTAATGAAATGTTGACGGATAGCTTAAGTTGTCAATTTATGAAATAGGTTTCGTGAGGGCATGTCTTTTATTGCGATTTTGTAAATAAAACTATAAAACTGAACTAGATTGATATTTAACAAAATAACTATAAAAACCAAAACAAATGTTTAATAACGTAAACAAACCTGTGAAAAGTGGTATTTTCCTGGGAACGCCTAAAAAGTGACGACTTCTCGCCATCATAAAAAATTAATATGATTCCAAAATATTATTTGTTTTCTTCACTGGCAAATAGAGTTGCTCTGAAATACTTTTTGGACCCCATTTCGGATTTATGGATTTTAGTTTTGCAACGTTGAATATTATGTTATATTCAGCCCGAAACAACTCCGGATTCGAGTCTTTAGTTAAAGATTTAGATCGTTTTTTTAATTAGTGAATACCCTACGTCTGCAATAAGCACTGAGTCCATGGTTTGTTGTGTTCTAGTTATTTTGACGTTGCGTCGACATCGGTTTCCCGCTTTTGAGACATTGTATTTTGACGTAAATTGGACGTCATTCTAAATCGGCCTACAATTTGAGATGTTTACGGCCCACGATCTGCGAACGGCCCGCGATTTGGAAATCGGCCCACGATTTGGGACCGGCCCACGATCTGAGTCCTACCGATATATTTATCATCGCCACCAGAATCCCATATGAACGATGCCAGAAGAGAGTTAGTCTTTTTGAGTTTTGGAGGATAGTTCAAGATACTATTAATGCTTCAATGGGTATCGCAGTGCCCAGTGTATAGCACCACTACACTTGACCTTGGTTTAAGGTCTCATCCGAAAGACTGTTAGTAAATTTAGTCGGAGTAAAATTTAAATATGTATGCTGTTATTTCAGTATGAAAGAAACTTCAAGCCTATACTACTCCAAAACTGGGAGGTTCCAAGGAAGTACCGAGAAGTAAGTACATAATAATCTCAGATGTCTAAATGCTTAGTTTGTTAAAGAGATATGTGTTGAGATAAGGTAAACAGTAAAACAGCATACTTCAAAATAATTATGTACTTCTGGTTTTAAAATGTGTTAAGCTGTTATATTTCTGTGTAACTAGTGTCATATAATATTTATTATGAAATTTTGTTGTTCAGAAAATGATTCAAAAAGGAATGCGGGATTGTGTAAGTTTTTGACTTGGAATAACTAATAGCTAATAGCTTTATAAATTAAATTGTGAGTAAATTCCTCCTCTGATCAAACTGCTTTTTTAGGTCTTCTTTTATGCTGAACAAAGTCTGAGCTTAAATCTGACTATTGAAATAATAGTAGCCGTCCATGAATTATCTTTGAATATATCACTGAGCGGACTTAAGATGCATAAGAATATATCACACAGGCATAGCTTCAAATGAAATAAATCTTTAAATCTTAACATCCCTATTAGTGGTGTGTTCAAAGATAAATCAGGTGCAGCTATTTATTGTTTCAATTCTAGCAAAACCTTGCTTTAATAAACAATATCTTTTATAAAGTGTGTCTTCTCTGATATTTTTGTTAATTTTATTTGGTGATATTTGTTGAAAGAACTTGCAGTTATCTATTATGTTCATAAATAATATGTTTTACACATCAATACATATTCATAAAATTATATTTATTTCAGTAAACTGCATAATTCTCAACATTTTCAACTTAAAATTACTTAAATTTATGTCAAAATTTATGATGCAGACATCTCAAAATTTGGAGTCGGTTACCAAAGACACATCACCATTAATATAACTTAGATAAGCATGTGGAAGGCCATACACTGTTTAATTTAATTTTTTTTAAAGCTTAATCTTGTTCTGTTTGAGTTAATTTCTAATCCTTTTACTGTTGTGTCTTAATAATGCACAGCTAATATTTCTCTGTCCTTGCACTACATATTTGCTCTAATCCGTTAACCCTTTATTACATAGGATAAGGCTTTTATCCCATGAGCAGACAGTGTAAATCCAGATCAGCTGGCACATCCACATGATCTGATCAAGATGTTCCCGTTAATATTATTTGCTGATTTTACCAAGAAGGGAACAGTGTATATCCAGATTAGACAAGATTTGCTGGCTGATCGAGATCTGCATGTATGCTGATAGCTCAGATGATTAAAAGCTTATCCATGGAGAAAATAAAGGGCTTAAAACTAACATGGTTGCATGTGATTTTGTAGAATATAGTTTGGTAATGACAATACTGTAAAAATGTTTACTTAGTGTTGTTATTAGCTCGACTATTCGAAGAATAGGGGAGCTATCCTACTCACCCCGGCGTCGGCGTCCCCGTTGGCGTCCGTTAAACAAAATATGCACTTTGGTCCATAACTTGAAAACTACTTATGATATCAACTTGAAACTTGGAATATATATTCACCATCAAATTATACATCATTACCAACAACACCCATAACTCTGCTACATATATTTTTCAAGTTATGCCCCTTTTTCACTTAAAGTTTGCGTTAAGGAAAATATGCACTTTGGTCCATTACTTATAAACTAATTGAGATATCAACTTGAAACTTGGAATATATATTCACCATCAAATTCTACATCATTACCAACAAGACCCATAACTCTGCTGTCAATATATTTCAAGTTATGCCCCTTTTTTCTTATATTTTGTGTTAAGCAAAATATGCATTTTGCCCATAACTTAAAAACAACATGAGATATTGCCTTGAAACTTGAAATATATTTTCACCATCAAAATCTACATCATAACCAACAAGACCCGTAACCCTGCTTCCAATTTTTTTCAGATTATGCCCCTTTTCACTTTTATTTTGTGTTACGCAAAATATACACTTGGCCCTTAACTTCGTTATGAATGGAGGGATTTCAAAATAACTTGGCACAAATGTTCACCATGACAAGATGGTGTGTCGCGTACAATACCCATGCCTGTAGGTCCAAGGTCAAGGTCACTGTTACTAAAAATAGAATTTTCTTGCAAAATCGTGTCCACTCTGTAACTTTGTTATTTCTTTTTGGATTTTTAAAAAAACTTGGTATAATTGTTCACCATATCAAGACGGTGTGTCACGTACATGCCCAAGCCTGTAGGTCGAAGGTCAAGGTCACTGTTACTAAAAATAGAATTTTCTTGTCCAGGCTGTAACTGAATGGAGAGATTTCAAAATACCTTGACACAAATGTTCACCATGACAGGGCGGTGTGTCAGTACCATGCTCATGCCTGTAGGTCAAAGGTCAAGGTCACTGTTACTAAAAATAGAATTCTCTTGGCTGGGCTGTTACTTTGTTATGAATGGAGGGATTTCAAAATAACTTTGCACAAATGTTCACTATGACAAGGCAGTGTGTCCGCACAATACCCAAGCCTGAAGGTCCAAGGTCAAGGTCACTGTTACTAAGAAGAGAATTTTTTTGTCTGGGCTGTAACTTCATTATAGATGGAGGGATTTCAAAATAACTTGACACAAATGTTCACCATGACAGGGCAGTGTATCGCGTACCATGCCCATGCCTGTAGGTCAAGGTCACTGTTACTAAAAATAGAATTCTCTTGTCCGGGCTGTTACTTCGTTAGGAATAGAGTGATTCCAAAATAACTTGACACAAATATTCATCGTGACAAGGTGGTGTGTCCCATACCATGCCCATGCCTGTAGGTCCAAGGTCTAGGTCACTGTTACTAAAATAGAATTTTCTTGTCAGGGTTGTAACTACGTTAGGAATAGAGTAATTTCAAAATAACTTGGCAGAAATGTTCACTATGACAAGGTGGTGAGTCGTGTACCATGTCCATGCCTGTAGGTCCAAGGTCAAGGTCATTGTTACTAAAAAATAGAATTTTCTTGTCCGGGCTATAACTTTGTTTTGAATGGAGGGTTTTCAAAATAACTTGGCACAAATGTTCACCATGACAAGGCGGTGTGTTGCGTACATTACCCATGCCTGTAAGTCCAAGGTCAAGGTCACAGTTACCAAAACTTGAATTTACTTGTTCGGGCTATAACTTCTTTATGAATGAAGGGATTTCAAAATAACTTGGCACAAATGTTCACTATGACATTGCATTGCATTACCACCAACTTCTTCACAGACATTTCCATAATAAGAAGACAACAGTGCCACAAATACAAATAATTTACTTGATCTTCAAGTTTATGCATATTCTTATAATTACTCGAACATCACTGTCTTTGAAATGCTATTATTCCCATCATTGCACTTGAGTGTCTGAAAACGATGCATAGCGGGGCATCCGTGTCCTATGGACACATTTCTAGTTTCACTTATATTTTCACTTAAGTGCACTTCATCGATAACTTTGCAAATACTTAAGGTATCAACTTCAAACTTCCATTATATTTTCATTTCAGTTCTTTTTCTGTAACATAACTGAAGTGATTGATATTTGACTAAAAGTAAATGTCTCTAATAAAAAATTACTAACAAGTTTTCTAACAAATTCAGAAATATTTCATAGTTATTCCCCTATTCAGTTTAATATTTATGGTACATTAAGGAATTATTTCTGTTATTTGAAATGAATTTCTCCCTTACCATTCACTTGTTAATATTTTTCCTGATTGCACATGAATGTATGGCCATAGTTGTTATTGTTTTAATCTTCAAATTGCATTTGTTTCAAATGATTCGAATAGTCGAGCATGCTGTCTCCTCTGACAGCTCTTGTTTTTATAATGATCATAATAAAAAAAAAAGGACTTGAAAAATTTGTATTTACCATTATTCAAAATGGATCAAGATCTCTGTAAAGTGCTGAACACAGATCAATTTTTATAAAACATGTTGTAAAATAAAAGAATAAGTTTCATTGATTCGTTAAACAATCATAATGATGTATTATAAATTTTTTCCAGCGCCCAAGAGCATTTGTTGGTTTTACCCAGATAATAGCTAGTGACAAAGGTCATCTGTTACCTGGAGTGAAAAGGTCACGCGAGTCTCCATGGGGAACATTCATTGGAACTTGGGATATGCCACTGCACATACCAGGTGAGCTCTCTATCACAAGGAGAAAGTGTTTCTTAAACCACAGACTGGAGACACGTCTCAACAGTCTGACTTGTGATTGTTCACTTTGGATCATTGACTCAAGTTGCTTATCCCTTCATACCATCAGTAGGCTTTAATCCTATAGGCAACCAGTATAGATCCAGATCAGACTGCTGTGCTACTTGGGCGCTGCTTAGTCAGAAATATTATGATTAATCAATGATCAGACTGCATGAATTTTCCAGCTATTCTGATGTACTCTGGTTTCACATGAGGGTTCAGAACTTCACATTGGTTCAGGATCAGTTTTTGTGATCTTTGGGCCTGTTTTTCTTGGTGAAATTTAAAAGCTTAATTACTAAAAGTGTAGGTTTGATGTGCCTGCATATTTTCTTAATTTTAAAATACAAATTATAAAACACATTACAATGATTACTGTTCACAGGTAACTGCATGACAAACACCACTGCACGTACAGAAAATGCTGTGTTGAGATTACAAAGAATTAAAACAGATGGTGATATTGTGCTTAAAGGCAAACTAAAACAATGCAAGGTATGACTTTTTAAATTAAAATGTCTTACAATATAGCATGGATACCTTAGACTCATTTTTAGGCAGTAATCTACTTGCTCCTCAGTCCATACCTACAGACCACAGTGCCATCTACTGGCTGCATTTCATATGGTAACCCTTTTCAGTGTTTTTCCTAGAAAAAAATGAAGCCTAACAAAAATGTAAAAAAATTACAGTAATAAAAATTGTAAGATGAACTTTATTTAAACTGTTTACATGTAAGTATGGTGTGCATAAGCAAACAAGCATAAAAGGGATACATCACAGGAAAAGGTGTCGCTGCTGATATTTTCGGACAATTTTTTGTTTGTTTTTATATTTGGAAAGAACTTACAGGTGTATATATTATTTTATCATAGTTAATAGATGTTTTTGTTACACAGTTTGACAATAAAATGTTACTGATATTTCACCACCAATTTAAATTGATGCAGATTCTTGCATTTCGATCCATGCAAATTTTGTGTTTTTTTTCACTTTATTCACTTTTTACCCCGCCAAATTTTGACCGTAGGGTCATTTTTATGTAGGAGAATAAAGAAAAAAGTAGTTGGAAAGTTATATCTTATCAGATGTTTTCTGTTGCCAGGTTCCTTCACCATTGCCAGTAAAGGCAGATAAAGATGCAGACAAGACGCTGCCTATGAAGGCAGTCCAGGCACAGACACAAATGGCAACAGCTGGAAGTGCTAACGGCTTAAGATCTGGTGCTATGTGCCCGGAACCAAAATCTTCTTTCACAGTGCCTGCCTCACCGGGTATGGTTCTTCCAGATACAACCTGTAATAAGCCAGCCACTCCTAATATTGACTGGCCACGACCAGCCTCTCAGGGAAGCAGGGCCAAGACTGCAAGCCCCCAACTGGCTGTCCAGAAATCTCCCCTCCCTGCAATTCATTCTCCAGCCCCAGCAGCACAAACCAAAGCAGAAATTAAATGGCCGTCCCCTAGGGCAGAGGATCCGCTGCCAGCATAAGACTGACTGCTTTTTGTTTTGTTGATTTTATCTGTTGTAAGGGAACTGGTTTAACAAAGAAATTGTGATAACAATGGGTGGGGGTAAACATTTTAAAAATATTAACTATTAAAAACTGAAATTTTCTAATATGATTTTTTTGTTGTTTGCTTTAAAACAATATGAATTAGTCTCCAAACATACTAAATCATGCATAGTATGAGCTCTAAAACAAAATCAAAATTTATTCTAGAAGGATAAGTGTACAAGTTTGGTTTAAAAAACACCAAGAAGATAATATTTATATGTTTTTAAGTTGGCTTTGCATGTTATATTTTGATACAAGATGCATACACGTGTTTGGATGAATTTATTATATAAATTCCCATGTTTATGTTTCTGACCCAGGTTTTGTAAAATCCGGTACCTGGCGGGCAAGTAGACCTCAAAGTGTGGCCCGTAATGGGCTTTCCTTTTCATACAATCTTGGCCGAAGATTATAAATCATAAATTGGAGATCATTCTTAAAACTCTAGCCAGTGATTGGTTAGTATCCAAATTCAATTTTATAATCTTGGGTCCTATTGTAAGATCATGGGCTGTTATTTCTTCTTAGCATAATCCTATAAAATCTGTTGGGACACAGTTTAGCTGTCTGTGACTGGATGTAATAACAGGTTGAGTGCAGCACTACATACATGGGTTTTCTTGCACAACTGAATTTGGCATATTTTTAGTTAAACATTTTTTTGCAATTTGTCTTTCGGCACTTTTTATCTCTATTTGACTGTGATATATTGGGCTTTAGCACCATGCAACTGTAATTTGTTAATTCTTTTACATGCATGCATGGTTTTGGCTAGTGCTTAAATGGTGACATAACGATTTTAGGCATTTTGTTCAGGCATAAGCTATTGTGTAATAAGTAAAATATTTTATGCTTATTATTCTGATACTCATATAGATGTACTGTTTTGATAAACATTTTAATGTTAGAGTTGTTATATATCTAGGTAACAGTCTACTACTATCAGCATTAAGACAGTTATGTGTTGTTGTCAGAGATATAGAATTTAAGAGAAGCAACTGCCTTTATATTACATTTATCTGTTTTACAAATCTTCTTCAGTGAGGATTTGTAACAAACTTTTTGTTGTTTATTGATTTTTTTTACCGTATTTGTTTCAGTTATAAATTTTGCTCAAAAACAGCTGTCAGAAAAAAGTCGGATAAATAACGTATCATTCTTGATAACCATGTGAATACAATTTGTTTTCTGTCCATTTATCCTAAAATATCTACATAACAAGCTTATCTTTGCACTATGCAGATTCTACATGAACACAAACTTATTTCTGCGGGTTTTAGACTTGTTGGCGTTTGTACTTAATGACCATTCAGTTGCTCAAGAGACCATTCATCTAATATAGATAATAAATGAAGAATTTTTGAAATCCAATAAAATGTCATCAAACCTGACTTCAAAGACCAATCTGAATTACATCTTAAAGGGGTCTTTGAAGGAAGATGGTCTTTGTTAACAGGTGAATTTGCTTTTCATTGGGGCAAATACATGTGGTATTTATCCACAGGTGGTCTTTGTTTTACAAGTGTTCTTTAGTCCGGTTGGACTGTATTCTCACTGGACAATACATGTAGTAATTGTTATATCCAAACATAAAGCATCTGTATACTTATATACAAACATGTGAACAAAAATTACATGGTGTAAAGAAATGGTGATTTGTTTCCTATGCAACCGAGAGAAAAGTAGACAGCCAACAACAGTTTATTAATATTCAAAGTCTATTAAAAACTATTTTTTAAAACAAATATTATTTACCACTACAAATGTTTTACTTGTTTTATTTCAAAAAATGTACAAGGTGTATTATGTAGTGACAGAATTCATCATGAAAACTTGATTGAAGTTGATGGGAAAAAAACTGAGTGAATTTATTTTAAAATAAAGTTGAAGTTATTGAATCCAGTAAGACAACTGTTTTTAAATATGTTATATGTATATTTGTTTGTTATTTTGAGTCACTAATGAGTTACAAATTCACTATTTATATACAGATAATTATGTTTACAGTACATGTATTTTGTTTTTAATTATGTGATTCCAATAAATTTTAAAATGAACTTTAACTTTTGTCTATATTTTCCAATTTAATTGTCCCATTTGTGAATCTTTAATAATGTTCTAAGGTCTCATCTTTATGCCTCAAATATGAACGAAAGAAATATTCTGCCATAATGAAGGTTCATAATTATATTGGAAAACATGCTTCTAATTAATATGCTATTGTTTTAGGTAAACTAAGCCTTGAATTTACATGTATATTCCACCAGCTCAAATTTCTAATACCGAACTCCATTTTCATAAAGATATCATTGCTTATTGATGGATATTATTATAGAGTACATTATAGAGTACATTAAATACTGTTTTGAAATAAAGATTTGAAAATATCATTTAATTACAATTCATTTAAATGGAACCATATTTTAATGCAAATGTCAAGGTCACACTATTAATGAAATAAACTGTCACATATTTTGTTCACAGAAGCCAAAATCTGGTAACCAAGGATAAAATTCTAGGCCTCACTTTAGCATAAAAGGTTTTATCTGCCATTCAAACAGACTGTCAAAATTTCAAACTGGAGTGTTGTGCACGTCTACCAGTAGTTTGGTAATCAAGAAAGCGACACGGAAGACTGCAATCCTGTTATGTTATGTTATGATGATTACCGGTAGTGACTGATAAGCTCTCAAACATCACTGCAAGGCATTGAATTATTTGCCATTTCCACAAAACTATGCCTGAAGGTTGTAAAACTGAGATTGGAAACCAGTCTCAAATCTCCTGCATCTGATTGGCTGAAATGGCAATTGGTTGGGGCTTTAAGATATTCTTGTAAACATTCTGATACATTCATCACTTGCTTTCATCTTTCACACACATGGAACACATCATAGTGATGTTTCTAATGACTACTTATTATTATCTTGTTTATTTATTCATGTGTTTCGGAAGTCAAAATTATGTATTACATTTAATTTAATTTACCATTATTGTTACCATTGTTAGCATATGGCTTAATTGTAGCATAACCTAGATATTACAAACTGTTTCCACACAACAGTTCTAGCTAAGTTCATTCTGCATGAAATACACAGAACCTGACAAATATTGCAATTGCATACAAAAATATTAAACCTTGGGGCAGACCCAGAGGGGGTTTAGAGGGGTTGCTCCAGCCCTTCTTTTTGGGCAGTATTTAATTTTCATAGGAGTTTGGCAAGCAAGTGTTGGATTATCATGTAATTACCTTAAGACTGCCCCAAATGAACCCCCTTTAAGAAAATTCTTGTATAAGATCCCGAACCTGTCTATGAAAGTTATGAATCTTTTCATGATTTATCTATGTGATTGTCACACTCACTTGAAAGCATTTTTTATCACATGATGTGATAATTTGTCAGGTCTGATGTTATTCCTTTACTCCATGGGATATGGCTCTTATACATGGGCAAACAGTGTAGATCCTGATCTGCCAGAACATCTCTGCCATCTGATCAGGATCTACATGGTTCATACATGCAATAAAACCTATATAAGTGGAGTACACAAGCAGAGCTTCCATTTTAAGACATAACAATAAGCCTCAAACATTATTGTTTACACTGAGTGAAACCAATTCCACTTATGTCCTATGCTTTACTGATCAAACAAAATAAAACAGCAGCATTTCAATATACATTTATTTTTGTTCTTTGAACATGTCAATTTTATTAACTGGAACATCTTATTTTACAAAAATATATACATAACATTTTCATATTAGAACAATCCATTCCACCATGCTGATCAAAAATATATTCTATTTTTTACTGATGTCAAGAAGAAAATAAAGGAAAACTGGTTTAGGAGGGGTTTATTCCATAAAGTCTGTACATGCTTATGTACAAGTTACCTGCAATCAAGCTTACAATAAAAAGATGCTAAACACACAAAATAGTATGTGATTTAGATTTTTATACACAATTTGCTTTTTTTTAAGTCAGTTATTCTCATTCTAAGGCTAACTTGTTGTTTTTTTTCTCTTAGTGTTTGGTGCAAAATATGTGAACAATTTGTCAAAACAATCTCTTTATGACATTGTGTTGTGAAAGGTTAACATCAGTGTTGTGATGTCACATACATCGTACCAATAGCAATCTGCCAAAACACCTGAACATTTACAGTACCAAGTACATTTGCATGAATGTTTCACCTTAAGGGTACCTTTTACTCCATAAATATGCCTTCTAATGTGTGTGCGACCAGTGTAGATTCAGATCAAAGCGCACATCTATGCCATCTAATCTGGATCTACATTGATTGTATCTTGCTCCAAAATAACCTAAAGCCCACAGCGTAGATTCTGATCGTAGGGCATGAATGTGCCAGCTGATCTGGATCTACACTATTTGCCAAATTTTAGAAGTGTATCTATGAAGTAAAGGGTTAAACAGACTTCAATCATTTACACAAAAAATTCCACCAAAATATGTGTATTTACTCCTTTGGCTTCCTTTTCTTAGGAGGAGTTGCAAACTATAATTGTGCAGTATCTTTTCTAGATAGGTAACAGTTATGGCTTGAATCTGCATCACAGTTGAAGTTGGTGGCATTTTGAGATCAGAACAATTATTTTTAAGTCAGCGTCTAACTCACTTAATTTCATTTGAACAAAGTATGTTTACCAAACTTTATCCCAAGTAAATGACTTAAACACTCATATAGTGGTATACTGATTGAATACAACAAGCAATTTCCAAATCAAAAGTTTCAGTCTGTTTTTAGCCAGTGATTGTGTTAAAACTTACATGCAAGTTTCATTTCTATAGATGTGTTAAGCAAAGCATCTATCCCACAACAGGTGTAGATCCAGATCATCATGCACATCTACAGTCTGATCAGGATTCAAGCTGTCTGCTATTCAGTAAATATATTTAGTTGATAAATTTCTGTGAAACTCCCCATATACAAAATGAACTGACTCAAATTAATAGGATAGGTAGTCAATTAGATTAATAAAGTAAGAAAAGGCAAAAAGAGGGATAATTAAGCCAGATAGAATACATGTTTAAGCTAATAATTAAAAGCTAAAAGATGATTTTTCTTTTCCAGTCAGTAAAATAGTTACATGTTTGTTTTGTAAAATTCAACATTAAAGCAAGATTCTTTCTGTTTACCTTTTAGTGATAGTACATATAAACATAAAAGTAGCAAAATGTGATCTGTTCTGCATATTACTGAAGATCAACATTACAAAACTCATTCATTAACAATTGAAAGAGGTTTCCTCTACAAACATATAATGAAAATCTAGAATCTAAAATCCTGAAAAATAGCAGGCAAAATTTTATCCTATTCAATTTTCATATGAAACTTTTTTAAATGGATACACATCTCCTTAGATATACATTTTACAAACTTTTGTCAGTGTGACTTCATTGTAAAATCAATGAAATTGCCTGTTAACCATTTACAACCTGGATCACATTGATGACCAGTGTAGATCCAAATCAGCCTGCAGATCAGTGCAGTCTGACCAGGATGCACATTTTTTGCTTCTTGTCAATATATAACCAAAATGAATTTAAAAGAAACAATGTAGATATTGATCAGACTGTACAAATGTTCAGGCTGATCTGGATCTCCACTGGTCACACATGGGATATCAGCCATATCTCATGGAGTAAATGGTTAATATTAGAAAACCATTCCCAGTGTTCCTGCATGTAAATGCAATCAAACAATCAAAATGACTAGCTCTGAAATGCTTTGAAACAAGCAAGATTTAACTTTTCACCTAAAATACCGTACATAGGGATATTTTGGCATCGTGATATTTTGGCCATTTTGCCCCAAAATGCCAGTGTTTTATTTTGGCCAGTTAAATTTTGGCCATTTATCTTTGTGTAGCAAAAAACAAACACAGATATGTTATTTTGTCATGTGTACTACATAAAATGTTTTAAGATCGACATTCTCACAACGTTTATTGCAACACACAACAATCCAACAAACTGAAATACACTAATTGAAATTTAAAATTATGAAATTTATCGGGTTGTTTTGATAAGCGATTAATAATCGTCAACGTGGGCGAAGTGTGAAAGACAATCTGTACTGTTGTTTTGTTCGCACTTAATGGCACTCAATAAGCTTAATTTTCACCTGTGACATATTTTGGTGTGTTTAATTTTAGCATTTTCGTTAGGGTGGCCAATTAGGCAAATTATTAACCAAGGCCAAAATATCAAAATTTACGGTATATAATTCAACAAAAATACACTAGGGAAAATGCATATTAACCCTTTCCTTCATATATACCCCTTTATAGTATGGCAAACAGTGTAGATCAAGATTAGCCAGACATCTGTGCCATGTTCAGGATGTGGATTGTTTGCTTTTTGATTTCTTAGGTTATTTCTGGCCAAAATGCGACTAGTGCAGATCCAGATCAGATGGCATGGATGTGCTGGCTGGTATGAATCTACACTAGTCACATACACGTAAACATGTGTATATATTGAGTAAAGGATTAAACAAACAAAAATTAACTGTCAATGTCCACAGTGTGTGACAAATGTCCAAGAATATTTGTACAATACTTCCTAATAATCTGGAATTTACAATGAAAGCATAAAGGGTAAAACATCAATGATATTAAAGGGGCTAGGTTGAGATGCAAAAAAGAGCAATATGGAAAGTGAAAAAAATATAAAGGAAAGAAGACAAGAATTGTTGATTGTTTTACCTTTGTACCTTGACCTCAGAGTTATGCACAAGACTTTTGGACACACTACTCTGCATGGGACAGGTTAATATTTGTATAAACTTTTGTTGGTTCCATTTGTTAGTGGCAAATGTATTGTTTATATTTGCTCCCCACAACAGTTATTTTAAATCAGAAGTTTTTATCTTTAAAGCAACAGTATGGCCTTGACCATTGAAGAATAATGGTTCTAGAATAGGTATAATCCATTGGACCTTATTAAGTTGTGAACCTGAAATCCTTTGAGAGGTTACAAAAATACACTCGGGGAAAGAAGACTTATGAATGATGATCATTGTATGCATACCATCAGTTACAAAAAAAGATCTTGGGACAAACTGAAAAAAGCATAACATGCAAAAGCAAATTCTTAGCTGAAAACTTTGGTATTAACATTCTCTGTACAATTACTCTGCCTTTGAGCTTTTAAAGCTTTAAAAAGGCAAGACTCAAAAATAGTAACCACTCAAGGATTATCAAATAAAGTACAAAAAAACAACAAAAGTCATCCATTAAATAAGAAACACACACAAAGTAGTAACTAGATTCTACACAGGAGTTGTTCAGCCCAAAGTACATGGTGGTTTAGATGATTCTTGTCATTTAAATATCTTTAATTTCATTTTTGCTTAAGATTATAAAACTGAGATTTGAAATCAGTCTCAAACCTCAAGCATCTGATTGAATGAAATTGCAACAAGTCAGATCCTTGAGATTTGAGACTGGCTTCCAAATCTGAGATCCAAATGTTTATCTTATTGAATCAAACATACACACGCATAAAAACAAACTGATAATCAATATTTATATAAATTATCTTTTTTCACTCGAGAAACATAATGTTAACAGTAATAGTTTTCTGCAGGTAAACTTAAACTTGTTAATTAAACAAACATAACAGTATAATATTTACATGTAACATGATCACAATTGAATTCAGAACAGATTTGCAATAATTTCATGAGGTGAAACAATGGTCCAATATTGCTGATCTATGGCAAAGTATCACAGCAATAACTAAGTCTGCTTAAGATGGATTACATGAGATAGCATCCCGTGGACCCTCATCACTGTCCGAGTCATCTTCTGTAGTCAGATCTTCATCACTGAGCGTGTCAGAAGTGTCCTCGTCTGGTACAGGCTCCCCTCGTGCTGCACGTGCCTCCCGAGCACGCTGTCTCCGCCCTCGGCGCAGATGATGCATTATAAACCAGAGCATAGATCCATCAATCATTCCACCATCACTAGTTCGCTCATCCTCCCTCTCACGAGTGTTGCGCTTTGTCAGCTTTAATATTAAGATATAAAGAATGTATTCTCAATAGTCAGTATGGGATTTTAAAAAACACTTTGTACATGCAAATGGTCTACCATTAAAATTTCAGCTTTTTCTTTTAAGTTGAGTAATTAAATAACATCTAACAAAACCTCAATGTGTTGTGTTGTGAAGACAAACATGACCCTACCTCAAAGTTTAAGATGTGTAACGAGTTGGCTTAAGCGAATAAGTTATGTAGATTCAAACTGACAACATTTCCAAAAATACAGGACCTTAACTTTTACAACTGATCAAAATAAAGATAATTCCAGATTTATCCACAAATTCTGAAGCATATGCAGCATTACTGAACATCAAATACCTTCTTTAGCCCCTTTAAATCAGTAGGGTTCTCAGCGGTAGGAGCCCAAATCTTGACATCATGGTCCAATCCACTGGTAGCTAGTACTGGGGCAAAGGGGTGTGGCTCTAAAACGTTTATCTAAAATATTGTAAAGTTTCTTGATTATAAAACTAAAACAGTGTTCTATTTCGTTGAACAAGATAGTGAGCCGTGCTTTTTGTCTTAGGAAGTTCTCACTCCTTGCAAAATGATGTCAAAAGGTGTAGAAGATGTTCAATTTTAATGCAATTTGCAGATATAATTTTAATATATATAACACAGTGAAATTTACACATTTAATTTATTAAACCTACAAATAATGGTACAAACTCACCACCCCGCCTTCATCTCCCTCCATATACTGCACAATGTTTTCGGTAGCCTTGTCCCACAAAAAGATGTGGCCACAGTCACTGCCACTCACAATAAACTCGCTATGTGGACCATAGAAGTTCACTCCCTTGACAGTCTGGTTATTTCTGTGACCTCGGTATCGGTGGATATAGTCAGCATTGTCAGAGTGCTCGTTACTGAACAGGTAGATGTCCTCATCATTGTATGTTCCAAGAATCTCTACAATATTATACTACAACTCAGAACAGAATAAGTATACATCTACTGTCTATCAGATCAATATCCAAATCAAAGGACCTGATTTCTCATACATTTACTGAGGCTAAATGCCAAGGTAAAAATACAAAAGAATATATCATAGATTAGAATTGGGTTTCGACTAGTATCAGCAAACAGTAAAAGAGCAGTTAACATCCTTTTTATTCATGGTTTTGTTCATGTAGATGATATATTCCAAGTATTAAGTGTTGTACTTTCAATGTCAGAGGCAACATTAAGTTTCATGTTAAAGTTGGGAGACTACTGAATGCTGTGTCCATTGCCTTACATACAAATGGAATATTATAACAGTATGCAGTCTGTAGGCTTGTAATTTTTGACTTGGACATGTAAACAACATCATACGAGACTGAAGGTCGAGCATGATGTTATTTACACATGCAACAAAAAAGACCCTACAGACTGCATAATGTTCCTTTTATCATATACCCCATTATTGCTCAAAACTAATTTGAATACACAAAACAACATTATTTTAGTCAACAATCTGCTTTATATAAGTAGAAATAAAAATAGTAATGCAAAGTAAATTCATGAATGGCTTAGAAAATTTATGAATGGTGTAAAAAAAATGTAATGGTTGTAAAACAGGAATGGAAATTTTCTATTTTGGAGTTTCGTATGTGCCAGAAAATTAAGTTCAGAATACACTATGTTGTGTGACATAGTTATGACGCCACATAGAAAACAAGAAAAATGCAAAAATACAGAATCGGAAAACCACCGTGTGTGATTCGGATTTATTAGACTTTCTGCATAAATCTTTTGAATACACGCTGTACTATGGTAAAATCATTCATGGTTAAACATGTATAATAAAATATGATACCTATTGCAGGCAACACAAAAAGTGAGGTTACCTGTCTGGGTAAGACTATAAGTATCTTGCATGAGTGTGCGGTGAAGATGGAAAGATCAGTCACCAAGGGGGTTCTGTTTTGCGGGAACGCAGCAGAGCCCCGAGGTAACAGATTTTTCTATCTTTACCGAATTTTTCATGCAAGATACTTTTTCTTGCATACCTTTTACTGTTTATAACATTTGTGTTTATTTATACAAACTAAGTTTCGTTTTCTTATGCTGAAAAATTGACATTTACGCAAAACTTTTTTTTGTAAATGATGTCCCTAATTTTAATATATTACGTCAGATACTTGAAGACATGATGTCACTCATGTAGCAAGCAAACGTTATCTTTTCCCTAGGGAAAGATAAGAGTTTCTTTCCTCGGTAAATCACGCTGAAATACTTATCCGGTATGCAAGAAAGTGAGATTACAAGATTCGATAAAAAAGTAAGATTACCCGAGTGAATAATAAAGTTACCCGATCAGATAAGAGTGAAGTTGCCGGACTAGATGAGAAAGCCAAGTTATCAAATCAGAACTGGTCCCAAGGTTATAAAACTGATAATGGTAACCAGTCTCAAATCTCAAGCATCTGATTGTCTGAAATGGCGACTTGTCACCATTTCAGCCAATCAGGTGCCTGAGATTTTAAACTTGTTTCAAATCTGTTTTATAACCTTCAGCCCAGAAACTGAGGTTACCTAACTGAATAAAACAGTGATTTTTACCTGATCCATTATAGTTGTAACAGGCACAAGTTACATTAGCTTTGATGTTCGGGCCATCAGCCTCAACCTGAAATACCAACACCTGCATTAAGTTTCATATAACAAGCCATCATTGTACAATACTCATTCTTGGCATGTTTTGAACATGATCTTGATTTGTCAACAATAACCTGTCACTGTAACAAGTGACACATTTTGATGAAGATAAGTAAGTTTTTTGCTGTATGAAATTTCTCCATATATAAGCCATTATGGCAAGGGCAAACAGTGAAGATCAAGAAGGCACATCTGTGCCATATGAACAGAATGTTTACTTTTTGCTTTCTGATTTATTAGGTTATTTCTAACAAAAAGTGAACAGTGCAGACTAAGTGGCTCATAATATGTAGTAAAGGGTTAAAATACTGTACACTGCCTCTTTTTTACCCTTTAAGAATTAAGCAATGCATTTGTGACATTTGCTGCCCAGATGAAGAATGCAGTGTAGACTCAGTTCACATCAAAACAGTCTGAAAGGGTCTACACTGTTTGCTATTAAGTTAAGGCCGAAGAAAAAAAATTCTTGTTTCAGGTCACCCAACTGTCCCTCTTTTTTTTACCACTGACCACAATTTTTTTCCGGTATTCCGGGTATACCGCGGTATTTGACAACAACATAATAGTTTGTTTAATTATTTAATTATTTGAAGTGTGGCGGCCGGTGATATCGCCTAATACTCGATAAATGAGCACCGGCTACATTCACAAATAATACATGAATAATATACACTCAAAACCTATTGGACATAAAGAGAAACTGAAACTTGATAAACCAGATGTTTCGGTTTTACTGCAAATCTTTTTGCGCAGGTTGGATGCAGATCTTAATATGTATAGTTTTCGAATGTACGCCGGTTTTTCAATCGAAGACAACATAAGACTTTTAGAGCTATTTCAATATGAAATCGAAAATACAAATATTATGGCCGCAATTATTGTATATTGAGATCTGTCAGACGGCTATTCTGATCAGTACCCATACTTTTTGAGTCTGTGGTATCAGCTGATCTCGCTATTCCTGAGCAATTCATCCTCGGTATGTTTCGTCGATTATAATGATTTGTTTCACTTTATTTTAGAGAACGGGAGTTTTTTTTATCAGCATTTATATTGAGGCAGACATCATCCTCTTCTTTATGAGAATAACAAATTTGCATGCGACCAATCAACCCATACAGTCTATAGCTTTGCATAATAATTATACTTTGCCACTTTTGCATATATTGTTGGTTAAAAAAAAAACATTGACCAATCAACACTAATTTTTTTGAAGCCTGTGACCAGAAACAAGATTTTGTTTTTTCGCCCAAATGAATTTATGCAAAACACCACTACGAACAGTGAACAGACTTGCTCAAAATGATATAAAGGGAAGTTAAGTATAATTAATTCTTCTGGTTAAGGGCTAAGCCTACAACAGGAAAGACTTACAATGTGATGTGGTGCAAACTTCTTCAGCAAACCCTCATTTACAGCCTAAAAAAACAAGACACAAATGAAATTCCTGATACCATTTTCAGTACTTTTGGAATAGAGCCCATTGCTTATGAAGAAGTCAAACTTGCAACATAACAGCACTAAAGATGATAGTTAAAGTAAAAGTAAAAGATAATAGGTGACAAAACAGGAATAACAGTACATGTAAGTTGTTTGATAACAATTATCCCTCTAGTTTATATCATTGTCTATGTAACTCAATAATCACTTTCTTTTCGTTTTTACAAGTTAGAGTATTTTATTTATTTTTAGCTATAATCAAATTTACTACATTTGCTTCTTTTGATAATAGGGATTTGAAATATTAAAACTGTAAAAAGGTATTTTTTGCATGAATAATAGGGCAAGATTGTTCACAAGGCAGTTAAGGCCCCAAGATTATAAAACTGAGAATGTAAACCAGTCTCAAATCTCCAGTATCTGATTGGCTGAAATGGCGACTGGTCACCATTTCAGCCAATCAGATGCTTGAGATTTGGAACTGCAGGTTTCAAATCTCAGTTTTATAATGTGCAGCACAGTTTACCTCATTGATCTTCCTCTTATCATAAACACGTATGAAATGGTCACGACCTCCGAGGCAAAATTCACTGGAATTGACAGGGTTGGAATGAATGGAGTAGATGGAAACTTTCTTATCATTTTCCTTCGTTGTAACCAATCTGTGACAGAAAAATCCAATTAACTGGTATATATTAAACATGTATACCAATTTAAGATAACATATTTGTTTCTGACTGGATAAGTCCTAACTATATCATGTTAAGAGTTTCTGTGAAACTCTCTTTAACAGGTAAAACAATTATTTGACAGCCGTGCAGTTTTTCTTTTTAAAGAATTAGAAAAATAAGAAAGTTTTCTAAGTTCTGCTTTATTTCTATGACAAGTAGCACTGGAGATAGCAAATGGCCGAACTGTCATAACTCATTCAATGCAAAACAGATTCTTTGCTTTAAAAAATATTAAAATATTAAAAATAATGATGTTACTCGGGGAAGAGGACTGGGGATCAGCAAAATTGGTGATAGAAAAGCTTTATTTGTTAGAAATAAAAAACAAATTTTGCTTTTTTTAACAAAAAAAAGGTAAGTTTGTTTCATATAAGTTTCTATTTCACCAAGTGAATAAAAAAAAAGATTTTCTAGCAAATGACAGAACCACCTAAACACAAAATTGTGGGTATTCACAGGGAAACAGAAACGATGATTTCACTAAAACAAACAGCTTTCATTTTTATTTTCCAAAATGTAAAATCAGCAATGTTTGTCTCTAATACCGAGAGGTAATAAGGTGAAGAAAATGAAAAATAAACAGTAGTTGCAGCAAAGCAGTCAAATTACCACTTTTGAATTCTCTGTGAAAATATCAGTTAATATTTCACCAATATAAATAGCAATTTCATTGGAAATCGTGAAATGATGTGTGTTTGCCTAAGTGTTCAGGTGAGGGAAGTGGTACCAGGAGGGTTGCCAGTTTAATTTTGTGGAACACAAATCAATACCTACATATATACATTGTACTTAAGCACTGTCGCTGCTTGTAAGCTTAGATACTGAAAACTCATTAATATTAATGGGGTAATAATTTGAGTAGATTTCATGGGAAGATACATACAATATATATCAAGGATTGAAACCCCTACAAAATACACAGATGTGTGTAAACAGGAAAATATTAATGCATTCACAGTTACTTTAAGGTATTACTGATCAAGGGCATACAATTAAGGGCGACTTGGATACAGTCCCAACTGTACTCCATATTCCCTCTGCTGAGCCAAGAAAAACTTTCTCAATTTATATTATACAAAACAAACAGAATAGTAGAGATAACTTTCTGGGCTTAAACTGCACCTGGTTGTAACATACACAGAAAACATAGACTGATCCCGTCAGTGCAAACTAACACTCATCTTGATAGCTTGGGATTCATTTGTGTCTACACTTTTCATTTTTCACTAAAGACATCAATGATCAGTGAATGGAAGGAGTGAATTTGAAGACCAGTAAGAAGCATCCAAGAAATTATAGTGCAATACTAGATACTGATACACAAGATATATATAAAATTAAGTGGGTAAAGACAGAAATGGATTACTTGTTTGGTTTTTCCTCTCTAAGATCAATCTCATAAGTGACGGCATCTTCACCAGCACTAAGGACAAGGTGAGGGTTATCCACCTCTAAAGACAACTGAAATCAACAAACCTGTATGTTACAATGTGAACATCAAAGCTGCTTTAGGTATGTAATAAACATTTTCCTTTGATCTGACCTAGTGACCTACTTTCTGAGTAAATGTGACCAAGTTTTGAAATAACTTGAAAATTAGATCTGGATCTAGTCTCCCTTATTTTTTAACAAATAGGATCCAGTTTCAAATCAATTAAAAGACCAAAATCAAGACAAATATTCTCTGACAAGTTTTATGATAATCTTGTGTTTATTGTGTCAACAAAGTTTTTCCATATCCTAATATAGTTACTTTTTTAACACTGATTACACGCCTGACCCTATTTCAAATTTAGTTGAGATAGTATTTCCGTAAAAACATTCTGATCAAGTTTGATGAGAATTTTTCTACCTATTAGCCTTACATCCCAACTGACACACTGTCAAACAATCCTTTTCTGTATTTATGTCTTGAATGCAAACAGGAAATTTTGCTAACATTAGACTTTGCAGTCACCTTTCAAAAACAGTTGCAAAAAAAACAGGATTTTCCCATCCAAATACATGTATATGCAAACCTGATTGATAATTCTTATTTAATTGCCATACCTGATCTTCTATTTATAACCAACTTTTTATTTCCAAAACTCAATTGAATAAAAATAATGTTTTTTTTTATTATAATAATGTGAAGATTTTTAAAACACTGGACATGTGTTAAACCAATCTGGTATGCAAGATGTAGCATTGTTCACCTCAACCCAGAATGTGATTTAACCTTCGAGTCCATAAGATATAGATTATATCCCAAGTATGTACTAGTGTAGATCTATATCAGCATGCAAATCCGTGCTGTTGGATCTGAAACTACACTGGTCTCTTTTAAATTTATTTGATTATTTCTTACCTTGAAGTGAACAGTGTAGATCCAGATCAAACTGCATGATGTGCAGGCAGATCCAAATCTTCAATGGTCCAAATATGATATAAAGTCAGCCTTGTATAAAAAACCTTATATCAACCAAATTTTCAGGAAATCACTTTTTGGCAAGTTGGAAATACAGAAGAACTAGCACAAAATCTTGCACCTTATTACAATGGGAAAGGTTCAAGATAGTCATGTGTTGAAATATTGTATTTTGAATGGTGGATATTTAACAAGTTCAAAACCTCAATACTTCGAAACATTACAATAATTCAGGGCTTTTTCAGCCAGTCTCATGGGGCCGATATAGGGCTTCATTCCCAATGCCAAAAGGTAAAAAATCCCAATTTCAAGAAAAAAAATCCCAATTCAACAGAAATACCTTTTGTCTATAAAAAGAAGCATTTAAAAAAGAAACCATGCAATCATGAGTATTTTCAAAATAAAAAAATCTGTTAACTTTTGATCAGTGATCTCTGAAAACTACATTCAGTGAATGTAACCAGTGTAAAAACTAGACTGTGTCCTCAGGACACTGATGCCCCCACTGCTGCAACAACATTTGTTACAAAATTTTGTACCAGGTATTAACAACATGTGGTGATCATGATTAGTAAATGAGGAGTAAGTGCCACAAAATTTAATAACTAACATAAACAAAGGGCCATAACTCTGGTGAAAATTGTTGCAAGACAATGTCCTTTACAACAATCTTCACATCATGTCTAATCATCTGAGCAAGTTGGAAAGAAATCAGCTAAATAGAAAATGTGGAGTTGATGCCACAAAATTTTGTAAGTGAAATAAACAAAGGGCCATAACTGTGGTAAAAATGGCAGCAAGAAAAAATCATTTCTTTATGATCATCTACCCATCCAGCTTGATAATGTGTGCAAGTTATAAAGAAATCTGTCCAAAAGTAAATGTGGAGTTAATGCCACAAGATATTATTACTGAAAAAAACAATGGGCCATAACTCTGGTAAAAATGGTCGCACGAAAAAATCCTTTCTTCACAATCATCTACACATCTTGCTTCATCATCTGTGCAAGTTTGCAAGAAATCCCCCAAGTAGTTCAGGAGAAAATGACGCCACAAGATTTAATTACTGAAATTAACAAAGGGCCATAACTCTGGTAAAAATGGTCGCAGGGAAAAATCCTTTCTTCACAATCATCTACACATCCTGCTTCATCATCTGTGTAAGTTTGCAAGAAATCCCCCTAGTAGTTTAGGAGGAGTTGACGCCACAAGATTTAATTACTGAAATTAACAAAGGGCCATAACTCTGGTAAAAATGGTCGCAGGGAAAAATCCTTTCTTCACAATCATCTACACATCCTGCTTCATCATCTGTGTAAGTTTGCAAGAAATCCCCCTAGTAGTTTAGGAGGAGTTGACGCCACAAGATTTAACTACTGAAATTAACAAAGGGCCATAACTCTGGTAAAAATAGTCGGAGGAAAAAATCCTTTCTTTACGATCATCTACACATCCTGCTTGATCATCTGTGCAAGTTTTAAAGAAATCCGCCTTATAGTTTAGGAGGAGTTGACGCCACAAGATTTAACTACTGAAATTAACAAAGGGCCATAACTCTGGTAAAAATAGTTGCAGGAAAAAAATCCTTTCTTTACGATCATCTACACATCCTGCTTAATCATCTGTGCAAGTTTGAAAGAAATCCGCCTTATAGTTTAGGAGGAGTTGATGCCACAAGATTTGGGGACGTACATCCGTATGTACGGACGGACGTATGGATGGACGGACGGACGAGTGCAACTCTATATGCCTCCCACTTTGTGGGGGCATAAAAACAACAGTGTATACCTTGTAAAAATTCCCAATTTGTGCATGGGCCTTTTCCCCCAAAACCCCTTGAAAAAGCCCTGCAATATGAAGTTCTGATATTAGGGCGATGATAAGCCAAAACTTTTGAAAGTACAGTAGATAAATTCTTGCCTTATGAGCTGCTCCTCTGTGCTGGGCTATTTTCTTAGTTCCCTTGCACACTCCAGTGGCAGAGAGGTCTGCCAGTCGTACTTGTCCATCCCTTGCACAACTCACTACATGACAATCACCACTGTAGGGCATGAACTTTGCCTGAAATATTTACATATATCTTCCATTTTGATTTGATGTATTTCTTCAGATTGCTTTCATTTTTGGATGAAACCATTTGCTCAGTGACATGTATAGATATACAATTATTGGCTGTGCACAAAGTTTTGACTCTTAATGTGAAAAAAACATCATTTGCTCAACCCTCAAACTTGCTAGTCTGACAAACCTTCCAAAAAGGTTTCGTATCTAAAACTATTCCCAATACATGTATTTGGTGAGCATTGGGAATAATTATGACTGTTAATACGGAAATAGATATGATATGAAAGCCACCAGTTATAATTTCAATCCTTAAATAGTTGTTGAACTGCTCAAACTATTAACACTTCAGTTACATATGTATATCCAATTTGGTGAGCAGTGTAGATCGAGATGAGCCTGCACATCTGTGCCCAAGATCATAAAACTAAATCTGGAGATCAGTCTCAAATCTCAAGCATCTGATTGGCTGAAATGGCGACAAGTCGCCATTTCAGCCAATCAGATCCTTGAGATTTGAGACTGATCTCAAAACTTAGTTTTATGATCTTGGGCCCTGTTAAGTCTGATCAGGTTTGTTCTTAGATTCATTATCTTTTTCCGAATAGTGGAGATTCATGCATGTGCAGGCTGATTAGAATCTCCATGTGATAAAAGGCAAATATAGTAAAGAGTAATATTAATCAAACAGATTGTTGATGTGGATACATGTACTTCAGCACAGTTTTAAAGACGCATTAACATTGAGCCGATGATAAACACTCACATTAAACAGTAGAGAGAATTTGATTTAACCCAATATAATAATTTTGGTACATGTACATAATGAACATGATTTCACCCAGCTTGATAATCCTTTGTAGGAGTTTGTTGTTTCCTTCATATATTTGCATGTGTACGCATTTGCGACCAGTGTAGATCCCGATCAGCCGGCACATCGGTGACGTCTGATCAGAATCTGCACTGGTCGCATTTTGGTCAGAAAAAAACGAACAAATAAAAAAGCGAATAGTTTAGATCCTGTTCAGACGGCACGGATGTGCCGGCTGATCTGGATCTAAACTGTTCGCCCATGCAATAAAGGTGTATCTATGGAGGACAGGGTTAACTAAATTCATATAAAAGGAAGCCTCCATCTCATAAGAATTTCATAAGGAAAAACAAATCTAACACAAGTGTAAATACAAAACATTTTATGCTGCGAAATAATTTTAGTTAAACATTATAAGACACAAACAGAAAGTATTAACCTTTTAAGTATTAACCCTTTCCTCCATAGATGCACCTTTATTGCATGGGCAAAAAGTGTGGATCCAGATCAGCCGGCACATCTGTGCAATCTGATCAGGATCTAAACTGTTCCTTTTTGATTTGTTGGGTTATCTCTGACCAAAATACAACCAGTGCAGATCCTGATCAGATGGCACGGAGGGCAGTTGTATTACTTTCAGATAAGATATTATGCGGTTAATATTTGCTGGGGTTTGATGCCCACTGGCTATTAATGAGAAATATGCAAAAATAAACATGACCATAATATAATCATACCTTAGCACATTAATGCAGCTTGTCAAAATTTATACACACCTGAAAGACATTGCTTCTATGGCCACTGTCATAAACGAGAGCCGGACGGTTGTGAATCCAGTTCCAAATAACAATGTTCAAATCATCTGAACCACTGGCAAGTAATGTACCTGTTAAACAAACAGTTATCATCATTATTATATGTACAAATATCATAAATATCTCTGACATCTATATGGTTCAGTAGCGAAATCCAGATGGAGGGTAAGAGCTGGGTTTTTCTTTCCAAACCGATAATCTTGCTTATCATTTATGAATATTCGCCCTTGTTTCTGTTTCTAACCTGATTTAAGTTTTTACAGTAGTGCAACAATCTGCCATGCATTTGTTTATCATTTATAACAGTGTGAACATAACTTATCTTACATGGGGGCTGTAAAATGACTTTTTTCAGCAATTTTGAAAACATGGAAAATCACAATCTATTTTTCAAGGATAAAAGTTTCTTGCATACCGCAGAAGTGTTTCAGCCTGTTTTACCATGTATGAAAAGTCCTAAGCTACAAGATATCATTTACAGAAAATAATTTTGTATCTTCTTATCTGGATCATAGACATAAAACGAGACTGATGGGCACTTATTATTTTTTCATTGTTTAACAGAGGAAAGAGGTAACAAATTAAGCAAAGCATAATCTATTATGGTTGTATCCTTTCCACGACCATAACGTATTTAAACATGACAAAATTTTGACTTCTCAAAACCCGGCCCTGATTTACTGGAGGACGCCCGGAACGTATTTAACTGTATCAAAAAAATCGCTTTCCAAAACCCGATCCTGTTTTTTCCTTGGAGACCCGTGGATTTGTATTTCTTTTTTATTGACTAGAATTTGATGTTCTGCGGAACACATGTTTCGCCTGTCTGCAAAATGTTGAAATGTGGGCCTATGTTTAATCATATATGATAAAAAGATTTAATTCAAGTTGATTGCAATACTACATTAGAATTTGGTGTTCCACGGAACACACGTCACCTCAATTGCATTTGAAAGGGGCTTAACTAAAAATGGTGAAATCTGAGTTATCATTTTTGTTTTAACCAGTGGCTATTTGCATGCAGATGATATATAACTATATTTCAAGTATAAAGTAAAAAGGAAAAGCACTTTCAAATTTAAAGGCAACATTAAGTTAATGTTAAAGTTGCATTTGAAAGGAGCATAACTCATAAAATATTTAAACAGGAGTTATCATTCTTGTTGCCACTGATGGCGTTGTTCATGAAGATGATATATTCCGAGTGTTAAATGAATAGAACCAGTACTTTTAAGTATATGCCACATTTTCATATTAAAGCTTTGAATGCATTGCATATTTTCTCTCAAATACCATATAGTAAGATATTGTTTACATGTGACTTAGATAATCTGATAAGAAAATTAGTATTTTAAAATTTTTAATCCAAGTCAAATTTTAAGAAAAAAAATCTAATTATAGTGATGCTGTTTCTTCATCTTTCATTGTCAAGATAAAAAAGTTGCTCCAAAACAGTTATTCATTATTTAAGAAAATACCTGTATCTTCCTAGTAAAATTTTACTTAAAAATGACATTTTTTGCAATGGCATAAAAATTAATGACAGTTAATTAGATTAATTGATTTACATAAATTTCCATTATAGTCTTCCAGCGATAACCAGGATTTTTCAATTTGGTTTCACCCATTACGTAACAGAGCATTGAAATTCGGTATTTTAACGAACTATTCTTGATATGCATATTTCACCATTTTTTACAGAAAAGAGACCGTAACGTTTTTTACCGCTATTTATTCGGGTTTCTAACCATGTTGAAAATTCCGAATTTCATTAAAAGGTAGAATACCTATAACGGACAAATGTGTATATGCTTTATTCAAACATACGCTTATCAACAGACATTTTAAATTTTTAACGCAGATTTACGTTATGGGTATAAAAATCGTGAAAAAGCATACTTATTTGTATGTTACGGTTGTCCAAAAAGAAATTAGGGTCGGGTTTCGGGAGCTCAAAATTTCTGCATGTTCTAATACGTTATGGACGTCCGTCCTTAAAACAGGGTCGAGCGCAGAAAGGGTATAGGATCTCTAGGCCTGCACTGGCAGTAATAATTAACCTCTTGCTCCATGGCTCATATTTTATCAGGTGTGAACAGTGTAGATCTAGATCAGTCACCACATCACATTCACTGCCATCTGATTTGCATCTACACTGTTCACTTCATGGAATGAAATAACCTACTAAATCTAAAAGCAACAGAATAGATCATAAGCAGATCTTACAGATGTGCAGGCTGATCTGATTCTACACTGGTTACCCCATTAAAAAAAAGCCATATCCTTTCCGCACCCGACCCTGTTTTCCGGACGGACGTCCGTAACGTATTTAAACGTGACAAAATTTTGACTTCCCAAAACCCGACCCTGTTTTACTGGAGGTCGCCCGAAACGTAATTAAACGTGTGCTTTTTTCACGATTTTTAAAACCATAACGTAAATCTGCGTAAATTTTATTTTAGTGCCCGTTGAGAAGTGTATGTTTGAATAAAGCATATAAGCTTTTGTCCGTTACCGGTATTCTACCTTTTAAAGAAATTCGGAATTTTCAACATGGTAAGAAACCCGTGTAAAACACGTTATCTAACGTTACGGTCTTTCTTCTGTAAAAAAGGTGGAAAAAAGCATATCAAGAATAGTGCGTTAAAATCCCGAATTTCAACGCTCTTTTACGTAATTTGTGAAAAATTCGGTTTATCGCAGGAAGACTGTAACGTAAAATTCCGTAAATTAATTAATCTAATTAACAGTAATTAATTTTTATGCCATTGCAAAAAATGTCATTTTTAAGTAATTACTAGGTAGATATAGGATTTTTTTAAAACAATGAATAACTGTTTTGGAGCCACTTTTTTATTTTGACAATGAAAGATGAAGAAACAGCAACACATGTAATTAGATTTTTTTTCTTAAAATTGAACTTTTTAAAATTACTAATTTTCTTATCAGATTATCTAAGTCAAATGTATTCAATTTCTTACTAAATTATATTTGAGAGAAAATATTTGATGCATTCAAATGACTAATGGTTTTAAAATACTGATCGATGATTCCGCGTTCTTTTAAATAGCCACCAAAGTAAGGACTTTTTTAAAAATGAAAAATAAATTGACGGGTTTCCGACGAAAAAACAGGGTCGGGTTTTGAAAAGCGATTTTTTTTGACACGTTTAAATACGTTTCGGGCGTCTTCCCGTAAAACAGGGCCGGGTTTTGGGAAGTCAAAATTTTGTCACGTTTAAATACGTTATGGTTGTGGAAAGGATATGCCATCGAGTAAAGTGTAACAGAAACAGTTGTGTTACATTTTAACTAAATCACAATATAAATCAAACATCAAATTGTTAACAAATGATAACTAACCATTTTCAAGTTTTAGGCCAGTAAAGAAACCTTGGGACAGATACTGTGAATGCATTGGTACACGTACATTGTGGGCATGCAAATTCATGGTTTTCAGTAAAACAACTTTTTCCAAGGTTCTTAAGGTGGATGGACACGTTTCTCAGCCAGTTTTGACGTCAAAAATTAAATATTGTCCTAATCTTATGAAATTTAGTCAGAATAATGTGTGAGGATCGCTTTATTGAAATATGAAAATATTTCCACTTGCCGATGACGGTTAATGAAAAACAATATGCAACAAGCAAATTCGTTGAATTTATATCCCCCGCCGAGTACTAGTTATTACTAACACAACAGCTGAAGTCATAGGGCTTTATTTAGATATTTATTATGGATGGCAAAAAAGGTGAAAAAAAAACTTCAGATGGTGAAAAGGGTTGGGCAGCTCACCAGAATATAAAAATGAGACAAAAAGTCTTCAAGTTGTTGAAATGAAGAATGCAGTAGTAAAAATATAGTGCTGTATTTAAAAGAAATCTATGCAGAAGTTGCATAGAAGTAGCATATAAACGAATACTACTCTATATGCATAGTGCATAACTTATCAAAGGGCCATAACTCTGTGTTAAATGGTCAGACCAGAACAGGACAACAATATGGGCATCTTGTCTTGGTATTGATGGTTTCCATAGATTCCTGCTGAGAAATAGCAAGGAAACAAATACTGCTCTACAAGCAAAATGCATAACTTATCAAAGGGCTATAACTCTGTGTTAAAGGATCTGACTGAATCAAGATGACAATATGTGCGTCTCCTCTTGGTATTGATGGTTCCCAGAAAGTTTCATTAAAATCCATCCAGTAGTTGCAGAGAAATAGCGTGGAAACAAATTCTGCTCTATTTGCATAAGGTATAAGTTATCAAAGGGCAATAACTCTGTGTTAAACAGTCTGACCGGAACAAGATGACAAAATGGGCATCTCGTCTCAGTATTGATGTTTCCCAGAAAGTTTCATTTCAATCCATCGAGAAGTTGAAAAGAAATAGAGCGGAAACAAATACTGCTCTATTATGCATAAGTCATCAAAGGGCAATAACTCTGTGTTAAACAGTCTGACTGGAACAAGACAACAATATACACATCTCTTCTTGGTATTGATGGTTCTCAGAAAGATTAATTGAAATCCATCCAGTTGTTGCAGAGAAATAGAGGAAAAGAATACTGTTCTATAATATGCATAATGCATAAGTTATCAAAGGGCCATAACTCTGTGTTAAATAGTCTGACAGGAACAACAGGATGATATGCACATTTCCTCTTGGTATAGATGGTTTCAAGAAAGTTTCATTGAAATCCATCCAAAAGTTGCAGAGAAATAGCGCGGAAATAAATACTGCTATATATGCATAATGCATAAGTTATCAAAGGGCAATAACTCTGTGTTAAACAGTCTGACTGGAACAAGACCATGACATGCGCATGTCTTCTTGGTATTGATGTTTTCCAGAAAGTTTCATTGAAATCCATTCAGTAGTTGCAGAGCAATAGCATGGAAATGAATACTGCTATATATGCATAATGCATAAGTTATCAAAGGGCCATAACTCTGTGTTCAACAGTCTGACTGGAACAAAACGACAATATGCGCATCTCCTCTTGGTATTAATGGTTCTCAGAAAGATTCATTGAAACCCATCCGCTAGTTACAGAGAAATAGCGCGGAAACGAATACTGCTCTATATGCATAATGCATAAGTAATCAAAGGGCAATAACTCTGTGTTAAATGATCTGACCGAAACAAGACAATGATATGCGCATCTCCTCTTGGTATAGATGGTTTTCAGCAAGTTTCATTGAAACCCATCCGCTAGTTACAGAGAAATAGCGCGGAACAAATACTGCTCTATATGCATAATGCATAAGTTAATGAAGGGCAATAACTATGTGTTAAATGGTCTGACCGAAACAAGACAAAGATATGCGCAACTCCTCTTTGTATAGATGGTTTTCAGCAAGTTTCATTGAAATCCATTCAGTAGTTGCAGAGAAATAGCGCGGAAACGAACACTGCTCTATATGCATAATGCATAAGTTATCAAACGGCAATAACTCTGTGTTAAATGGTCTGACTGGAACAAGACAATGATATGCGCATCTCCTCTTGGTATTGATGGTTCTCAGAAAGATTCGTTGAAATCCATCCAGTGGTTGCAGAGAAATAGCTCGGAAACGAATACTGCCCTATATACATAATGCATAAGTTATCAAAGGGCCATAACTCTGTGTTAAATGGTCTGACCGAAACAAGACAACGATATGCGCATCTCCTCTTGGTATAGATAGTTTGCAGCAAGTTTCATTGAAATCCATTCAGTAGTTGCAGAGAAATAACGTGGAAACGAATACTGCCCTATATACATAATGCATAGGTTATCAAAGGGCCATAACTCTGTGTTAAATGGTCTGACCAGAACAAGACGACGATATGCGCATCTCCTCTTGGTACTGATACTCCCCACAGAGTTTCGTTGAAATCCATTCAGTAGTTGCAGAGAAATAGCGCAGAAACGAATACTGCCCTATATACATAATGCATAAGTTATCAAAGGGCCATAACTCTGTGTTAAATGGTCTGACCAGAACAAGACGATGATATGTGCATCTCCTCTCAGTACTGATACTTCCCACAGAGTTTCGTTGAAATCCATCCAGTGGTTGCAGAGAAATAGCCCGGAAACGAATACTGCCCTATATACATAATGCATAAGTTATCAAAGGGCCATAACTCTGTGTTAAATCGTCTGACCGGAACAAGACGACGATATGCGCATCTCCTCTTGGTACTGATACTTCCCACAGAGTTTCGTTGAAATCCATCCAGTGGTTGCAGAGAAATAGCCCGGAAACGAAATTCGGACGGACACCGTGACACCGTGACGACGTGACACCGTGACGGACGGACAACGCCAAAACAATATCCCCCTCCCGATTTCATCAGCGGGGGATAATAATCAACGTTAAATAGACGTTAAACGCCGTTGTGTATTATTTTAAATATGATGTCGGCATTGATCCAAACGCAAAACTCTGAATTTACGTTCTTTTTATTTTACGCAAAAAGTAACCCGAAGACACCCAATTTTATTTCAAATTTCGTCAATATAAACATCTGGCAAAAACATATTAAAAAATAATGATAGCTCACTGTCTGCTTTCGCGCTTATATTATTTCGAAGACAGTAGAGGTACGCTTAAAACAGTGCCCAAAAAGCTCGCGTTACACAGATTATTATGATATTTCAAGTACATAGAATGTCTCGATTCAAAGATTTAACTAAAATCATATTATATTTGTACCGGTGCACATTCAATGCAAATTTCGTATCATTTTGACGTAAACTACATAGTTAAATCTTTACATTTAGGGAAAAATGGCAAAAATCAGGGTGTCTGGATAGATGGTGTTGTTTTTCAATTACCGTCGTCGGCAAGTGGGAATATTTTACATATTTCAATAAAGCGTTCTTTACTTATTATTCTGACCAAATTTCATAAGATTTTGGCAATATTAAATTTTTGATGTCAAAACAGGCTGAGCAACGTGTCCATCCACCTTAAATTCATGGCAATTGATTATATAACTTCAGGTTCATTTATTATTATATGTTTAGGTTGGGGTTTTAAATTTGTGAATCTTCCTGCACACGAAATCCACATAGAGGACTACCTCTCAAATAATAATGAATCCACAGTATTTAAAAAACAGAAGGGCAAATATATTAATCTGTATATTTTCTCTGGCCATGAAAAGCATCTGAATGTTACCTATTTTATTAAAATGCAGAGCATTAACACATCCTTCATGCTTCTCCATTTTATACTGCAGTTTGAATCTCTGAACCATTTGAAGACTGCCTTGCACCTGCTTTCTGAAGTAACCTGCATCATCTACATTCGAGTAACCAAACTCTCTCTGTCGCAAATCAAACAGAGCTCTCCACTTGTGTTTCGGAGGGCCAAACTGACTGACATCAAGAGGCCCATCATTTGATTCTGAGGCAGATGATGAATCACGTCTTTGCTTTGGTGACAGTTCACTCTCGTCACTTGAATCACTGCTTAAGTCAGATATATCAACATTGTCCGGTGCACTGTTTTCATTCAGCTGTGAATGTTTTAATAGCATAGGTGTTCCATCAGTCTGTGCACTAGATGCATGTTCTGAGATTTTATTATCACCCGATGTGTTATCTTCATCACTGTCTGAATCAGGCTTACGTTTTCTGTATTGTTTATGACCTCGCTGAGCGATTGGTGAATCACTACTCTCATCAGTGTTTGTATCATAGTCCACAAGTTTTTTCACATGTGCGCGTGATTTTACTGTTTTGCGTACAAATTCTGCAAAATCTTCGTCCTCATCATCCTTGATATTGTCTTTATCATCTTTCATTGATGAACTTTCAAGATTTTCTGTGTCACATTTTTCCAGTTTTGTCAGTACTTCCACATTATTATCACAATCGATGCTATCCATTGCACTAGTTTTGCTTTTCCCATTAGAATCTAGAGATTCCCTTTCAATTTTGTTTTCTTCATTGACACAGTCTTTATTCTCATTGTTTTTCCAGTTTGCATTTTCTGTTTCATGATCTGTCTTTAACATGTCAACCTTGTTATTATTTTTGTTTTGCATATCCATCTTTTCATCATCATTGCTGTGATTTCGTATTTCAATCAGGTTTGAGTCATCAAAACTTTCACTGATGCTCTCACTCCATTCCCCATCACTGACCTCCTTTGTGATTCCAGCACATGGGGATTTTTCAGAGTAAATGCCACTATCATCCTTTCTAATACTTTGTAGGCTGCTTTCCACATCAGATTTTCGCTTATCATCTACAAAGTGATTACACTTATCAAAAGTATCCATTGAATTGTCTTCAAAGTGTTCACCAAATGACTTGTCCTCAATGCTACAGGCTGAAATGTCCTCACCAAAACCAGATTCATCCCTGCTCAAGTAACAAACAAGACTTTTCTTAACATGGTTTTCTTGACAGTTGCCCGTCTCAGTTTCTTGTCTTTCTTCATCAATAGAATCTATATCTTCCATTGTATTATTCAGTCAAGGTAACGATCCTTCTGAAATGTTGAAAAAATACTTTAACAAAAGAAATCTAAATGAATGACATTGACAATTCTGAAGTAACTATAACTCGGTTACCCTATCATAGCTATGAAAGCTGTCAATATACTTTTATTTTAGCATTGCATCTATTTTAAAATCTTCTTATAATAAAATTAATTTGAAATTATAAAGGAAAGCAAAGTGACTGGATGTAATCTGTAACAAGACAGGTTTCAATTCAACATAATTGTAAAAAATTTCTTTAAGTGTGTTGTGAAATTATTATTTAAGCCACAAATCCACACTCAAATTCAAACTCTTCATAATTTTTCAAGAAGGATGCAAGGATACATCTACTTAAATGTTAACAAAATAACCTTTAGGAATAACCATAGGAAAAAAAACTAAAATATTTTTGCAATTGCATCCATAAAACAGTTATACACTGTTAGCATATGGCTGCAAATTCACTCCAATTTAAACTGCAAACAAACAATGAGACAGGGATAGTGCCTTTTTTTCTGACATATCTATTAGATTTAATATGAACTATGTAACCTGGGACCCCTCGCATGTTAGTCACTGAAGAAGTATTCGAATCAAGCAATCTCAGTAGCTGAATTAGTAACGCATCAGAACATTAAGCTGCAGATCCAAGTCTTGGTGATGGTTATTGGTCACATGCCAAAACTGCCAATAGTGGCAGTGCTGGCAGTATTTGCAGGGCTAATAAGAGCTCCTTTAAGTGAAGCCGGAATCTGGACAGACTTCTGTTGACATTTGCTGAGTAATTTGGAGCTGTCTCATATAAATATGGCAGTAATGTTTCAGTATTTTAATCAGAACCCCTCAACAGTTCAGTTGGTACAGTGTAAGCATCAATGGTATGCAGGAATTTTGAGTCACAGTCAAGGCTAGTCATTCCATCCAAAACGGCAAAAGCTGCCACATCATTTAGATTAAATTATCAACTACCCATTTTCGAAAATGATGTATACTAGGTTATTAGCAATGACAGGCTTTTAAAGAAGCTGAGAATAATAAGCACCACAGAAAGTATGCTTTCATCTCACTCGACATCTGTGATATTTGTGACAAAGGAAGTTTCTTGTCTAGAAATTTCCGGAGATTAGAGGCAATTTATAGTGCCATGGAAAAAGATAAAAACTTAAAATTCATAATCATTATTAAGAACAACTAATTTCACCTCATTTGAGAAATGTACAAGCTATGACACGGAAATAGTTTTAAGTAAATCAGTTGTTGTTGATGAACAATTTTCTCTTAATTTTGACATTTCTGACATCATGACCGACAAAGACGCAATATGATTGGATAATAATCCAATCGACATATGTAAACGTAAAAAAGGAAACGAATGGTAAATAAAAATAAATGTTCAAATTAAAACAAGACACTTTATGAACAAACTATACGAAATATCAAATTTTATATCGGGCTGATATTCACTTCGGGAAACACTCTTTTCCATATTTTTGTAGGCCATAGTCGAGGCTTTGTACCACTAAATTTTGAGGTTGGATAAAAGCCGTTCCAGACGTATCTCGTCGATAGAGCACCCTATAATTTAATGACCAGTGATCTGTTGCCACAGTAAATTGACTATTTAATTGCACACTAGATCTTGAAGACCAATTACATATGGCCAGGTTGGATAAAAGCCGTTCCAGACGTATCTCGTCGATAGAGATCCTATAATTTAAAGACCAGTGATCTATTGCCACAGTAAATTGACTATTTAATTGCACACTAGATCTTAAAGACCAATTACATATGGCCACGGTAATTTGACTTATGAAATATATTGTAGAACATCGTGACCATTTACCTATGGCCACTAATTGTTGAATATTTTAACCCGCACTAGATGTGACATATGGCCACAGATAATTGACTTATGAAAGACTTTTTAGGACCTCGTGACCACTGACCTAAGGCTACAGGTAACTGAATATGCAAATGCACACTAGATTTTAAAGATCATTAACCTATGGCCTCAGTAAATTAACATTTGAAATACATTTAGGGACATCACGACCATTTATCTATGGCCACAGTTAATAGACACCATGAATTCACCTTAGATGTTAATGACAGGGGACCTATGGCTACAGTATTTTGACCTTTGATAGACGTTTTAGCACATAAGATCCATTGAACTATTGCCACAGATAACTGACCCTTGAAATGCACAATAGATCATAATGACCAGTGACATATGGCCACAGTTAATTAACATTTGAATGACATTGTAGCACATAAGGACTAGTGACATATGGCCACAGATAATTGACTATTGAAGAGCAAAAAAGATCTGAATGACCAGTGACCTATGGTCACAGGAAATTTACCTTTAAATGAACCAAAGATCATAATCACCAGTGACATATGGCCACAGTTAATTGACTTTGAATGACATTGTCCCAGCAGGCACTCAACGTTGAATCAACGTTGGAAATCGTTGAAAATCGTTGATAACGATTATCAACCATATATCAACCATATATCAACTATAGACGTGGCACATTATGACAATTGGATTATGGCCACAGATAATTGACCCTTGACAAGCACCATAGATCATAATCACCAGTGACCTATGGCCACAGTTAATTGACCTTCGAATGACATAGTAGCACATTATGACAATTGAATTATGGCCACAGATAATTGACCCTTGACAAGCACCATAGATCATATTTACCAGTGACCTATGGCCACAGTTAATTGACATTTGAATGACATTGTGGCACATTATGACAAGTGGATTATGGTCACAGATAACTGACCCTTGACAAGCACCATAGATCATATTCACCAGTGACCTATGGCCACAGTTAATTGACATTTGAATGACATTGTGGCACATTATGACAATTGGATTATGGTCACATATAATTGACCCTTGAAATACACCATAGATCATAATCACCAGTGACATATGGCCAGTTAATTGACCTTTGAATGACATTGTGGCACATTATGACAATTGGATTACGGTCACAGATAACTGACCCTTGAAATACATCATAGATCATAATCACCAGTGACATATGGCCAGTTAATTGACCTTTGAATGACATTGTGGCACATTATGACAATTGGATTATGGCCACAGATAATTGACCTGTGAAATACACCATAGATCATAATCACCAGTGACATATGGCCACAGTTAATTGACCTTTGAATTACATCGTGGCACATTATGACAATTGGATTATGGCCACAGATAACTGACCCTTGACAAGCACCATAGGTAATTATTACCAGTGACCTATGGCCACAGTTAATTGCCATTTGAATGACATTGTGGCACATTATGACAATTGGATTATGGTCACAGATAATTGACCTTTGAAATACACAATAGATCATTATCACCAGTGACCTATGGCCACCGTTAAATTACATTTGAATGACATTGTGGCACATTATGACAATAGGATTATGGCCACAGATAATTGACCCTTGAAATACACCATAGATCAACATCATCAGTGACCTATGGCCACAGTTAAATTACATTTGAATGACATTGTGGCACATTATGACAATTGGATTATGGCCACAGATAATTGACCCTTGACAAGCACCATTGTTCATAATCACCAGTGACCTATGGCCACAGTTAAATTACATTTGAATGACATTGTGGCACATTATGACAAGTGGATTATGGCCACAGATAACTGACCCTTGAAATACACCATAGATCATTATCACCAGTGACCTATGGCCACAGTTAATTGACATTTGATTGACATTGTAGCACATTATGACAATTGGATTATGGTCACAGATAATTGACCCTTGAAATACACCATAGATCAACATCACCAGTGACCTATAGCCACAGTTAAATTACATTTGAATGACATTGTGGCACATTATGACAATTGGATTATGGCCACAGATAACTGACCCTTGAAATACAACATAGGTCATAATCACCAGTGACCTATGGCCACAGTTAAATTACATTTGAATGACATTGTGGCACATTATGACAATTGGATTATGGCCACAGATAACTGACCCTTGACAAGCACCATAGGTAATTATTACCAGTGACCTATGGCCACAGTTAATTGCCAGTTGAATGACATTGTGGCACATTATGACAATTGGATTATGGTCACAGATAATTGACCTTTGAAATACACAATAGATCATTATCACCAGTGACCTATGGCCACAGTTAAATTACATTTGAATGACATTGTGGCACATTATGACAATAGGATTATGGCCACAGATAATTGACCCTTTAAATACACCATAGATCAACATCATCAGTGACCTATGGCCACAGTTAAATTACATTTGAATGACATTGTGGCACATTATGACATTTGGATTATGGCCACAGATAATTGACTCTTGAAATACACCATAGATCATAATCACCAGTGACATATGGACACAGTTAATTGACCTTTGAATTACATCGTGGCACATTATGAAAATTGGATTATGGCCACAGATAACTGACCCTTGAAATACACCATAGATCATTATCACCAGTGACCTATGGCCACAGTTAATTGACATTTGAATGACATTGTGGCACATTATGACAATTGGATTTTGTTCACAGATAATTGACCCTTGAAATACACCATAGATCATAATCACCAGTGACATATGGCCAGTTAATTGACCTTTGAATGACATTGTGGCACATTATGACAATTTGATTATGGCCACAGATAACTGACCCTTGAAATACACCATAGATCATAATCACCAGTGACCTATGGCCACAGTTAATTGACCTTCGAATGGCATAGTAGCACATTATGACAATTGAATTATGGCCACAGATAATTGACCCTTGACAAGCACCATAGATCATATTCACCAGTGACCTATGGCCACAGTTAATTGACCTTTGAATGACATTGTGGCACATTATGACAATTGGATTTTGTTCACAGATAATTGACCCTTGAAATACACCATAGATCATAATCACCAGTGACATATTGCCACAGTTAATTGACCTTTGAATTACATTGTGGCACATTATGAAAATTGGATTATGGCCACAGATAATTGACCCTTGACAAGCACCATAGATCATATTCACCAGTGACCTATGGCCACAGTTAATTGACCTTTGAATGAGATTGTAGCACATTATGACAATTGGATTATGGCCACAGATAACTGACCTTTGAAAAGCACCATAAATCATATTCCTCAGTGACCTATGGCCACAGTTAAATTACATTTGAATGACATTGTGGCACATTATGACAATTGGATTATGGCCACAGATAATTGACTCTTGAAATACACCATAGATCATAATCACCAGTGACATATGGCCACAGTTAATTGACCTTTGAATTACATCGTGGCACATTATGAAAATTGGATTATGGCCACAGATAACTGACCCTTGAAATACACCATAGATCATTATCACCAGTGACCTATGGCCACAGTTAATTGACATTTGAATGACATTGTGGCACATTATGACAATTGGATTTTGTTCACAGATAATTGACCCTTGAAATACACCATAGATCATCATCACTAGTGACCTATGGCCACAGTTTAATTACATTTGAATGACATTGTGGCACATTATGACAATTGGATTATGGCCACAGATAATTGACCCTTGACAAGCACCATAGATCATAATCACCATTGACCTAGGGCCACAGTTAATTGACCTTTGAATGACATTGTGGCACATTATGACAATTGGATTATGGCCACAGATAATTGACACTTGAAATACACCATAGATCATCATCACTAGTGACCTATGGCCACAGTTAAATTACATTTGAATGACATTGTGGCACATTATGACAATTGGATTATGGCCACAGATAATTGACACTTGAATTACACTATAGATCATAATGACCGGTGACATATGGCCACAGAAACTTTTAATTCAATGCAATGGCCACAGTAAATTGACCTGTGAATTTCATTGTAGCACATCGGGACTATTGATCTATGCCACAGATGATTGACCCTTGTCAAGCACCATAGATCTTAATGACCGGTGACATATGACCACAGTAAATTGACCTTTGAGTGACATTGTAGCACATCGGGACCATTGATCTATTGCCACAGATGATTGACCCTTGTCAAGCACCATAGATCTTAATGACAGGTGACATATGGCCACAGTAAATTGACATGTGAATGACATTGTAGCACATCGGGACCATTGATGTATGGCCACAGGTAATTGAACCTTAAAAAGCACCATCGATCTTAATGACCGGTGACATATGGCCGCAGTAAATTGACCTTTGAATGACATTGTAGCAGAATAGGACCATTGGACTATGGCCACAGATAACTGACCCTTGACAAGCACCATAGATTGTTATGAGTGGTGACCTATGGAGAGATTGTCATACAGCCTATAAAACTCAGCCTAGATCTTTATAACCAGTCACTACAGTATGGCCACAGTAACTTTTACTTCAATGCAATAGGTTCATGTTAAGAACAACTTGAAGATCTGTGTCACATACAATTACATGTATTGCATTGAAGTAAAAGTTACTGTGGCCATATGTCACCGGTCATTATGATCTATAGTGTATTTCAAGGGTCAATTATCTGTGGCCATAATCCAATTGTCATAATGTGCCACAATGTCATTCAAATGTAATTTAACTGTGGCCATAGGTCACTAGTGATGATGATCTATGGCGTATTCCAAGGGTCAATTGTCTGTGGCCATAATCCAATTGTCATAATGTGCCACAATGTCATTCAAAGGTCAATTAACTGTGGCCATAGGTCACTGGTGATTATGATCTATGGTGCTTGTCAATGGTCAATTATCTGTGGCCATAATCCAATTGTCAAAATGTGCCACAATGTCATTCAAATGTAATTAAACTGTGGCCATAGGTCACTAGTGATGATGATCTATGGTATATTTTAAGGGTCAATTATCTGTGGCCATAATCCAATTGTCATAATGTGCCACAATGCCATTCAAATGTAATTTAACTGTGGCCATAGGTCACTGATGATGTTGATCTATGGTGTATTTCAAGGGTCAATTATCTGTGACCATAATCCAATTGTCATAATGTGCCACAATGTCATTCAAATGTCAATTAACTGTGGCCATAGGTCACTGGTGATAATGATCTATGGTGTATTTCAAGGGTCAGTTATCTGTGGCCATAATCCAATTGTCATAATGTGCCACAATGTCATTCAAAGGTCAATTAACTGTGGCCATAGGTCACTGGTGATAATGATCTACGGTGTATTTCAAGGGTCAGTTATCTGTGGCCATAATCCAATTGTCATAATGTGCCACAATGTCATTCAAATGTAATTTAACTGTGGCCATAGGTCACTGGTGATTATGATCTATGGTGCTTGTCAAGGGTCAATTATCTGTGGCCATAATCCAATTGTCATAATGTGCCACAATGTCATTCAAAGGTCAATTAACTGTGGCCATAGGTCACTGGTGATTATGATCTATGGTGCTTGTCAATGGTCAGTTATCTGTGGCCATAATCAAATTGTCAAAATGTGCCACAATGTCATTCAAATGTAATTAAACTGTGGCCATAGGTCACTACTGATGATGATCTATGGTATATTTTAAGGGTCAATTATCTGTGGCCATAATCCAATTGTCATAATGTGCCACAATGCCATTCAAATGTAATTTAACTGTGGCCATAGGTCACTGATGATGTTGATCTATGGTGTATTTCAAGGGTCAATTATCTGTGACCATAATCCAATTGTCATAAAGTGCCTCAATGTCATTCAAATGTCAATTAACTGTGGCCATAGGTCACTGGTGATAATGATCTATGGTGTATTTCAAGGGTCAGTTATCTGTGGCCATAATCCAATTGTCATAATGTGTCACAATGTCATTCAAAGGTCAATTAACTGTGGCCATAGGTCACTGGTGATAATGATCTATGGTGTATTTCAAAGGTCAGTTATCTGTGGCCATAATCCAATAGTCATAATGTGCCACAATGTCATTCAAATGTAATTTAACTGTGGCCATAGGTCACTGGTGATTATGATCTATGGTGCTTGTCAAGGGTCAATTATCTGTGGCCATAATCCAATTGTCATAATGTGCCACAATGTCATTCAAAGGTCAATTAACTGTGGCCGTAAGTCACTGGTGATTATGATCTATGGTGTATTTCAAGGGTCAGTTATCTGTGGCCATAATCCAATTGTCATAATGTGCCACAATGTCATTCAAAGGTCAATTAACAGTGGCCATAGGTCACTGGTGATGTTGATCTATGGTGTATTTCAAGGGTCAATTATCTGTGGCCATAATCCTATTGTCATAATGTGCCATTATGTCATTCAAAGGTCAATTAACTGGCCATATGTCACTGGTAATAATGATCTATGGTGTATTTCAAGGGTAAATTATTGGTGACCATAATCCAATTGTCATAATGTGCCACAATGTCATTCAAATGTCAATTAACTGTGGCCATAGGTCACTGGTGATAATGACCTATGGTGTATTTCAAGGGTCAGTTATCTGTGGCCATAATCCAATTGTCATAATGTGCCACAATGTCATTCAAAGGTCAATTAACTGTGGCCATATGTCACTGGTGATTATGATCTATGGTGTATTTCAAGGGTCTGTTATCTGTGGCCATAATCCAATTGTCATAATGTGCCACAATGTCATTCAAATGTAATTAAACTGTGGCCATAGGTCACTGGTGATTATGATCTATGGTGCTTGTCAAGGGTCAATTATCTGTGGCCATAATCCAATTGTCATAATGTGCCACAATGTCATTCAAAGGTCAATTAACTGTGGCCGTAAGTCACTGGTGATTATGATCTATGGTGTATTTCAAGGGTCAGTTATCTGTGGCCATAATCCAATTGTCATAATGTGCCACAATGTCATTCAAAGGTTAATTAACAGTGGCCATAGGTCACTGGTGATGTTGATCTATGGTGTATTTCAAGGGTCAATTATCTGTGGCCATAATCCTATTGTCATAATGTGCCATTATGTCATTCAAAGGTCAATTAACTGGCCATATGTCACTGGTAATAATGATCTATGGTGTATTTCAAGGGTAAATTATCGGTGACCATAATCCAATTGTCATAATGTGCCACAATGTCATTCAAATGTCAATTAACTGTGGCCATAGGTCACTGGTGATAATGACCTATGGTGTATTTCAAGGGTCAGTTATCTGTGGCCATAATCCAATTGTCATAATGTGCCACAATGTCATTCAAAGGTCAATTAACTGTGGCCATATGTCACTGGTGATTATGATCTATGGTGTATTTCAAGGGTCTGTTATCTGTGGCCATAATCCAATTGTCATAATGTGCCACAATGTCATTCAAATGTAATTAAACTGTGGCCATAGGTCACTGGTGATTATGATCTATGGTGCTTGTCAAGGGTCAATTATCTGTGGCCATAATCCAATTGTCATAATGTGCCACAATGTCATTCAAATGTCAATTAACTGTGGCCATATGTCACTGGTGATGTTGATCTATGGTGTATTCAAGGGTCAATTATCTGTGGCCATAATCCTATTGTCATAATGTGCCACAATATCATTCAAAGGTCAATTAACTGGACGTATGTCACTGGTGTTTATGTTCTATGGTGTATTTCAAGGGTCAATTATCTGTGACCATAATCCAATTGTCATAATGTGCCACAATGTCATTCAAATGTCAATTAACTGTGGCCATAGGTCACTGGTGATTATGATCTATATGGTGTATTTCAAGGGTCAGTTATCTGTGGCCATAATCCAATTGTCATAATGTGCCACAATATCATGAAATGTAATTTAACTGTGGCCATAGGTCACTGGTGATTATGATCTATGGTGTATTTCAAGTGTCAGTTATCTGTGGCCATAATCCAATTGTCATAATGTGCCACAATGTCATTCAAATGTAATTTAACTGTGGCCATAGGTCTCTGGTGATTATGATCTATGGTGCTTGTCAAGGGTCAATTATCTGTGGCCATAATTCAATTGTCATAATGTGCTATTATGTCATTCGAAGGTCAATTAACTGTGGCCATAGGTCACTGGTGATTATAATCTATGGTGCTTGTCAAGGGTCAATTATCTGTGGCCATAACCCAATTGTCATTATGTGCCACAATGTCATTCAAAGGTCAATTAACTGTGGTCATATGTCACTGGTGATTATGATCTTTGGTTCATTTAAAGGTAAATTTCCTGTGGCCATAGGTCACTGGTCATTCAGATCTTTTTTGCTCTTCAATAGTCAATTATCTGTGGCCATATGTCACTAGTCCTTATGTGCTACAATGTCATTTAAAGGTTAATTAACTGTGGCCATATGTCACTGGTCATTATGATCTATTGTGCATTTCAAGGGTCAGTTATCTGTGGCCATAGTTCAATGGATCTTATGTGCTAAAACGTCTATCAAAGGTCAAAATACTGTGGCCAGAGGTCCCCTGTCATTAACATCTAAGGTGAATTCATGGTGTCTATTAACTGTGGCCATAGATAAATGGTCGTGGTGTCCCTTAATGTATTTCAAATGTCAATTTACTGTGGCCATAGGTTAATGGTCTTTCAAATCTAGTGTGCATTTGCATAGTCAGTTACCTGTAGCCTTAGATCAGTGGTCACGAGGTCCTACAACGTCTTTCATAAGTCAATCATCTGTGGCCATATGTCACATCTAGTGCGGGTTAAAATATTCAACAATTAGTGGCTATAGGTAAATGGTCACGATGTCCTACAATATATTTCAAAGGTCAAATTACCGTGGCCATATGTAATTGGTCTTTAAGATCTAATGTGCAATTAAATAGTCAATTTACTGTGGCAATAGATCACTGGTCTTTAAATTATAGGGTGCCTTTTTAATGTCAGTTATCTGTGGACATCGGTCAATGGTCATGATATCCTACTACGTCTACCATAAGTCAATTTACTATGGCATTAGGTCACTGGTATTTAATACCTAGTGTGCATCACAAGGGTCAATTATCTGTTGCCATAGGTAAATGAATATGATGTCGTACTACGTCTTTCATAAGTCGATATACTGTAGCTAAATCTTACAGGTCTTCAATACCTAACAAGACATAACAAGGGTCAGTTATCAGTGGTCATAGGTGAATAATTATGGCGTACTAAATGTCTTTAATAAGTCTATTTAATGTAGCCATAGGTCAATTGTGAATTAAAACATTAATATCGATAGGATGTCTTTCATGTGTCTTCGTTCTTTATTATGAAAATAAAACATGCAGTGCTCTAAGTAGTGTTTTATTAGTGTATGCATTAATTTGTGTTTAATCGGATTAATATGCGTAAATTAATGTGATATTTATCTTTGCTGCAAAAGCTTAACACGCTACATCCCATTGTTTCCTTGTTCGACAATATAAAAAAACTTAGTGGTGTGACACCTATTTAAAGCTATGGCCACAGTGACTCTGTGACCTATGGAAAAGAGTCGCACCCGACCCTGACCCGTGACAGCATAAATGGCTACCTGTTTGTTTTGATTTTGTTACGGCTCATAGATATTTGGCTTTTCGCAGCTCGGACACGTGAATATATCAATATCAGTTTGATTTAAAGGTATTTTACACACAATATTGCTATATCGCTTTGCAATACCTTTACAGATTCAAGTGTACCCTGGGATCCCAGTAAAATAAATTATTTATGATAGCCTATCATTCTATACATTGACGTTATCTTTAGGATAATTCGTATCAATAACCAGAGACACCTGTTTAGGGGTCCTTTTCTGGCAAGTATGTCAGCAGAGCTATATAGGCTAAACAGAGCTCTAGCGCCAAGTTTGGTCAATTTCAGTTAAGAAATGGGCAATCTGAATCACAGACACTTGTTTAGGGGTCCTTTGCTGGCCCTATATGCCTAGTCTGTTGGTGGAAAAAATCCAAATTTATTATCAAAATCACTCGGAATCTCTTCTTTTCCGATTAAGCCCGGTTTATTTAAAAAAAGACATGGCTGCGCATTAGAGCCAGGTTAAAAAAAACGTTAAATTTGGTGGAAAATTCTGAATATCTGCAAAACGTCGGTATGTTTCCTGTACGTACAATGTGTAATTTAAATAAAAATCAAGTAAATAGAATGTTGACCATGAAAACAACAGACACTTACCGAGATTGATTGTTATTTTCAAGGTTTGTTTCAAACGATTGTCAAATAATTTCTTCCTTTTTTTTAATTTACTCATTTTTTGAAACTATGGGAGTTTCCGGAAATGACGTAATTTGCATAATTTCGGAAAAGAACAGATTCCGCGGGCAAAAAATGTGAAAACTTCAGTGATTTTGATAATTAATTCGGATTATCTCCACCAATAGACGAATTTATGTATAGTTACTAGTGTCATAGGAAAGATTATTAAAGGATCTATCAACGGGAATCAACATTTGTTCGGTAAGTTACCATTTTGTCTTCGAAATTAATGTGCAACTGGGATTATGTATTTTTCCGAGATCTGTTTAGTTGGTTATCTTTCCGTGGTTATGTTATGTATGAACTGTTATTTTTTTAAAACTGGGATATTTTGTGTTCTAAGTGATTGTAGTTGTATCTCATGCTGTAGATCATCCGTTTATTTCCTGAAATTGCCCACTTTTGGATCTAGAGACCTGTAAGCCTATATATAGACGAATGTTGACGAGTGACGTCACACGCACTTGCTAAAGTTACATGCGCACCGGCTGGTTGGCAAAAAATAGCATCTATTATGTAGTGTAACGAACAAACAATAACATTAAGTAATAAAATTAGTTTATCAACAGTTCAGTAAACATTCGTTTTATTTTTTCAATTTCAAATTACAATTTACATTTATTTTAATTTAAAGGACACAAGCAGAAAACAATAAAATAAAAACAGCGGAATAACTAGATCTATTCATGTTGTTACAGATCAGAACCCAAAATAATTCACTAGAATTCCTTCCTTTATTGATTCATTCCTTCATTTCCTGACTGACTGGCTGATTGATTGATTGATTTGTTCGTATTTGAACACTTGTAATTTGACAGACGTCTCAAACTTGAGTGACGTTAGTGGCATACTTTGATGGCGTGTAGTTTCGAAACGGCTAAGAATACCAAAACAGTAATGAGATCCAACTCAGGCATATGCTCAATTAATACATGTATGCGAACTTTCCTGAGGAAACTCTAAAACAAATGGGGGTGTGTTCCAACTTAATATACATGTGGTTTTTGTTTTAGATAGGCTTAATGGCTTATATGTTACGAGACTATATAATGCCGATTTTAATTTCTTTATGCACTTTCTTATGATTGACATTTTTTTTATGACTCATATTTCTTACCTTTTGATTTACCTGGGGTTCATTGTTATATGTTACAATTATCACCTTTTTAGACTTTCGTCTGGATTTATTATATTAATCGGATTTTAATTTACAACTATATCGAAAAGACAAATAGGGGACGCAGACTTATTTCTAAATGTCATGAATAATTTAGTAAGTATTTGTTTCCGCCTATGCATTTTTTTAAATATAGACGGATTCGTCAATATTTAGTGTTTCTACTTAATTCAAAGAAATATCACAAAATTTCAAAACAATACTCCAACTTCTACAAATCAAACAAGTAAAGGCTGTATATTGTTTTCTGCACTGGACTGACTAATTTAACAATCTTCCGTCAATGATCGTAAAATATCTGAATGTTCGCAAATCTATATGGACACATATATTTCGTA